>JAAAYG020000166.1:0-33831 GCA_009936455.2 Tomocerus minor
TCCTCTTGTTTTTATACACCAAAAAAAGGGTTCTCAAACTGCCGAAGTCAGGATTTTGCGATATTGCATTTGAATTAAACAACCATGACGGCAAAGTTGCGTCATGCAATTATTATGAAGTCTCATAGATGCAGTATAGTTTTCCTTCCTTAAAGTAGAGAAAGTTATTTAGCTTATTGATAGTTTTAATAGGTCTGCAGAATTCATCTTAAAATGTATTTATAGCTTGAATATATTTAAATTCCAAAATTATCACGGTTTAATTGCATCTTCTTTTTATTAAATTATTTTATATGTGCCACATTTTGTGTTTAGTCGAAATTGACCATTTTGTACATAGGTTCATTTTGACCAGTAGTGGTTTTGACAAAGTGCCAACACTGATATTGCTGTGTACTACTTTGTTTGGTTCAGCCAAGATGAGGAATAGGGGAAAAGAAATATTTGATACTATAGCATAGTTTACATTTCCACTGCCTGATAGGATTTTTTCGCCTCTACCGCCCGTCCATGCATAATATTCCCCTAATAGACTAATGGGTAGGCAGGTTTTATAGTATTATACAATACAAAATGCAACAGTAAGAACTGATAGAATACGAAAGAAGCCTTTCCGTATTTTAGTAAAAACAATCCGAAAAGGTAGATATGATGAGTGACTTTGAATGGGAGAAAGCAAAGTCCATTTCTGACAGTCTCTTGTATTCTCTCTTTGTCTCATCAAAAGAAGGCTGTTGTTACTCGACTCTTTCTTCTCTTCCCATATCGCCTTCTATTTTTCTTTTAGAGCTGCATTGACTTTTTAGACTTTGGACGAGTATTACCGCAGATTGAGATGTTTTGTTCCTCTATCCACCCACGTTCATCTTTTCCATCCTGTAAAGCGAAATATGAAAGGGAACCTAAAAACCAAAAGTCTATGTAGTGAAACAATAATACACTTCTCATTTGTTCATCTCTCCTCCGCTCCTTTATGAATATTACTGCCGTAGTCTGTCTGTTACTAAAATGAGTATGAGTATATTTTTTTTAGAATTTGAACGAGATACAGATGATGCAAATCAGAAATGGACTATGTAAATCTTGATGCAAAAATATCGCGGATTGACTAGTACGGTTATATATACAACATTGTATATTGCATAAAAATATGAACATAAAATTATTATACCTATGTGTAATGTTTTAGAGAATCAGAAATAACGTAACGTAAATATTGAGTTACATCTGTATCATATATCATTATATATCATTCCCTAAGATTTACTTTTTTCTGAATTTTCTTAAGAATTCGAAGTTCGACTACCTACTTCTTTAGTTAGTTTGGATCCCAGACATTTCAGTTACTACAAATCTATTAATAATCTACTTACCTACTGTAAACATTGATTATTTTTTCTAGATATTACCTTTCTTCAATTCTTGACTAAATAATTACTTTTTCATTTTAATTAGCCATTCTATTCTTGAATATACTTTTTTTTTCTCTTTTTATAGGTTTTAGGCATGGATTGTTAGTTCATTCATAAAATCATAAATGAAAGTTTATAAGCGAATAAAAAAAACTTCATCTGTTTTAATATGAGCGCAAGCAACGTTGTTCTGTATTTCTATAGCATTGCATAATGAAGTTATTGAGCGATGGTTTTTCCTCTGTCTGTCAAGTTAATGCTGAGAAACTCAATCAATTCACTATCCCAGGATGTATATAAGTACAAAACATAGATGATGGTTGAATTGTTGCGGCTGGGTGGACTGTGGCTTCTACAATGTCCCACTAGTCCCAATGCAATTTCTCTTTACGTATAGACATTTATTTGATCTGATGCCGAAAAGGCAAATATCTGAAATAACAAATCCTGTAGCATAAGGCGTATTATAAACATGGATTACAACAAATTAAATATTCTTATAGATGGCCCTAACTTTCATGCTTATCACAGTAATTATATTTCCAGATGTATAGTATCATTACATTTCCTTGTCACAAAAACATTTTCCCAAGTAAGCAGCGTCGAATTCAGATTTAGGGATATAATATTATAATCATTTATCTGTTTATTGTGGAATTCTGGAAATGCTCCTACACATTGTGTCATGTCAAAGAAAGGAATATGGAAGGAACTTATTTTCTTCAGCTGATACGATGGTTTTCTGTCTGTCATTTTTGAAAAGACAGGAAATAAATTGTATTCAGCTCCTACCATATAAAATAAAATTATTCATATGGTAGTGTCAGATTTCTTTGTCAGTCAGAATAATTCCACTTCAACAGTCTTCAAAGTGTATTTTATCATAAAAAAGATTTGGTATTGTGCTATTGTTATAATATTATGTAGGTATGCATAGAGATACCTAATATTAGTTCTAGTTTTGTGCGGGTGAATGGAGAAATACAATTACTTGCTCATTTCAGAGGGTTATTTGTAAGCGGAAGTTTAGTTGCCATTGTAATGGCTTGCCTTCTATTTTCGGGTGAGAGATATAAATTATACCTAGTCGAGTCAAAGTCGTTGTGCGGCAAAACCACGTGTTGGCCTTACTTACTATTTAATTGTTACAGAACCACTAGTCCACTATATTCCCATTACTTCGCAAATATGAACATTTTTTGCAAAACTTTCTCCATGTACACAAAACAGGCATGTGTATTTGTAAGTACAGATACTTAGTACTTTCGTTTTTCCAATGCCTATGTATATTTAACGTTTATTTTTATGCTAATTTTGTATACAACATCGCTAATAATAGTTTTTCTCAGAGTTTTGATAGATATAGCTTTCTGAAAATGTTTTACGCGGGGCAATGAAGGACATGTTTCAAAATCCAAATACAAAAATATGAAATGAAAACTGGAAAAATTTAGCTTTGGATCCATATTTGTCTACATAGGATTAAATAAAATATTTTGTAAAAAAAAATTAAAAACTTCACAAAGTCGTGGACAAAATGAGAAAGTTACTTTGGATTTGGACGTAAGCTAACTATCGACTGCTTAGTCAATACATTCTTGTTTTAATTTGATTTCTACTATACACTTTTTGTCGTGCCATTGTCTTTGGGGCATTTAATAAATTCTGTTGATAAAAAAGTTGCCAAAAAGGGGGCTTGGATTTTTGAAAATGTTTTCAAAAAGGAATTTCACTTTTACTCCCATATATGTACTTCTACAGGCGAAAATGTTCTGCTAACAATATATATCAGCTTTGAAGCAGTTTTACTAACAATACGTAGATAGATCGAATGAATCTTGTATACTGCACAACACAACATTATGTCATTTCTATCACATTAAACTTTAATTTATGCTTTCCTACTTTTACCAAAGTGAAAGTGAAGTGAAAGTTCAATGAACTAGAAATGGCACCAAAACTATTTTTAGTATGAAATTGGGACTTAAAAAGTCAAAATTCCATGTAAATCAAGCAAATTGTTTTCAAAAGTGACTTTTCGTTTAGACACCGGTATTTAGGAAAATTTTATTTCCATGGTTGATCAGAATTGCTGGACAAATTTATTACTTTTATAGTCGGAAAGGGGTTGCACATGGGACCCAGAGGATGGCCCATGCGGTTGGAGAAATTCAAATACAAACTATTATATAAAAGCATAGAATAAAGCGTTTTATCGAATAAAAGTTATGATTGCAGACTCCAGACAAGTTACAAAAAGTTTGAAGTAAAAATATTTTTAGCAGAGCAGTGACAGGATGTGGCGTTCAGTAAAATATGCATGATGCCGGTGAGGTGATGTGAATAGTAATTGTAAACCATTGTACTACTCACATGAAAGCTCTACTATTTATGTGCACTAAATTTTCCAGTTCTTTTTTCCATGCATGTTAAGTACGTGTCAACATTTCTGTCATCGTCAGCGTAAGGACACGTACTAACTCTCCTGTAATTATTTATGTAAAAAGGAAATAATAATTTATGAGTTTTATTAGCAAATGTTTCGTAATCTTCCGCTTAGATTGTTGTTATCTGGGTAGTTATACTATACGCCTGATGTTTATTCATTTTGTCTCATTTTGACTGTGCTATCTAGAATATGAAGCTACACTACAAAGGAGCTAGTTTTCACAAAAGTTTCAAGCATGACAAGAATCATCCAATATTGTAAAATTCAACGATTCGGAACACTTAGTTTTTTGCTTGGAAAAATATTTATACCAGGTAACACTATTTTAGTATTGTAGTCATAAATTTATGCAATAACTGTAGTATATTCTACCTAGAGTCTACTAATTTTCCGTCATTTCGTTTTGCGTGCATGTGCCAAACGAAAACTTTGCTTGTCATATTGCATTTCAGTGTGAAAAAACAATTTTTTTGCTACATAAAAATACTAAATTTTTTCCCTGCGACATGAAAGTGGAATTTAATTTTGTTTACTTAGATGACGTGGGAGCACGCAGAAATTATAATTTGACTTAAATATTTCACAAATAATTAATTTGAATATTAAGGTCCTCAGGGATAATAATATAGTAATAGTAATGATTAATGATTATAATAATATGGACTTCTTTCATGATCATAGCATAAATTATATCATACGTATAAATAACGCAATGCTTCATCAGTTTGAAAAAAGATTTTTTTCTGCCAGAACCACATTTATTTGTTCAATTAAGGAGGGGTTGTAACTGTGCAAAATCCTGATTTAAGCAAAATGGCTTAGGCTTCAGCAATAAGTATTTTCTAGCTATCTCACGGGCAGATGAGAGTTATTTAAGTATCATTTTATTATCTCATGGATTAAATCCGTCAGTTTTTTGTGGAAGTGTGATAGTTTAGTAAAAAGAGAGACTAATTGGAAAAGTGGAAATAGCAAAATTCACCTAATATTATTTTGGGGTTGGAATGTTTTCATGTGCTCTCAGAAAGTACGCAGAATATATGTAAGAAAGGCACACAATGAAATCCCCTGATCCGAATAGCGATCGTTACATTTATGTGTCTTGTATCAGTAGGTGTACTTGAAAGGGAAAGTTCACATCATTGAAAGGGGACTGTATATCCGTAAATATGTAAGAGCCGAGCACGTGGAAGGTCGGGGATTAGAAAGTGACACGGTAGATGTAGAATGGGGAAAAGAAGATAGCACTCTTGGTCTACGTGCAACATAATAATGCCAAGTCAGGTGCATATGGATAAAAAGGGGATCAGGTGGCTACATTACTCCAGTTGGTTTCCCTTATGTCGCCAAATTGGCAATTGATACACATCGACAAATCCGTAGTGCGTTGAAGGATTTCTATAATATGATGTCTGTACAGATGCTAGCTGCGTGTAGCCGGAATGTACACAACTACTATAGCTAAATTATTCAACTCAGTATTAAAGTATTAACTGTTAGAGACAATAATTACATGTCGCCAGGTTTCTAATTTGGGAGTATAAATCCTTCAGTATAAGAATAACTGAAATAAAATTGATTTTTGTATGAGAATCTGAGAAAATGCTTTTGAAGCGTAGAGTAAAGGAGAGAAATTATTGTATTGGTTCTAATATTCTGCCGTAAGGTATTTCTTTTGACCTTTTAACAGCCTTTGGTAGGCACTTTAGACAAGGAGTGGAAAGTGGGCATTATTCGATTGTTCAAGATTTTATTGACTACCCGTCGTCGTCGGTTTCTTCTGTCTTTAAGCATGTTTGTTTGTTGTGGTCGTAAAGCAATGTGCTTGGTAGTACTACCTTGCGGTTTGGTTCATTTAGCCTGCCATGCCTGCTGATGTGTGGAATGTTCAACTAAAGAACTGTAACTGTAATTGTAGTGGCAGTGGCTACGGGTTCACTGGGTTCTGTTCAGGACGCATTATTGACTGCCCTCCTTGTGCCTTTGCTAGAATATATCCGTCCACACACTGGAATGAAAGTATTCTTTCTGCCACCGTGACCGTGACACGTAACAAATATAAAAGCAGATTTGGCAAATGTATGGCTCTCTTTCTAACCTTCCCCACAATGTTTATTTTCGATGTTTAGTCTTCCATTCTAAATGTTTGCCGACCAGCTTCCGTGAAAAACTTCGATTAGTTACTCCTACACGCAGTCCGTGCTCTGCTAGCTTAGGACTAGCACTAATGCATAGCTAGATATAGTTGTTAAGCCCACGGAGGACCACTTCCATTAGAACCAATTTCCCCACTCTCTCAAACACCAGAACTACATACCGTGTATAATAAAGTAAACAAAATAAGTGAGTACCTACAGCTTTTCCTAATGCCGTTCATTCCATGAGTTAAATATAATTTCAGCAGGTGAAATGCAATGTTTAGCAATTGCTTGGTGAAACTGTTCTGAATTTGATTTTGGCATTTCACTTACTACTAAAATGATAATAATATGTTAAAATTTCACAGTTTTTCATTTTATTCAATCAGTTCAAAGGAATCATTGCATTTTAATATTACGGATTGTAAATAGACTACAAAACACCCCATTCTGTACAAATCACTTTTAACATTCAATTCCATTAAATGCAACTTGACGGTTAGGTTTTGTTCCAATGATATGGTTAGTTTATAATATTATGAATATTAATGTTACTAACAAATCCTGTGCGTTCTATCTAATTACTTCAGTCAGGTATTTTACATATGACAGTTTTACTAACAACTACAACGATGGTCACCGTTCCATAATTTAGATGGGCACATAATAATTTTGCAATGTGAAAGGTTTAGCTGTTTAGACAAGGTTTGGACTTGAGAATTTTTTATTGTAAGTTGTTGGCAGGCCTAAAGGAATAGGAATATGGAATGAAGATTATAATACTTGTAAGGGTACAGGACACAGGCCTTTTCACCCAGGCAAATATTGCAAACTAACTAGTCGTGCCAAATTGAACTGTAGTGTGCAAAATTGTGTCATTGCTTGGCTTTGGAGCATTGGTTGGGAAGAGGGACGAGAATGCATTCTGGGCTTTAGCTTTTGCTATCATTATTCACTTGAACAATGGCAGGTCATGAAAGAGCAATGGAGAAAGAGCTGGAACAGTAAGTCGTCTGTCTTACTCTAACTCATCACGTCTCACAATGCAGGCTTATTGTTCCTTTTACAGAAGAGTAAACTGGTGGTGAAAGAGAAAGAGTGGTTTAGCTGAAGAATGGGAAAGGGAGCAGAGACTTCAATCTCATTGTTAGCTTCAACTGAATTCTATGTAACCAAAGTAAAATAAGGAAAAGAAAACTCGCAAAAGGGAATAGGAAAGAGAGGCACAAACAAACACCACGCCACAAACAGCCACAAGATAAATTGACTTTATCCACCCAACTCTCTTTCTTACACTCAACTTAACATTACATTTTATACAAACAAAACTCCTTCACAAATCATCAACCAATTGCTTTTTAATCTCCCTTGTCTCAACTCAACTGTTTTATCAGCCACCATCTCCAACAAACTCAAATACAAGTAACCAACACTTTACCATCATCTTAAATTCTTTGTCATCACATTCTTTTAATTACGAAACCAATAAAAATATTTAAAAAATTTCTATAGCTATAGTTTAATTATCCGTTATCAATAGTTTTACGCCACAATAAAATTCAAGACGTTTAAAACTGTAGCGACTCTGTTATTAAAATTTGTCAAGTAAATTAAGAACTGATAAATTGTAGGTTGAAACGATTAATTCACTCAGAAGTTAACTAACTATATTTTCCCCCACTATTTTGATCTTATATTATTAATACATCCTACTTAGGTACTCATTATACATGCGTACTGTAGTATAAAATATTAGTACCTATGGATTAAACAAAAAACAGGCGGACACGGAAGTAGTAACAAAACATGGTGCATTGATAGCCAAAACAGTTTAAGGAGTACTGGGGATTTTGAGATGGTCAATTATATTGTGCGATAAAGTTTAGAAATATTGGTGTGAATACAAATAACGTAAGCCTGCTTCGCAACACCCATTAAAGGAGAGTGGAGTTGAACAGCGTATAGCCATTGTCCATGCACGTTCCATTTTACGTCCCATTTTACAGTCGTCGTAGATTTTTCAGGATCAAAATCCCAAAATCCTGATGCCGGCATTTTAAGAAAGCGTAGAAAGTTACAAAAAATATCACAACAAAAGTAGAGAAAAAATTCAAGGGCACCTTGAGCTGAGGATCAGCACTATCTTCTTTTAAGTGTGCCGAAAAATTCAACTAACATTTTTCCAATGCATTATCCCCACTCCACAAAACCCCAAATTTTTCTAATATGGAGCTATAATTTTGGAAATGTTAGTCAAGGTGCCCTCGGAAAATATAGGGCAATTTCAAAAATGTGCATCTCATTGCTCTACTCCAAGCCGTTTTGTTTCAATCAGGATTTTACAAAGTTACAACCCCTCCTTAAGTTAAGGACTTTATGCTTGTAATTTAAGAATGACGGGCAGCAGTCATCCTAGAGTCGTTGAATACGCCCTGCTAGGCACGTAGTATAAATATTATTAGACTTTTGCAGCTTGCGGCACACAGAACAACTGTTTTACGATGTGGCCATCCAGGCAGGTAATGTACTTTAGCTAGTGCTACTAAAATAAATGACTAGTGCTCTTCCGTGCTACAATTGCATTCATGCATGGATACAGCTAAATAGACATGAGATCTATTATCCTGGATAACAGCATCCTTACTTAACTGAAAACTTCGACTAGCTAACGAAAACCATAAACAGCTGAATGGCACCATAGCCAAAAAAGACAGATAAGGTAACTAACTACAAAACTGTAGCACGGATCCAGAGAGAAACTGCATGACAGTTAGCAGTTGCGTAAAGTACATTAAAATTGCTTACGTAAAACACTATAACAGAAAGAATATAACTGCTCTGGTAAACGAGTGGACTGACAGCAATTTTGAAGCATTACTTGCTAAAATCAATTTGCATATCACTCGTGAAATTCTAAAAACTAACTGCGACCACATACAATAAAATATTGAACTGCCATTTTCAGAAGACAGATGTACCACCTCAAAAATTATCTCCAAATTTTTAAAAACAAACAGTAGCTAAGTAGCCAAACCAATTTTTTATCCAAGTCTTTTCGATTTGCGACTTTCTAATGATAACCATAATATATTATAAAACTCGTTTTCTCTTTGATTCTAAATTGAACTTGAAAATGTCATGGTGATTTTTGAACACAATGGAACTTCAAAAAATGAAATCACTTAAAAGTTTTTCAGTAATTTTTACGATAAAAAATTCCTGTCTACAAATTTTAAAATAATATTTTTTGTGAGTAATAGAAAAGGCAGTTAAACTGATGAAACCTTCAGAGTTTTTTATGAATATATTTACAGATAAAGAAATCTTATATCTGTAGAATGGCTGATAAGGAATTTGGCAATGTGCGTCATAGCATAGATGCATTATTTCCTACCCCGTTAACTTAAGTAAGCTAGTGAAATCGAATCGTATTGCATCTGGCCAATGCAATGATTACTTATATTTCCCGTTGGTTAGGTGTGTGTGCTGATTATGATGTAAAGAGTGTCTGATCCTGCCTGTCTGCAGTTAAGAGCTATATTTGTGGAGAGATAATGGAGGACATAAAACAAAATGAGCCACATTTACGCTACGTTCTGTTCAGCCAACATCTCCGAAGTTTAGTAGTCCGTAGAACTCGGTATCTCACCTATTACATTTTACATGTTGCTTTCCTCATATTGCTCAAATTCTGCTGCCGGAACATGCAATGAAAAACAAACAGCTTTTTGCACACACATGATAGCAGTGTACATGAAATATATATCAGATAAATTAAATACAACTTTTGGAAATCATAATCATGCCTTTGCTACGATGTACCTTATTATAATTATATACTTGCACACACATATAATCGCTAGTTTCACATTAGCATATAACAGGTTAGACTAAGTGTCAAATATTTAGATGCTAAGGACCTTTCTGTTTTCCATCTTGTAGCTGCATGGGCAGGCAGGTTTTATTGACAATTCATTTTGGCAATTACTATATTATACACATGTAGTTTTGTAATTGTTATTTCAATTAACATACAAATATTTGTTCTCTAGTTATAATTGAAACTTCAAAGTTTAATAATATTTTCACATATGTCTTACACTATAAAAGTATCATTATGTCGTTTTACTCTCTAATAACAGATCAAATTTTGATCACGTATTTTCGATTATATTTTAACCTTTCGTTTGACTTTCACTTTGACCAAGCTAAAATTGCATGGTCAAATTAATGGTCATATTTAAGATATTGTAGAAAATACGAACAGAAGGAAAGGAGATTCATTTGGGATAATTTTTTGTCTTCAAAATAAAATATGTGGGTCAATTAATTTGAGCTGCTAATCTTTTAGGGTTGAATGAGCTAGTTAATATGTAATTCGGTTGAGATAGTACATAATACCATTATGACTGAGCCATAACTCTGTGACTATAATCTTAGAGTAATGTGGAGTGTGTACTCCTTAGATCCTAAGTAAAGTATCCACGATCATTATGTTCTTCTCGGCGGTTTTACTAATACTTTCTCCGTGTAACTACACATCGCTGGACTGGGAGCTACTTACTATTATGGTTCTATTGTAGTAGAATAGTAGAAATAGAGAGAGAGAGAGAGATAGTTACTACGTATAGATCCATCTATCTACACGTGCACTCTCTTGCCATGTCAGACAAACAAATAGTTCATAATATAAATTATTAAAAGAGAAAGTTTCCACATGAAGAGAAAGTCGGCTAAAGAAAGACTGTCGCAAGTTGAACTCCCTCCACTGCAGAACTCTGTGGCTCTCGTCATTGTATTCTATCTTCCCTCTCTTCCTTACGACTATTATTAGGAGTAGAGTAGAGAGTGGTGGATACTTTTCCATATTTTGTGCTAGTTGGAGTATACTCAAGAAATATGATGAGCCTAGCCTTAGAGCTCTGCCATGAAAGTCAATTCATTTCCGGATATTCTTTCCTTGTTCAACATGCCCTAATACTGTTATTAGTTTCTAGTTGGCAAAAATTAATTACTTCATAAATACCTACTGAAGGAAGGGGCTCCTAGTTAGCCTCCTAGAATATAAAAACAAATTACGTAACATATTGTACTCTTGAATTACTTAAGTTTTTTATAGGTACAGTAATTTTTTTTGTGTATGGCCAATCTACGATACATGACACTTTAGCTATACCTACACGCTTTTAAGGACAATCATCATATAGCCATAGGCCATGGAAAAGCAATGCTGGAATAGGAGTAATATCTATCAGTCCATGTCAACTGGTTTGCTGCTTATGTATGCAAACTGCAAAGGAGATTTCCCTCAATACTGAGGGTAACACTAACACTTGTGAGCCCCCAACTATTAACTATGATACAGGTGATATCAAATTTTGAAATCATTACTACAGTGGTTTATTAAATAGATCTATTCGTAAGATATGTTGCAGTTGATTCTTTTATAGTAATAGTATAGTAAAGAATAAATTCCGCTTATTAAATTAGAATATTGAAACAATACGATGGTAGATGAAATGTGAAGAAATTAAAAAATTAACTACCTACCAATCTATACCTGAATTTACCAGATTTTCCCCAGTATTAATTAGTTCCAATTAACTAATTTTACTCGATTTTCGCCAATTTTACTCAGTTTTACCCGATTTTATACAGATTTACTCGATTTTCCCAAGATTTACCCGCTTTTATCCATATTTAACCAATTTTGCCCAGTTTCACCCGATTTTATCCAGCTTTAACCGATTTTTCCCAGATTAGTCCAATTTTTCTCAGATTTACCCGATTTTATCCATGTTCAAACAATTTTATCCAGATTTACCCGATTTTCAGAACTGATAGGACGTGAAGAAGGACTTTTATCAGATAAAGGCATACAAGATTAAATACACATACCACATCCACATGTGTTGTAGTTTGTGTACCTACTACAAAATCATGTATCACATGTTGGGGTAAAAAAAAATTTTTTCCATGCGATTGTCACCCTGAACTAAGACGCTTCATATTTGTAAGGGCTGTAACGAGGGATCGGAGATGACTAAGTAGTGATTGCTGAAACAAAAAGATGATGATGAGAAACAAATTCACTTATGAACTTATATGCAACTAGATATATTGCAAGATGAATTGGTAGACTTAATTAAATGAAAGTGAATATGACTTTAAGATACTGACTACTAAATAGGTTGTAAGGCTATAGTAATGCAAGTAAAATAAAAATCAACAGTTAAAATTTGGAACTTTAAGTCAGGACATGCATTTAATGAAACTAAATGAAGAGGAGACAAATTTCCTGACTTGTCGGGCAGAATGCACCGCTACAACTGAATTAAGCCACACATAGTACATGAATCTTAAGATATTTATACAAAAGTCATAGGAAAGTACGAGAAAGAGACAGCGATGAATGCGTAATTAGAGACGCTAAAAGTTCACAAAGTTGAACATACATACATACATGACGCTTTCATATAACATCTTATCTTTTACAAGTCAATACATATAAAACTAAGTGAGTCACATAAATACAATAAAGATTCTGACATCGAGGATTAAGATTACAATTCCACTAATCAAATTAAAGAATGACATTTTGAACTGTTGGAAACATAAGTACAATACCTTATCCTATAATCATTGAAGTCATGATACACAAGAAGTTCCTAGAATAATTATCAATAACGTTAAGTCTCCTGAATAATTAAAAGTATATTTAGTCAGGAACATTCGAGAAAGCATTGCATATTATAATCACCATATTACATTAAAATATATCGCATTAATTTACTATAATAATTTACAATATTCTTAACATGTTGTCTCCTTATATGTAACCAATACATAAAATGTGTTACCCAACGAATAATACAAACATATTCTACATCACATTACATCTAAAATGCATATAAGTATATATCTTAGCTTGTGTAACCCAAACTTATGTATCCCAAACTTGTGTAACCCAAAATTACTGGCGCCCGTCTAAACAACATTGTGTACTTATATATATCTAAAGAAATTCGATTCTGATCATTCTTTAATCTAATATAAATAAATACACCAGTGGATACAAACATGTTTACCAAGATGAGTGCATAGCGTTTTACTTTACGTTTCAGAGATAACTGAATAATTCATTGGGATATTAATTGTTTATTCTGAGAATATGTTGATTAAATATAAAAGAGTGTATAAATTGGTTGTGGGTGAATGGAACTGGAGTGTGCATAGATTAAAGGGGATTGAAAATGTAAATGAAGAGAATTGTTGACTTTGATAGGGGGCGTAGGCGTATGGATTATGTTGTTGCTAGTTTGTTTCCTGTCTATATATAACTCCCTTAATTGAATTGAAGGTGGAAGAAAGGAGAAAGGAGTTCGGCGAGCTGCACAAATATGGAAAGCTTTAATCTGACTTATGAAGACAGCTCTGTGTCATCTTTGCTTCCAAAGCCAAAAAGCATCTCCAGTGACCCGAACCAAAAAGCCTCCGCTTTGATTCGGACATCCAACACTTCTCCAACAAGACATCAAACCGTCCTTTTCATCTGCTTTTTAGTCACGGCACTAACTCTCTTCAGTAATCCAGGTTAGTCTTTCTTTCCTCTACTACTACGTACTTAACTTATTCTAATATCACCAAATCCCAACTCACTATCCTACACGACTTTTCTAACTTTACAAAGTTAACTGGAATTATTACAGAACCAATGACAGTTCATTCTTTAAATATCTTCTGACCTATTTAGTATAACTATAGTTTCGTTCAAAAAACAATTAAGACTTATTTCAACGTATGCCAGAACGTCCGTTGAAAACTACTCGCGTTTCGTTGGTTTGGCACTGATGCCTTTCTCACGTTGCCTCATACTTCCACAAATTCTACCAAAAGTTCAAACATCTCAATTATATTATTGGAATAAATGATGATGAAGTAAGAAATAGTAATGACCCCATCAAGGTTAATTTAAATTGTAGAACTAAAGAGATAAGTGATGCAAAGTACTTCGGCACTTAGATGGATGAGAATTGGAAAGAGGCGGAGGGGCGTAGGGATTTTCATTTTGTTTCGCACTACTACTACACAAGACTGTGGTAAAAGTATTGATAATTTTTTTTCCAACTCCCATTATATTATGCATGCATAATTTGGCAAGTGCCTATGTGATAACTGATAACGATTGAAATGATTTTTTATTCTATAATGGAAGTACCTTATTGGACATTACCTATACAGAAAGTCAGAAACTGCAAAAATTATTTCGAGAGAAACTATTTTTATCAAGCCACTAGGTAATTTGAAGGTTTTTACTATACTTTAAGTTTGTTCTAAATCATTTTCATTCCTTCTACTCGCTTTATCTTTAATAGATATTACTATTTGTAGCTTTAATTTTTTTTTTTACATTTGTAACTGTAAGTTCCTTCCATGGACTGTTTGTACTTTATACTACATGCTTAAATATTATGTGCTTGTCTTTGTCATTTATTGATTTAATAAAAGATGGTGGGGGGATGGTTTAAAAAGCGTCAATTGTTTATCAATTACGCAGTGTGCAAATGGTCACTTGTTGCATTGCTTGAACATTTCAATGCTGAATAGCTTGCTTCTGTGCATTAAAAAGTTAGTTTAAATTAGGTCAGAACAGCAATATCGAAAGAAAGCAAACCCGGAAAGATATTAGGCTTTGCATGGTTTGTACTGTACCAAATAATAAAATCTCAACTCTCCACATAACTTTGAATCTTTGAATTTCGTTTTTGATTTTTATTTTCCTGGGAAATTCAGTTTGTATAGATTGCTTTTCTGAAAGACAAGAATGAGTCGTATTAGGAAAAACTGAGTGAAGTAGTGCCCATGATAAATATCGGGACGTGAAGATGGGATTTGTATGTTTTAATATAATATTTTGAGTTTGATAGTTGTTGGAGGCATATGTCTCTATGTGACGTATTAGTGGATATCTGTGGAGAAGTGGAATTAGATGAAAGTCATTTCTGCCGTATTTATTGTCGGCGTATGGGTAATGATGTAGATCTCGGTATGTTGTTAACAGCATTATAAAGAAGGGACTAATATCTATAAAGGGCCATGAGTGATGTTCCCTCTGAGTTTCTATTGACTATAGGTGAGTTAGTGATCCAGAAAAAGTTGGAAGTGGAAGGATAACCAAGGTAGTCTGCTATCTGCTAGACGTTGTGCCCCAGCTCAGTATTTTAGGTTTCCTGTGGTGTAGTTAGACAGTGAAACTGACGATATGAGCTTTTAGTTGGATATGAAATATTATAGTGCAATGGCTCTGACGACCGGCACTAAACTTTTGGTACTTTACTATGTACAGATGGCAAAAACACAACATTACTACGGGCCAGTCAACAAGGCAGGCTAAGAGCAGGAAGGGCTAAGAAAAAGGCTAGACGGGATATTGAAAGAAAAAACTGAGTTAACTTATAAAGTGAAAATCGGAAGAGCAGAAACCTCAGCTCAGCAGATAATTTATCAATGTCGCCTAAGGAAGCACCGGGCATCTTTATATCCACCATACGCGAATGAATAATTGCTATATATTTGCTTAACGCGCTTTTCATTTGACCTTTATTATTAGTCCGCAGAAAAGAATAGCTTATTCCGTTACACACTATCTTCATCACCCGTCAAGAGCCTTCCATTTGAGTACCGAACACACAAACGACCTACTGTCAGTCCCTCCTCTCTATCCTAAATCATTCACTATCAATATCTCATCTAAATACTACTAGATCCACTACATAGCAACAGTACTAGCTCCACATAGTTACCGGCATACTTTTACGTAGCATCGAACATCTAAATACTTTCTCTAAATAGCCCAAATTATTATTTAAATGATAAGTAGGTACTAGCTAATAAATAGTCTATGCATATATATTCTACTCTGGTTTTCTTCTGTCTCTTTTCTGCTCGATTTACGTTTTATTAGACTCTAGTTTAAAAAAATAGGCTAATTCATTATTTTTTGTTTTGAAATTATTGCAAAAAATCGGAAACGAAAACAAACATCATTTGATTCGACAGAACCCATATTGCAAGTCGTATTTCGTCAAGAATGTTATCAATCTATTCAAGATAGGAAAAAGCATGAGACAGAAGCAAAACTTGAAATAAAAAGCAGAAGGCTACTACTGTTGTAAATCATGATAAACTTTCTACCCTTTTAGCAATTTATTCACATTAACAATCGTGTAATTAGCTCAATGTTACAGTTTTACTAGCATTTTCTTTGTGACATGCAGCCAACAAAACGAAAAGAATGGCAAAGTGTTACGAATAGTTGTCCTGTTCTTGTCTGACACATTGCTAATGTGCCATTGTCCTGCGTCCTGCTATTTATTCAATTTTGCTTTTACAAAGCTTTACTTATATTCTGCTGTGTCATCATCCATATTTCCTTTCGGACGCAAAATGGTTGAGCATTTACCTTTTACCATTGTTATTACTTTTGAGGATATTGTGAGTTAGAGAATGAAGAGCGGAAGAAGGGACGCATATTAATTGCCTGTATCATATTCATTGGCATATCACATGTTCAGGATCGCAGTAGGAAAAAGCATCAAGGCATGGTGTCTGCTGTTAACGATGATTGTCAATAATTGATGGCTGTCGGTTGAATTATGACATGTCCGTCGGGTCTCAAAAAATATCACTTCCTATATATAGTTAGCCCATTTCAGATATCAATCGTCATAATGTATATGGATAAATAAGTATAATAAGCAAGTACTAGAGCGACAATTTTCTTACGGCTAACAGTTAGTTTTAAAGAAACAGCCGATAATTCATATTTTTCTGAATTTTCTAAGTAGGTTCTACGAGGCCCAAAGCCAAGGCTGCGGTCTTGATAGCAGCCAATAATTACCTTTTTTGTTATACCGATTCTTTTATCAAGATGGGTAATAAGTAATTTGGATTCCACGCTCTTTCTTTGTTTCTCTCTAAACACATTGTGCATGTATCTACCAATTGTTATCTATTTGTTTATTGAACGGTGCAGTGATTAAAATCCATGAAATTAATAATATAAACTACAGCGTCCATAAAAAGGACGTTTCAAATCCTCTATGTTGCTCTCGTGTTTACAGTGGTATAATTATTTTCAATTTGATAAAAAGTATTTTGATAATGTCATAAATATCTTTCTGTATTCAAGAAAGGTACAAAAAATGACTATGTATCTACCTACTGAACATTTTTTGTTCCCAAATGACAAAAAGGAATTTAGCGTCTGTTTGCTGACGCTTCCCTTAAACTAATTATCATGTTGAGAGCTCCGTTGCTTGGAATTAGTAGGAATAATGAATAGGATAAGTTGCCACGGAAAGTTTTCTTCGTTAGCGCTAACATATATGAATGTGGATGTAATAATGGCACTGTCTCAGAGCTTCACCTTTCCTCATGAGAATAACCTAGTTAACAAAGCTTCATTTATTAATACCTTGTCTAGATTAATCTAACTAGAAAGTGGCACCTAAATATAATTTGGAAATGTTACGTTCCAGATTGTGAAGGAACGTATCTAACATCTTGTTATTTCTTAGTTAATCTCATTTCAGCATTTGCATAGCCAGGAAGAACATTCACGAGTATTATCATAATGACTGCCTGGGAATTTAAAGTGGTTCATTATTAACTGAAGATGAATCAAGGGGGTTTGCAGAGCTTCGCTTTTCCGGGTTAAAACTTCTTTTTTCGTTTTTAAATTTATAAGAGCAATGAATTTTATATGCGCAGGTATTCCAGTTACTGCTTGCTCTTAAAACAAAATATTTTCCCCACAGTTGTTCTTAAAATCAATGGCTAATTAATTCTAAACGCACAGGGATTGCAAGTGTAGTTTTTAATTTGGCTTGAATTAAATCTTTGACTAAGACGTAAAAATGGACTAATGGCCAAAAAGTATTACAGGGAGGAATAGGAATTCTTGATCTGCGACAACTGGTAAAAATCATAGTTCAATTTTAATTGATTTAGTTGAGAAAGGAAAGGCGGATCAAGCACTTATCGGAAGTTGCCTTTGAAAAGTTTACTGGTCTTTGTATTTTCTCACTTTGCTAAGTTTGGACATGACATGTGCCTTCGTTTTCGGTAAGTAGGTAGCCACCTAAGTGCGTGGCGCGTGACTATGGTCTATACTATGATGAGCTTATCCGGAGAGTTTCTAGTCTTTTTTGAGGTATTCCTATATATTCTTGAAGTATTTATGTAGGTATATCTTGGTCGACACTAATTCAATTGAGATTATTGTAACGGTATCTGCAAAATGCTATTCAGGGGAAATCCGAATATTTTTATAGCAGTGTGTACACATGAGAGATATAAGGGGATACTTAGCGTAGGTAGAAAGAAGAGCAGGAGCGGGCTTTAAAACTTTTCACGTTTCATTTATCTTCCATCTGACACAGAGTGTAGCAGGAAAAACTCATATCAACGTCGTCATTCCATACATCATTTTGAGAGAGGCTCGCGCATACATGAATTGATAAGGACCACTTCTGGATGACAGCCGAGCCTATTGCATTCATTGCTTTCCTGACTACAATTTGCACGAAAGTCTTTTATTCATGCCATCATCAGCATCGAAAGAGATTATTCCACTCTTACAAAGTACACACATCGCATTGCACTGCCGGCGAGGTGGGCACAGCCAGTCACTCACTCCCTATCTCCCAATGTGTACACCGATAAATGTGGAACCTATACCGATAGCTCATTTCAGAATAGTTATCACACATATGCATTACATAATACATGCTAACATCCTAAGTGCCTACATACCTAAAACTCAGCTATTCCCATCTCACTCCGTCTCGTGTCACTTTTCTCGGTGTGCATGGTCGTTGCAGAAGTCTACCAAGAAAGCATGTCATTGCACTCCTCTGTATGCACATTGATATCTACAATGCCCGGCTAATGTGCAAAATTCCAACGAATGCCCACATGAAGATACAGAAGTCGAATCTGTCTGGCAATGCGAGATAGTGTTTATATTTTCCAAATGCCACATCTGTCCTTCAGAATACCCCAATCCTTCCCTTCTCCTTCAACATTCAAACCCATTCGAATTCCCACAGTGATTTTTCCATGGTCGAAGAAATATTATTTGAGCCAATTGAAAAAACTACGCTCAGATCCAATATGCTATAACAAGAATTTATGCATTTCAACAAAAATTGAGGCGTTGTTGAGGAGTAATTTTCTATCACAAAATTCATATTTTCAATATTTTCTTATTTGGTGGAAACGTAAATTCTTATAATTTGATTTCAATGATTGTATCTGATCATCCTTATGGGCACTTTCCCTTGAATAGATTGCGTTTTATTTACCTGAATAATTTTAAAACGTGAAGTTAAGGAAGCATAATCGAATGGACTAACAAAATAGTGTAACCAATTAGAAAAATATTGTAAATTAAATAGTTATGAAAAGTATTTTATATCTCAATGTTTTAAAATAAACAAATCAGAAATATTACAACTCAAATGTAGCTCCTTATTTCTATTGTTTTACTCATGTGCAATCTGGATTATTTTACGTGGTGTCAGACGATCTCTTGCTTTTATTTCCCGGAGATGGTAGAATACCGAGAGTCAACAAAAGTTGTTATGTTGTGTAATTACCATGCTTTTGATATAGCAATACTATCTCGTTTCATCAAGGCAGCTCAGTAAATGCAATCGCAATATTAATCTAAGCCAAAGCATAACTTGAAACGTATAAAATTATTGCCTTAGCTGCCTTTCAGCCATATGCATTCAAAAGTCAACCCTGTGACTGAGTTCGTTAGGAAAACTTTCTCGGATTATCTATTTGAAAAAGGCAATAAAATCGAGCCATACATAACAAACGAGTAAGATGTTACTTAAAGCTACAAATAAAATTGTATAGTTACCGAAAAGTGTAGTTTATACAAAAAAGCCACGCCTATTATTCTGCCGAAGCTGTCGTCAGACTTTATACTACTGTTTGCCATTTTTATTATGCCTACATATCATGTCATTATCCATTTACAACTTTTGCAGAGCCAGCCTATGACGCTGCGTCCTGGGTAATTTCGTTATATTTTATAACAGCCAAAGAGCTTTTCGGTTTAGTAGACGATTCGATTCTGACTGCGTATTTCCCAGTTTATTCGACAATTTTGTCCTCTCATCTTTTCTTCTAGGCGTACATCTAAATTTCTTGTCAGCTCTGTCACAATGTGAAAAGAGACATGAAATGGCAATGTACTTAAAAAAGACATCCTAAACAAATCTTTAACCACTCTATTCTTGTGACTAGCAATAAGTAACTCATCATTTCACTGTCACAGCTATAATAATGCAAACTGTTAAAGTTACTTCAATAATTTGCATTGTTTTCAGAGTTGGTAGTAAATGTTTTGTTCAGTACGGTCATAAATTGAGAATTTGATAAGGTAGCTTAGGATATATATACAAGGAATTTCTTTCCCTATACTAAACTAAATCTTGCATTGTAAATTAAATGTTGCACGTACCTAGTCAATGTTTCTAATTTCTTTTTAAATTAGGTATGACTATGATATATTTGCTTCTATTGAGTAATATAAAAAGGAAAAGCTGGCCTTTCCATTGTTTAGTTAGATTTAGTGAAGGGAATGTGTTCCTCTCAGTTAACTTTTGATGGACGCAAGTTGTTTTGTTTTTTGCAGTGGCTGAGAATGAAGATCAACGACTTGGTGTGTCATCGCATCAATAAATATTGCATGCATGCTATAGGAAAAGTATATTTTGTCAGAGTATTATAGAGTTGTTAGTATCTTAAAGTAGCTCAGGAGAGAAACAGTGACTAATAATTAAGATTAGGTCATAAAACGGATAATTCGTGAAGCTCTTGTTTCAGGAGGTTTAATGAGGCATGTAACGATTTAATAGGCAATAACCCAAACTGCGGAGAAGCAAAGGTTCTCTCCCTCCTCGTTTTATCATTCTAAAGAATTTAGT
The DNA here is from genome assembly GCA_009936455.2 of Tomocerus minor. NCBI lineage: Eukaryota > Metazoa > Arthropoda > Collembola > Entomobryomorpha > Tomoceridae > Tomocerus > Tomocerus minor. Next base: position 21,005 of record JAAAYG020000166.1, read on the forward strand.
GGGAGAAAATGAGATTTTGTTTGGATGGATGTACTGCTGCAGCCGTACGTAACGTCTTTCTGCAGTTGTCAATTTTGTATTAGTCTTGGCTTTTTCCCATTATGAAAATATTAGGAGAGGAGAAAGGAGTTAGGAGAACACAATGACAAGGGGGAACATTGTAGTTTGCACTCAGTGCCGTGACTCATTGCCAGAATCGAAAGTAATTTTTGATGTTCCTTGGAGGGAGGTCGATTGTCATGTCTTGTGTTGACTTTGTCTATAGATCTCCACTCCGTCTCAACTCTCAACTTGCAGGTTCCTCTGCTTATTATCCAACTACACAAACAGCGGAAGAGTCACCTAGGTAGGAGCCTATTAGGTGCTTATTGTTAGTGAATATATTATTTCGAGTTTGTGTATAGACTTCCGTCATGCTAGGAAGAATAGAGGATGAAGGGATAGGCAGACAGGGAGAGCTGAGTGTAAATAGAGCCAGGTAGTTTTAAGAACTAATGGTTCTTGACATTTCAACTATTAAACTCGGAAAGTAGTGGTGTTAGTGGCATTTTGAGGGGATGAATACACTGTGGCTCTTTTATAAGATGACTCAACTTTCACTTCAACCTCATCCAAAAATAAAGTATCTTTTTAGTCCTCCTACAGATTCATGTACATGCACAGAGTAGAATGAAGAACGTGGCCCCGAGCCTTTTTCTTCCTTTTGTCCTTTCACTCAATGTCTGAAGTCTGCATTCGACATGGATGATAGAGTCCTTCTCATTTCATCGCATTACCTAACCTTCCTCCTCAAAACATCACATACATACTTACTGACTACAGTTATCATCCTCTGGAATCCTTTTCACAAATCATCATCTATTCATAAACCATCGAATCATTTTCAAATGATGAGCATGTACTATGAACATGCAACCAACTGACATTAGCTTTAATCCCTTTGTTCAAACTAAAACATCTCCTTCCCATTCAGACTATCCTTTGTATTCATCACAGATCTTCCTTACCTTTGTCATTTATTCGTCTTTGATTAGTACATTTGCAATTGTAATATTTGCAAAACTCTCACATATAAATAAACTACGTTATCTTCTTTCCTTTAACACTCATCACTAGCTTAATTTAGCAGATTTCAAATAAATACTGCAAACTATTTTTGCTTTACAGTCACTCATCAATTATGTTATATCCTCATTCACAAAGCAACTTTTACGGCAGAAATCCCTCAACCTCATCTTCAACTTCAACGAACATCCTTTGTGAACCATTTCTCTATAAAGATAAGCCTCTGGTCAGTTAAACATCTGGATTTTCAGTAGACACCAAATATTTAATTGGCTAGATTATAGTAAGTATTATTCTTAAAAAACATAGAAATCATCAAAAATATTACGACTGAATCTATAATTGTTGATGGAGAGTCTTTCACTATATTTTTCTAAATGTAAATTGCCATATTGCAAATTGGTGGAAAGCGCCCAGAGTGCATTTCTAGACTAGATAATAGGATATGCTCACCACTTATAGTTATAGTAGAATAGAACACGGCATTATGAAACTTTCGGTAACCTGAACAGTTTGTCCTGTTTGGATTTAAATGACATAATTGTATCTAAGTGATTAGTTAAGTGTGTAGAAACACCAGGTTTTATAACGATTATCATAAAAACAAAAAATTGTTATTGAGATCATTTTCCTTCTTAAACATTTTGATTTCCTGAAATACACCGAAATCTTATAACAGGAAATAAATGCGCAAATCTTAAATTACTGAAATGCAAGACACAAAAATTGCCTGCCGTATAAAATTATGGAGGCTACAGATGTGCTTTGTGGATCTGAAATCTTTTTTTCACTAGATGTTAGGTATCTGGATCTAAGTGGCACCTCCTGTACGCATAGTATAAACGATTATGATATGTTGGTAATTAAATTACATAGATGCTGCTTTTTATTGGTCAATATAATGTAATATATAATTCAGTTAGCGGCTTCATGTTCCGTTGGTTATTCACTAACATGCCGTCTCGTTGTCTTATACTAATAAGTGGCTATGTTACGTAATTTATTTTTTCTACAAGACTTTGTTTTATTCCTACTGTGTTTTTTCTTCAATATTGTAGCATAGATAATCTTTTACGGGAAACATGGCGCATTGAGCGATAAAAAGGGAGTAATGTTCGCAGTTGAACGCAGCTGGTTGAAATGAATCTCTGTATATCATTTTAGAACTGCTGATGCTACAATTAACTTCCTTTTCTCAGTTAATAAACAGCACGAGATTCATAATATTTGTACTCATAATAATTTAGACAATAAAAAAATGCAGTAACAGTTGCAAATACATTTGACTTTTCTAGACTGGCAGTTTCTCCAAAAAAAATGGTTTAAATCTGCTCTTTAATGTCTTAATATTTTAGCCTCGTATTCTTTCACACGAAGCCGTCGTCAAACTGCTGCATAGTCTCTTCACCTATTAAATTTTCTAAAATGTGATTTATCGCAAAGTAAAATTGACTTAACCATTCAAGTAGAATTAGTAAATTATTTTTGACCTTTCAGAATTAGTACGGAAATGAACAAGGGAATTAGAAATATTTGTAGGCATGAATGGCAATTTCCTTGAAAGTTCCGTGGACGATATTTTTGGTTGGTGGAAAATTGGAGAGAAAAGGAATTCCCCATTCCCCATTTAAGTCTATTTAAACAGAGTTCTTAAATAGCACAATTACCCGTTTGTGTGTTGGGAAAGGAGAAAGCTATAAAAACGCACGCTGCTCGTCGAGTATATGTTATTATAGTAATAGCGCTTGTTAAAATGTGTAGGCAGAAGGACGTAAATGGAATTGAGGTAAAAGCAATTAAATTAATGAGAGCAGAGACAGGAAAGTTGTGCGTAAAAGCGATTCAACAGATTTGTTTGTGGCTGTCTTGTCTGTGCAGTGTAAGTAAAGAGACAGCGGAAAAGAAGGCGAGAGAAATTCGAATTGACAGTCATACACATGCAGTTAATAGGCCAAAGAGGAATGCATGCAGAGTCCTAATATATTTATTTATAGTGAAAGTTACTTGCTACTAACTGTACTGGGACTCTGGGAGTAAAACTGAACTCACTAAGTTAGAATCTTGATGTAAGTCAGTTAAATGAACCAGGGAGTCGAATTACACTACCAATACTATCCGTCTAATCTCACCACGAATGCCCATGTTACAGGGAAGTGCAACTTATGACACATTCCATTATATCGCCTTTCCCTTGCACAACGACTACTATTCTCTTATGTGCATATCCATTTCATTTTCTAAATCTTTTTCAATATTTATTAATTCAACTTAATTAAAAATTCTAATTGTTTCTAAAAATAAATAGATTCCAACTCTAAAGCTATAAAGCTAATGTTAATCTAATCTTTATACATTTGTGGAGACGTACTATAAATAGTTTTGAAGTAGACGCAGAGATGTGCCTGGATAGTTGTCCTGACTATTTGTAAAGAAAGACGTAAGAAGTAAGTAACGTTTCGGCAGAAGGAATAAAACCTAGTAACTGCAATAGATGTGGAAATGGAGGCAGTAGTGGCTCGCTATTTCCACTCTTGTATAATCGTTGCCGAAACAGTTGAGAAAATACAATTTTCCTGAAAGCTTTTCCTCACATTACACCTTTAGCGAATTTATTTGATGCACTCTGCCTAGTTTGTTGTGTGTATCTAATGGAGATGGTTAGATTTATAGTTGAGCAGGGCTGAATACGAAGGAATGGAGGGAAGTAAAAAGGCAGTGAGGATGCTTATTTAGGCCGTAACAAATGTGAATAGGTATGTGCCTGGAAATAAATAGGCTGCGGACGGAATTGCCGATCAGTGAGGCAACTAAAAAATCATAACTTGAAACTTGAGCTGAGTTGGCGGAAGAAATAGCCGTGTGACTGATCGGATAGAAATGGAGTTGGATGGGAGAGCCAAGGGAAACGGAGTGGAGTGACGAGAAAGAAAAGCAGGCCATGCCATGAGCCTGGCCGAGCAAAGAAAAACAAAGGGAAGTGGGGAAAGTGAGGAAAAGGAAGCGACGGGGCGTGTGTATTCACGCACAAGTCCGTGAAGTGTTTCCAAATGTGTCGCTGAAGAAATTAAGTGGAGATTTGTTAGTCAACAGGGATAGGGATCGTGTGTAAGACACAGACACTCCTTCATCTGATGCCAAAGAGACATCTCTTTGGTTTCGGCTGTCGCTTCCTATTTGCATTGCATAAAATTCAGCCGAGAGCCCAAAGGCAATTCAACTCCACCAGACTTGACTTTCTCTCGATGCCACTATAACAGATGACAGTGTGCACACACTCCAGTCCGTCCTATACTCAAATGTATCAGTGCATTATTACTACAGATCTGCATAGCTTCCTCAAAAACTACCTCCCACTTAGCTTATAATGGAATATTTACTAAATCCGTCCTTGCCTCGCAGGAGCAGCAAAGGCAACAGACCTGATGACATGAAATGAAGATCTCGATACACAACAAGATCAACTTACGATTAATTTCCAAGTCAAAATCACAACCACGGCATTGTGCCGAGGCTCTAGAGCACCGCAAATGCATAGTCGCTTCAAGTTGTAGGTACCTGTGCACTTCCATACAAGTTATTCTTCTCTCAACCTAATTGCATTGCAGGACCTAATGCGGAAAATAATATGCTCAGTTGCTTAAATATAATGACGTTCTATTTATGTCCACTCTTCGCCTCTTACAATGTGAAAGGGCAACATCCACATGTGACATTTCCGTGTACTTACGCTAAACTTTCTCCCACCATTAAACTATAGCAAAGGGATAGTCGCTCTCTGCAGTACAAATTGAATTCTTTCGGCAGATTCCATTTGAATTTAATCCAGAGCTTATTGTCATATATTATACATGATAAATTGCTGCATGCGTGCTCTATGAATTTGCTGCAGTTGGTAGCACATCGTATCACATGCTTTATTTGTACACTTTTGTTGAGCATTCTCTAGATGACAATTCCCTTGCAATTTTCGGACGTGTTAATTAATTTTCAATTACAGTACTCTGATTTCTCATAAGAGGGAAAATAATGTTATAATGAATAAGGGAATACAAAACGTGTAGGTACAGTACATACGCCGTATGTACTCGTATATGACACAACAATACAATGTAAATTGAATCGTATTACGTGCGACATATGTCTGTATCTTATAGGATAATGTGTAATCCTCATTCTATATCTTGTCTGGAGCGACAATACTTGTCTCCTAACAGGTTTTCTTTCATAAAATGACAGTATGTATGAGATAGAAAATTGAACAAGCATGACATCATCTATTATTATCTATTATTATATGCTTTCTCCCTTCTCTCATTGCTGCCTAACAACAAACCAAAAATAAAGGATAAAAAATTCAAAATAAATTCTAGTCTCGCACTTTTGTAAATAATTATTTTCTGAAACACTTTTAATTATTTCCCTCCTTTTTATTTTTGCTTACATTATTTTTATTAACGTATTATTTGATAAATTAGTTATTATTAGCAATGGGATGCTTGTATAAATAGTTCTAAAATAAATTATTAGACGAAGCTGCAAGACATTTAGGATACTTACAAAGTATTATACAACCAATGGTGCAAAAATGTTTTCAGCAATTAACTGGAAGCAAATATTACAGTTCAATAGGAAAATTGTGGTAAACCGAAGTAAATTACTTTACGTGGGTATTAGTAGGACAGTGAAGGAATATTATTTGACAGGAATAATTTCTAGTCACTTTGGGCTAGGGTTACCATCACCTCGGAGTGTTCTGAGTTTAACTCGACTTTGGCGATTTCCCCGTTCTATTTAATTTGAGCTAATCCGAGCGATGGATCTGACAAAGTCAGAATTGCTTCAGGTCAATGAATTCTCCTGACATTTATTTACATTGATCTAATCTCGAGTCAACTTCTTTGACTGAAATTAGGCATTAAATCCGAGTTAATCTGCTCATACATTTATAAATGCCAAGTAAATAGCCTTAGCTACATGTAACTGAAATCTTTAGTATGAAAGGTGCCACACTAGATTTTAGGACTTTTCCCTACAAAAAAGAGTTGCTACTTTCTCTAGCCATGTCGCTTGTAGCCAATTATCCGCTCTATTTTCTCCTCTTGCTATTAGCTGATTGAACTTGGCCAACTTGGTTAATTGAGTAAGTGAAGAGCAATTTTGACGACTTCATTGATGATGCAATAATTTTTCATTGGACTGAAATACTTCCCTTATACGAGGATAAAAAAATTACAACTCACTAATCAGGCTTTATCGCGACCTATTTGTATGTAGTCAGATTTGAACTTTGATTAAATTGCCAATGAATTTTTACTCAAGATGCTTCAATCTGCCAAAGACGGAGAAGCTATCTGTATTTTGCCCTTTAATAACGATTTTATAAAAGATTATAAGATTTTATCAGTTATTTCTTTCTATAGATTTCAATTTCTTTATGAAAGTCTTAAAAATGAAATAAATAATTCTGTAGTTCTATGTTGTTAGCTTAATTTAATGGCATTAGTTAATAATCCTGTAGTTTCAAATCCAGGATCTCTGCATTAGGTTTATTGCTACATGAAATTGAAAAGGAGTACATTATTGTCTGTTTCAGTCTCTGCCAGTATCGACTGCTTCAAGTGCGTCAGTGTTAATGGGGACAATCCGTCTTGTGAAGATCCGTTCCACAACAATTACTCGGTGTCCATTTTGGAGTCGCCTTGTATGGGAGGACGAAAAGGAAGAAACGGCTTGTTTCCAGCTACAGCTTGCATCAAATTAGCCGGAATTTACGGTAACTATTTGTATTTAACTCTCATGGTGGGGTTACCACCATTTCTTTCATATTCTCAATCAGATTTATAATTTCATTTTTATCATCATTATTCCGTATAGTTAGTTCCCCGATATATAGAGACAATAGCCATGTCCGCGTTGTAGTGTTCAGGATGCATTAACTAAACAAACTGAGGTAGTTTCAGTATAGCCCTTCATTATACAGAAAATTGCTAATCTTGGATCCAGAAAAAAAATTATGGGTAGGTATGTGCAATGTAGGTCAAAACTTTTCACTTTCTGTCAAACTTTTAAATCGACACTACTATACTAGGTAAAATGCATTGATTATATAAAAATAAACGGAGCCGAATTAGTAATCGTCCATTAATCAGTTAGAATAGTAATAATAAGTCCTGTATAGGTAACAATCTTTTAAAAATCTTAATTTAAAATTCCCCATCATAAACGCTAACAAATAGCTAGTAATTGAGAAATTGGTACACTAGTATAATTTTGAATTGAATTTTAAGTAATATATGCCTCTACGTAGGTCACAGGGAAAGTTTTCGAATAGAAATTCTCGGTTTTTTGTATTACTAAAACTAAAATATTTTCCATGCCATGCAAAATGGTAAACAATACATCCATTGTGCGGCCAACAATAGATTCTCGAATTAATTTTCCAATTTTCAAATGAAGGCATTGTTTAGGGATATACACCATGAGAAAAGTATTTTGATTTTAATAATATGTAGTTCAGTACAATGACGGCATTAGTAAATGCCATAGGAAAACTGTGACATTTAAAATAAACAATTATAAAGAGTAGCTAATTATAAATGAATTTTTTTAACATGTGCAGAATTAATAGATGATATCTAGAAGGCAAATATGTAAAGAGCTTTTGTGAATTTTTTGCGAGGAAAAGGGATTATGAAGTCAGTAGCCCATGAGTGTAAATATAGTGAGTGTCTGGCGTGGTATTGTAAATAGGATGGCTATTCTGCATATAAGGTGTCATAACGGGGAAGAAAGAAAGTTGAGTGGGAGATGTGATATAATAGGAGGGAGGAGATTGAGAAGGGTTATGGAGACAAAGATTACATCGGTCAAGACGAGTTAAGAGATTTAGATTGAAGTGCAGAATGTATGTACGTACTATCTGCAGTTGATCAGAAGACTTTAGTTCAGTTCAGTTGAAAGGGAGTCATGAAAGGACGGCGTATTTGCAGGGAGGGATAAGTACATCGCTATGTGTCTGCTGGCATACAGGGAGGGAGGGAGGGACATCCGTGAGTAGCAGCATATGGGCGATGTTATACCTACAAATACATTATCAGTCTGTGCAGAGTCATTGACGTCCAGCGAGCGAGCTCGGCTTTAGTTTTGGTGAGCGAGAAAAGTAGAATTGGAGATTGAAAATAGGATATAGATTATAAGATGGGATTTCGTATGTGAATCCTGGAGCAGCATTCATTTCATCCTTGAATGAAACTGGAAAGAGTCGTGAACAACAAGGAAGCGATTCTGGATTTCTTTCCTCTTCTGTCCAGATTTGTCCTCGACGTAGAGTCCGGGAGTTACACATGACAGGCAACTTTCACTATAATAGACTCATGTCCCCGCCATTTGTATCCGTGTCAATGCGCCCTATTACCTATACCTTTCTCTCCCTCCTTCTACTTACTTTTAGGCTTTGTCCTCCCAAATAGTGTTATCTTCCCTGTCTACTCAGGCATTTCCGTACAATCGCCAAAGTCACCGAGCACAAATTCAAGTACCAACAATAAGAAGTGAAAGCTCGGGGAAAGTAATGCTATCACATCAGATCACACATGACATCACTCTTACGACTACTCACCCATGAGGTTAAAAGCCCGCTATGCCTTTCCTCTCTATCTCTCTGTAATAGCCTCTTTTTTACATACGACCCCCTCCCTAACATTCCACAACCTCTAATGCCCGTACTTAGCCACCAGCACTGCCTAAACTCATCTTCTTTCAAAGACCCACCAAATAGCACAGTTAGACCAAAGGCTTTCATTTGCATCTTCCCTCCTTCTATCTCTAGACCTTCTGCTCATCTCAGACATAAACAGCTATTTTCAATATTTCTCTTAATTACATAAAGGACCATTAATAATTTCGAACTTTAGGCTTTCCTATTCAATTATTCAATTGTCACTGTACTACATAATACTTAAGTAACTTGGGTGCAAACGTATTTAGGAAGCTTTTAACCTTTCTTTCACAAAGAAAGTTTAAGTTTTTAAGTGTTTAAAAATAAAATATCGAGTTTTTACAATGATATCACGATTGGAGCATCACTTAAACATTATAATCTTTTAATATTTTTAATAAGCATACATGCATTTTTCAAAACTAATTATTTTAATGGAAATGAGTTTTTAATTATTTTTTGATAAATCAAGATTAACAGGAGTTAAACATGACCAGGGAAATAATTCCTTTTTAAAAATATAGTAATGCAATTAAAGTGCAAAACACTGAAGGAAAACGCAGCTGCTGTGCTATGCTGTTGATAAAAGTTACTGTCTTGAGTATGCTTGGTATATTTTATTAACTTCAAAGTTGCTGCTGAAGCATAATAAGTGAAAGAGCGAATAATTGATGAAAATGGCCTACAAGCTCCTCCCCTATGGAACGGTAGGTATGTCTACTTTGTGTCAGGAGGAAATTCATAACTATCGCCTTATACATTAACGTCAATAACTGGGTATCTAATAGTTATTAGCTTGATGATTAGCATGGAGGCATTAGGAATGAAAAGGAATGAAAGGGTTCTGCTCTGCAACGATTCCTTTATTAGCAAAGGGAAGGAGATAAGTGAGTGAAAAGTGAAAAATGAGATGGATGTGTGCACGCAGTTGACACGGGAGGAAGAATGCTTATTCGGACGTGTGCAGTTGACAGTGGCACTCTTACCCAAGACACCGAATTAGCAAGAATGAGCCATTGTGGCTCATTCTACTTCAACAAAAGGTACTTCATCATTCCTAAACATTTAACTCGTCGTTCTTTTGTATTCTGTCGGCTCCTATCTCTGTTTTCATAGTAAAATCCTCATATTCCCCAACATTCTCTAGAAAATCTAAAACTTTGTAGTAGCGTTATGCGTTTGCTTTCACTTTCTTCGCAATACTTTTCTGTGCATAAATACAATCCTGTACTACAGTGAATAGACAAATAATACTAGTGAGATTCAGTTTACCTTTCAATGCCACTCCATTTAGAATGAGCTCCGAATTCCCAAACCAACACTTTGTAGTAAAGAACTAATTATGTACTTTGCATTTTATAAAATCAAAATACTACCGAGAAAATTAAAATATAATAAGAAAAAACGAAGTCTTTGCAATGCTTGTTAAGACTTTCGATTTACACATTACGTAACCATAAAGAAGTAAAACATTTGGCTCCCTTTCAGAAAAACTGTTTTTATTTGCAGCTATTTATGCGATGACGTATTAAAACCGTCAGTACTTGATTTTTGACCAATCATAATAATAAACGAAAAATAACTCATCCCCACTATTAAAGTATCAAGTCTAGCATACATGGATTTATATATCGCCTAGCGTGAAACTGTTTGTTCAATTCTTAATAGTCCGTGTGACTTGAAATACTAACAATATCCAACAAAATAGATATAATTAACTTATACTTTGTTTGTTTTATTTATTGCAAAATAAAACATATTTATTTTTGTAGAATAAAATGTGCTTTTTTAAAGAAATATATTTATTTTGTTAGGCATTATTGACATTTAATAGTACACCAATACGTTTAGTACTGCGTAAATAGTATCAATTAAATGTGAAATAGAAGTAACTAGTTACCTTTGTAAAATTTTAACAGTTACTAGTTGGTCATTAACATAGGTCCTTATTCCATTCAATGAAATTCAGAAATGTCATTTTATGAATTCTAAAGCAAAAATATCTAATTAACAATAATTGTAAATATATTAATTTAGGGTCGATTGACTCCCTTCCCAACTTAGCACATTCTGTAGTCTTTTCATCTCCTATTCTCATACCTCATTAGTTGTAATTTCTCTTTCTCCTTGAAAAGACTAAATAACAAGTGCTGCCGTTTTACAATACCAAACATTTTTGCACAATATCAACACTATAAATCCTTGAAACACAGAATGTCCTCTGATTAAAGCTACTAATTTTACTCCATTTTTTATGTCGGAAATGAATATTATTTAGAAATGACGAGGACCCCAGTTTATACAGTCACGTTCCCATTTCATTTGGAGCTCTGAGGCAGATATTGCGAATATTGTGTTTGAGTCTCTTTTGTATGCATTATACAATTGTTTCCGACCCAAAACACCCTCCGAAACTTTTACCGCTATTTTTACGTAGAATTTAATGTAAGATTGTCTTGAATTGTGTCACCTATTAGATTCAGCATTGGCGATGGCGACGTGTGACCTATGTAGAGTTTTGTTGGAATTGATTTAGAGATTACCCATTTTCCTTCCGCCGAAACAGCCTGCATTGAATAATCGAAAAAGACATGGATAATTTTTCTATGCTATTTTTGGCATGATAGTTTTTTTTTTAATTCTCGAATTACCATGGTGGCCAATTATATATTGATTAGATTTTTTTTAGATAACAAAAGAAACATAATTTCATATAGGTGTGGTTTAGTATACGTAAGTATTTATGGTGAGTTTTGGTTGTAGCTTTAAAAGTTGCAAAAAGAAATTGAGTAAAATTAAAACAAGAATAGCTGAGCGTAGAAACGAGTGCAATCCCAAGGTGATGTAGATACACAGATAAAAATCAAAACGATTGTTGATATCTCCCTTATTTTACAATGATACAAACTAGCATGACCTTATTGGTATCTATTCTTTATATTATTGTTAATAAGACTATCTGCTCTCCAGTTAGTATTTTTTCCGGCCTTAGTCGTTAGTGTTTTGTCAATCAGCCTAGCCTATGACGTAACCATAAAGCGATTTAAACTAATTACTTGACCGTAAAGAGTATTTAATGCACTGTATGCAGTATAATTTATTCCCAAATGTCCGCTCTGTAATGCTGAGACAATCTGTGCAATGCCATGGGTAGTGTAGACAATAGTGTAAAACTTATAAATAATTATTGTATTCGTCTGCATATACGAGTAATATCAGAAAAATTTAGACCAGTACATCAATGTGGGCTTTTACTTTACCTATAGATACATTTGCGCTGTATTGTAGCGTTGTGGCTGTTACCAAAAATTTCACATCCATATCCATTTTAGTTACGTATTTAAAAATACATCGTATATAAAAATCTCACTTCATCACTAAACCTCAGTTTTTAAACTACGCGCAATCTAATTGCACAATCAAGAAAAAAGGAAATACAGAAACGTATACAAGGAAGGATGACACTTTTTTTCCATCTCTGTTTGAAAACGAAACGAACAAACGGCTTACTGTAAAGCAATGAAGCAATCATTTTTGAAATGAGCACTTTTTTTGAGGGTCCGAGTTAAAAATACTTTCAAAATCTGCAAAAGTAAAAGTTGGGGTCCTATGAATTGGTTACAATGGTTTGGGAAAATGTATTTCTATTATTAATATTCGATAATAGAGGTATACAGTCGTAGATATCAAAAACAACGGGTCCAGACTTTTTCGTCCTATTTTTTGGATATATTTTTTATCTATTAATATTTCCTCACAACGCTGGAATCTGGAATGGAAACTTTTGCATTTGTAGCTAAGTTAGGGAACTAAGTCTAGTAGACACAGCGGCTTCATACAATTCTTATTGGGATTTTTTTTAATTCTTCATCGCACAACATATACGCGTATCCCAGCTTTCCAACTACACCTTAAGGTCAGTATAATCAATGCTAACGTTTGTTTGTTTGTTATATGAGGTGTACCGCTATCACTATTATAGTGAAGGTACTGGGCGCAGGCCATATGACGGGCCTATTGCCAACTCCCCTTAACATTGCATTGT
>JAAAYG020000188.1:0-33798 GCA_009936455.2 Tomocerus minor
ATACTTTATTTTATTTGCTCAATGAATTAAAATTATGCTAGGTATACTATATTTGAGCAAGGCCGGATCCAGAGGGGCGGCCCAGGGGGCCCGGGCCCCCCCCCCGAAATCCGAGAAAAAGAGGAAATTTTTGGAAAAATACGCAAAATGGATCCGGCCTTGTATTTGAGGCTTCAAAGTTATTGTTAGTTTTCTTATTGATGTAAAATACAACTTTGGTAGTCGAAATTCTAAACTTTAGATACCTAGCAATTAAATTATAAAATTCTAATAAAATACTAAATGTAGAATATGCATTGTGAATTAATTTGTTTGTGGTGTGTTTATATAATGTATGAGAATTAAGTTTATAAAACAAGTTTGCTGCACAGTTTATTATGAAACATTACAAATAAATTTATATTGTTATATTACAGTTTAAATAGTGTACCATTAACAAACAACAAAATTTAATGTACATTATGAAACAAAAGAAAACACGAAATTCTAAAAGCTTATATAGTCAAACAACTCGTGGGTATTAATTTTTGACATATGTTTGTGGAATAGCCACACTTCACAAATGAACATGATATAACATAATTACATATCCAAGAGAATATGGCTAGCTTCTTTATATCTCTGAGGATGAAGTTGCGGAACCTGCATAAAAATTAAATTGGCATACAATATACAAGAACATTATACTACTCTGTTTTGATACAAAGGATGTATATTCTATTTAATCATCAATGTTGTTCCTTTTAGAAAACACTTGGTGAGTAGACATAACCTTTATGCAACGTGCTTTTGAAGTGCTAGATTTAATTACCCCTAAATTTCGGTATTGAATCGTAAAATATAGCTAAAAATAAACGATAACCTGACTTACAAAGACATTTTTAGTGGTAGCCGAATTACATATTCTCTGTTTTTACTCACTTGAAATCGTTTTTTGCATAATTTCATTAGATTTATACTCTATTAATTTAAAATTAGCTATCTGTGGTATTTTACAATGTTTCTCAACAATTGGGCATTGCCTGTGACAATAATTGAACTCAGTAACACGACGAACGCAGTGAATGTCTAAAATATTTGATTTCCAACAGATTTGAATTACATAATAGGATAAGAAATTATGTCTGGTTAAAAAAACCTCTAACCTGAAGGGGGAAAAGGATTAAATAAATAACTCTTGCCTATGTTAAACGCCTTATGACGGATGAGAAAATGGTTATATCTTATTAACTATTGATAAGGTATCCAACCATTTTCTCATCCGTTAAATACCACAACTGCAAGCCAGAATATTAAATGCAATATATTAACACCGTTGTAGTGTTTCTATATCTTGCTGGACAACAGTTTTAGACTAGATTATTTATATTTTGAAAATAAAAAATTACGTAAATCAGACAATATGCCACATATTGTCTTTATATATATAACATCAATGATAACCATTAAAACGATTCCTCAATTACTTCAATGTTCAACTTCAAATACACACTGCAAAGTATTGTATAGCTACATAGACATGATGATTTATTTTTGAGTCTGAAATTTACATGTTAAAATTCAAAAATCTGCTATATTGATTGTTGAATAAGTCCTGCCTCCACTTTACCCATTTATAAATGGGAAAACAAGGCAGACGAATTGCTCCTTTCATGTGATAAACAATTGCTTTTGCTCCTCAAATTATTTACACGCACATTCATACTGTTTTCTAATTTCTACAGAGAATCTCTAGCATTGAACAAATGTACTAGGTTAATGAAATGTACTGATGATCATAACACTTACCTAGGTTATCTAATAATGAAAATAACCATTATTTCACTAAAGGTCGATTTTTGCGTTCCTCTTCACATGACTGTTCCTTGTACCGACGAACCTCCGCCATGTACTGCGACCAAGCATCAGATCTGCCCTATAATCACAAAAGTTTTGCAAATGAAATCCATTGTGTTAAACATGCATTCCGTGGCCATGAACTATGTGACATGCTAGTACAAATTAAATGTAGTTAATAATTAAAATAAAGCTACCATAATATCAATGCTAATAACAGTGTCTCTTACAACATAACACAAAATAATTCAATTTAGGCAACTTTTCATACTAAATATTGGAAAATCTAGGCAAATTTACGTGGCTGGAATTAACTAGTGACCGGATTGTAGGGACTGCACTCTAAAGTCTAATCTATTAATCTAAACTCTATTGCATACGCTGTATATCCGTTCATTTCAGTTTTTATGTTAAGGGGCTTACGTATATCTAAAAATAAAAGAAGTTCAAAAAATTTGTTTGTTTTTTCATATAGGTTGTTGTCCTTTAAATAGTAGAATCCATATTTTACTACATAATTATAAACCAAAGATACCATGCATGTAAATTATTTTGCATAACATATTCCACTCGATCGTAATCTGTTAATTATCTATAACCAGAAGTCAACAATCAGGATTTAATAAAGATCATTGTCAAATAAAATAAAATTTCAATCGCTGACTATCGCAGTAGTCAATCGTACGACTGTAATTATTCTAATCATTAAATACGTACCAAAATGATTTTTTGCTCAACAAGGCCACAACAAAGTCATAACAAGCCATAAGCAGAGGCCATCCTTAAACCTTAACTTAAGGCGGATAACCGGCCTCGCTTTTAGGAGGACCGCAAAAATACACGAAAATAGTCTTTAAAAATCGTATGACTCTACAATCATTGTCTTTTTACTAAAAAACCAATAACTATTTGGTTATTGGAGCTAACAACTGTCCTTTCATGTTTGAATGGTTTGGGTGCTAGCCGGGCGTGGTAGTTTGTCTAGCTGGTTTGTGGGCCCCGTAAGTGCTAAAACAGTCTCTGGCTTTAATAGATAATACATTGATGCCATAAGTTACATACAGCTCAAAACTTGATAACCTATTTGTAATTTGCAAATATATCTTACTACATTTTATGACTTTAACCATTGTCCCGAATTACTAATTGGCTTCTTTCTAATTCCTTCAATGCCATTGACTTCAATTTATCATTAAATTTGTATGTATCTGTATTGTAACTTTTGACGTTAAAGGTTAACATACCTTACAATGGTTTGATTTTCTTACGATTCATGAGATTCATAAAAACGCAACTCTGTTTTCTAATTGTATTTTAGTAGAGAGGTACATTTAATAATATCCGTTGAGATACGATCTCTCAATCTCCAGTTTAAATGTAAATATATTGTAATATAATATTACATGTTTGCATATAATATAACCACATAGTCGTCGTTTCGTAGTTTGTATGCATTAATTTTTTCAAGGCTGCATATCTAGAAAATGCTTTGTTTGATAAGACTGCAAAGAACCATAACTATAGAATTGATCTTATCTAGTATCCTATAATATTATAGCATCACTTCAGTCAAGAGACTGCATGTTCCTACAGGAACTTGAGATGTGTTGGGGATT
Source organism: Tomocerus minor (assembly GCA_009936455.2). Classification (NCBI taxonomy): domain Eukaryota; kingdom Metazoa; phylum Arthropoda; class Collembola; order Entomobryomorpha; family Tomoceridae; genus Tomocerus; species Tomocerus minor. Next base: position 3,453 of record JAAAYG020000188.1, read on the forward strand.
GTTCCTCCTACTTCGACAGGCAAAATGTGTGATTCGATTGAACCTACGTTGCCATTCTCTAAGCGCAAGGAAGGAAAGATTAGAATTCGATCGAATGTTGCGAATAGTACATTGAAAGAAATACTGAGTACAACCGGACTAGTCCGAACTCACATGAACCCACACTAAAGTACAATTAGGTTCTCGTATCGACTCGCATCGCATTACTCATTCTTAACTATGACGAGGTCTTTAGTTCTTTCATCCTGCCGTAGAGTAGAGCTATCAAAATGTTTTATTAATGTCTCGCTGAGATGCTGAGTGGCTTAAAATTCTGAACTCATTGTCTGGGATTTCAAGACAATGAGACTAGTGACGTACACAGACAAAATAAATAGATATCTTATCTATCTTTAATTTAATGGTAGATTATTGATCCTGATAATTTTGGGATTGCTTGCTTTGATGCAGCGATAAAACTCAATCATTTCCTAATGACTTGACAGCTATTAAATCTTTCCTTTTTTGGAGCCAATTTAATCGTTAAGTACAATATACAAACCCATAAAAAGTGTAAAAACGATGAGGTAGAGATTCTAAGGAATTATAAATTGCAACTTTTGGATCCTACAGTGCCGTAAAGTATCTGACACCCTCTAGAAAAGACAGGACAAATAAGATATACAAAAAAATATCAAAATATGAACTGAATTGCCATGAGGTATAGCACATAAATGAATTGACTTATCTTTTTGAGTTGTTTGCGTCATTAAGGATAAATAACTGTATGTTCAAGATTCGAAAATGAATTTAAAGAATTTATGATCTATATGCGAAACGAGACAATATCATAAATCTAAAAATGGGTGGAAAAAATGTAGCTAATTCTTTGGCTGACAAGAGGGTAGCTACCTACGACCATAGCTAATTTTACAGATAATGAAAAATAATGAAATAAGAAGCATTAACGATTAGGGGAGAGGAAGGGGATTGAGATGAGAAATAGAGAGTGACTTACTTGGCCTTCACTCTCTGTACGCTGTTTTTTGACAACCCCAGTAGGAAGAACACGTCCTCCACGTCTCTTACCGACCTACAAAGAGCTTTCAAGTTACAACATTGTGGATCCAATGGTACTTGTACATAGCATAATGAGTGTTGAATTTAGACATTTAGACTCAACCAGTTGAGTATTGTCTTAAACCCGTGTGTGAAAAAACAATGAAGACAGTTATGTTATACCATAATGGGAACTGGCTTCTTGATTTCCTTCTCTTCTTCCACTTCTTGTTCCCTCTTAACCTGTACAGGGGCTGGAGTGGCTTCTTGGACTGTTGCTGGATTTTTCTCTTCTATAAATCCTCTTTGATCTGTGTCTACCGGTGGGGGATAGTGTGATCGCGAGAAGTGAGCGGGTGGCGGTGGCGGAGGATAATGCGAGTAGGCTGGAGCCGACGGATAAGTGTATTGATTCGGAGGCGGGTAAGAATACTGGTTCTGATACGTCGCCGACGGGTTTGGTTGCTGTGAGTAGTCGTTGGCCGTGGGGTAGTAGTACTGACTTGCTGGTTGCTGAGGGTGATGGTTCATCGACGACGAGTTGACTTGACTGTTGATGAACGCCATTTGCTGTAAATGAGCCTGTACTAAAGATTGGTTCGCCCGCACGTCGTTTTGCTGGGCTTGCTGGTACATTCCTACGAGATTCGGAGACAGGTCCTGCTGAGACAGATGAGGCTGGTGCTGATATGAGCCATTCGGAGCGTAGTAGGCCCCTTGATCATCTCGTCGAGGATAACTCATTTTGTACTTGGCAGTTTTTACTTATAAAATAATGTCACAACTCAGCACTAAGAAGCCGAATGTTTAAGTGGGCACTTGTTTTGCACAGACTATTTCTGTTGAGACACTAATATTAACTGAAATTATAGCGTCTGGATGTAACATTGATAAGAAATTCAGAGACAACCAGTAATTTTACTACAGCAGTCTTCTCCAAAATCAAACAACACGATTAGCCTACAAAATTACAATGAATTCATTTTAATATTGTGTCAGGTGGATTAAGATAACATAATGCTCCTCTCAGCTGCTGCTACAATTATCAAACAAGTTTACGTAAAATAATGTTCAATGTTGAATGTAATGAAATTAGCCTTACCACAGATTAAAAATTCCTGTTCATTCAAAGGTGAACATAACTTAACAAGCAATTAAATTACTTTCATTGTCGTGGGAAAAGGTTAAATGCTATTGAAGAACACAGGATTGTGTTATTGAACTTATTGAACAATGAAGTTGTAGGTAATAAAGGATGGTGAATACACTATTGTATAAATGCATCAATCATAAGCAATGAGCTACGATGAAAACAGACACAGCGACCTAAGTCTTTAACTTAACTTTAGCGTGTACCGATAGTGACTGCGTGTAGAACTGAAGTAAGGCATGTAAGTTAGAAATAGGCTGTTTAAGGACTCCCACAACTCTGATAGCTTAGCGTAACTTGGCGGACCAAGCAACGCGCAATGAGTTTAAACTGCAAGCCAAATTGGTACTTAAGTGTTTCCCATTCCCCGCAATCATAAGTTAATGTAATTGTAGAAATTATTAAATAAATTGTTTTTTCAGTGAGTGTAACTCGTTAAAATGGTCTAAAACAGTTGACCTGCCTACTTGTTAGTAGCACGAAGTATTTTCCTTGCTGAAAATGTAATTATCATTTGCTGAAATTAATAAAAAACAGGAAAAAAAATGGATCCGTTTGTATTGTCAAAAATTCTCGAAATCATTGGAAATAAGTTGGAGTCCCATAACATGAGTGTTAAAACATATGCTGTTCAGGTAATTTATATGTAATTATATCTAATCCATGAAAATCAAACTGGAGCCTTGGAATTAAATTAAAGTTTAAGTTGAACCAATTACATGCTTATAACATTTAAAATGTGTCGCAGGTATACTAGGACGAGGAGGTGACCTAAAGTCATTGGAATGTAGTTGCTCCAGAGGAAAGACTATTTGTCCTCACATGGTCGCACTTATATTGGCTCAAAAAATGTTGTCACGAACGGACTTTGGGTCAGTCTGGAGACGTATGCTACAGAGAATGAAGACAAAAATATTCAAGATGTTTGGGGAAATCTCACTTTGATCCATTTAAAGCAGTTACATCCAAGACGATCGGGCCATGAATAATTTGTTGGACAAAAAAACGCAGTTTGGATTACACTGGCTTTTGCAAACAATCCCAATAGATATATCATTATTATGCTATATTTAATAGGTGCTTTTAAATCTCTTATTGATATCAGCAAATACCTTTGCAGAAAAGGAATGCTAATTGTGAAAATACAAACGGGTATTTCCTGCAAAGGTATTTGTTTTCATTAATAAGAAATCCTCGTCATAGTATATCTGCGACATGACTAAACTGACAAATGTCTTATGAATTAAAGTCATCTTTTCTTCTTTTTAGCAACTTTAGGACACGCTGGAGAACTTTTTTTAAGAAGGAGTAATTGTAGGCTTTTACAGGGACTCCAACTTATTTCCAATGATTTTTGACAATGCAAACGTTCTGCGATTTTAAGACAAAAATGAATGAAAAATATCTCATTTCGCGCGATACACGGAAAATTTTACTCATTGTTCTCTTATTTTTCAAAGATTTTCCTCTTTTCTTTGGCATTTAGAGGGGTGCATCAGGCCCCTACCCCCCTGAATACGCCCATGATCATATTTTAAAATATATCTTACAGAGGATCCAAGATGTTTCCAAGATTGCGTGCTCTCAATGACGACGATAGCAATAGTTATTCCGATGACGATGGGAATAAACGACCATCGAAAGAGGCCCAGGTGAGATGTGAATTCCATTTTCTGAACAAATTGATAATTCTGTCTGAAGCTTTAACAAGGCCATGGCACCTGCTGACTTCCATAGACTGGGAACTTCAAATTTTGATATTTACATTGCAATTTCAAGTTTTTGAAATCGTATCTCCTCCTAAACGAGTGGGTTTATGAAACATATTCAAAGGAAAATTATGTTGAAAATGTTGTTCTCTAAATTCTGGAGTATTTTTTGTTGCTATTGTGTTTCGTTTTTCTTTTATGTATTTTCTAAGAAAACGTCACCATAAACTAAGATAATCTTTAATATTTTAACAGTTATTATGAAAATTAAACATAGTAGCAACAAAAATATACTCCAGAATTTAGAGAATAACATTTTGAACACATTTTTCCTTTGAAAATTTTTCATAAACCAACTCGTTTAGGAGGATATACAAATTGAAAAGTTAAAAATGTCAAATCGGCATTTTGCTAGCAACGGGGCCGAACGAAAAATGAATAGACATCCGACAGTCGTACAGGTCCCTGTGGCTAAATATAGTTTGCTTATGCATGCATTGTAAATTGCACATTGCACTGTGATTACCGACTGTGCAAGTTGCAGTCGGTAATCGGTAACAACTGTAGGCGCGACAGTACCTACTTATAGTCAAGGCCTGGGGAGGGGGAGGGGGGCAAAGCCAAACACATTTTATTACGATATTTTGGAATGCTCCAATTCGCTACTAGTGCCCATGAAGATAGATTATAACACGCCAAGCCAGAGATAGCAGGAGAAATCGGCGGTCAGCCGATATTTACATCGCTAAAATAGGCGATACTGGGCAATAGAAAGCACAAATGCTAGTGTATAAAGCTGCGCGCATTCTTAACCTTCTTGTAGCGCACCATAGAAACCCAAAATGTAGTAATATAAAAAAATAATCATCCACTATAAAATTTGAATTCAAATTCGTTTCTATTGTGCGCTACAAGAAGTCCAAGAAAGCGCGTAGCGTTATCCACTAGTATATGTGGTTTCTATTGCTTAGTATTGGCTATTTTAGCGATGTAAATATTTTGGTGGTGGTTGACCACCGATGAGATGATTATCCCAGCTGTCTCTGGCTGTCTGGCTTGGCGTTTGTTCTGCAACTGGTTGTAACTGCAGAAGAGATAGTAAGGATAACATTGCAATGTAATACATGTTTCGGTTGTCTTGCTCCTACGGCATTCGGCAATAAGTGCAAACCTCAAAGTATGTAAATTCATTTTGCAGCTTTATTTTCAAACGAGTGAGGGCTCCAAATTATCCCTCCCTTCACCCGTCTCCGTCGACATTTAGTGTAGTCTGTTTAATTTATTTAGCCTTTTCGTTATTATTTTTCGTTATCCTTTGATACATTACCCTCAATTTTATTAGTAGACACTGTTACAAGAAAAGTAAATAAATTCAGTGTCGAAAATCGAAAAGGCTAATCAAAAATGGTAAGATCACTGAAAAATGATCATTTATATTTGTATAAAAATATTTTAAGTTAATGCTATAAAAAATCCACAATTCGATGTGGACTCCAGTGCTATCCGGGTCAAATTTAAAATATCAAAACATCAGAAAATTCCATAGATTTGAAAAATATAACAAAAGCAACCGTATAATGATGTCGCAAAAAGGGTGGCATTATTAGAATAATGGATATTACATGACTTCTAAATCATAAATAACGTTTAACTATTAAAGGAGGAGCAAACCATCGCTCTGTACAACAAAACATTGTTGATGATGGCCGGTTCAGAGACAGAGGAAGCCATCAAAGCCATGGAAGATTTACTGACCTGTCCCTACCTCAATGTATGCAAATATTTTTTGTTTAATGAACTAATGATTAATTATTATTAGCTAATTACTAACAAAGAAGACCTTCAACGGATACCTATCTGTTAGACACAATAAGACTATTAGTGTTCTGATTTCAGAAACAGAATTATATTTTCTAAGTTTTGTTGTTAAAAATAATTTTTGATGTCCAAATGTTTTATTTTATTTATTATAGGAAGAGCAGAAAACGTCTTCCCCTATTCAAAACCAGATACGTCTAGGATGCCTGAAGAATTTAAGCACCATGTACTGTCAAGAGCCGTACAAAAATTTGGAATGTGCACAAGGTGTTCTTATAAAAGCAACTCAGATGGATCCAAAGAATGTAAATCTGTGGAACAAATTAGGTCAAGTGGCATTATTATCAGGGGAATACCACTTGTCACATCTAGCATTTATCGAAGCCCTGCGATGCAGCCCAAACCATTGGGGTTGTATTGAAAATTTAGTCACTCTAAGTTATGTCATTAATGACCCAAAGGGATGTCTTCAATTTTGTGCTTTGGGTCTAGAAAAAGACTCGGGTTTTCTAAAAGGCTTAGTGTTTAGAGATCACATTTTTAAAATTTACCCTTCTTTACGTGAGTTTAGCAAGTCCATTGTCCCAAACTATGACTGTTTAATGGTAGATACAAAATACGATGACAAGTGGAGAGATAAATTTTTAAAAGAAGCTAGAGATCTTACAGAATTGCAATGTGAAAAGTTTCAAACTTTAAAACTTGACGAGGAACAAAAATATTCATCGGTCGTGACTTGCCCTTTTCCTTTCAAAGCATTCAATTTTGTAGAATTGTGTAAAATTGTTTTGGAAGTTCACGCTGATTGTAAACTACAAGGGGTAAGATCTGTTTAAATAATTGACTTCCTTAAAAATAGTTTTACTGTGATGTGTTTATCTGTATGGTTCCCTTTTGTTCATTGCAGAAATTTCGTCGTCCTATTAACCTGATTGGAAGCACCTTTGAGGAAAAGTTACAACAACCATTTGAGTCTGAACAGAAAGATGACACCGACGAAGCTATGGACGATAATGGCAGTGCTGTAAGACGGAGCATAAGTTTAAGTGACGAAAAAGAAAATGTCTCTCAAACTGCATTTGATGAGGCCAACGAAACTTCTGCTAATGGTCAGTAAATATTTAGTTACTAATACGTTATTATCTTTATTATTTCGGAAAATAAATCAAAACTTAAATCAAGTACATAATTAAAATGTCAAAATGAATGTCAAATTTTTCGTTGTTGTTTCATTCTCATTTGTAATGTAATTTATTTTCATTTTGCAAAAAGTGAGTAAACAAACGAAAATTATAAGAAATTGTTTATTTAAAAATTATTACAGTTACTGATTCAATTTTGATTTCAGGGGAAGGGGAAGAATATCTCAATGGATCTCAATCTCAGTTGGATCAGAATGACAACGACGGAATTCCTAAGAAGAAATCTAGGAAAGATGTAAAGTGGTGGCAGCTAGAGGGGAAAAGACGATCCCAAAGAGTCCGTGGTCATTTACTCCCAACTGTTCCTAATAAACCAAAGAGTGAAAATGGATTCGCCGAATTGCTGCGCAACATCATCCCTCCTTCACTGCTGTAAGATTTGTGCAGTTTAAAAATGTAGTAGAATAAGAAGTAAATAATATGGTTTTTATGATTGTTTCTATGTATTGATCGTTTGATTAATTTCTCTTTTAGCGCTGACGAAGATAATTTAACAGAGCGAGAGGAATCGAAAACATCAGATGGGAAAGCGAGTTGTGATGAAAGTCAAAGTTATTTTGGTTGTGAAGCAGAAAGAGTAGAAGTGAAAAAAATCCTGGAATTTTTAGGCACGACAGACATCGTAACAATTGTTCTGCATATAACTGATTATCTTGCTTCAAATTGCAAAAGAAAGTGGCCCCAGGAATTGGCGTCCGAGTATTTGAAATTATATACTATATATATGTAAGTGGTTCAAAAGATTAAAATATTGAATTTGGGGAGAATATTTTAATTAAGATTTCTTGTCTTCTACTAGGTCACACACACAGCGTCCTGATGTTAACTCCGTTTCAGATGATAATTTAGACCAATTACAATCTTATTGTTTCATAGTTCTTGCAATGTTGGAATTATGTAGCGAAGAGTTGACTATGAACGGGTTGGAGCTACTAACTGCAGAAGCCAGTTTGTCTGCTGAACTGAATTACCTGTACGAGATACTCTCAAACAAAGTATTATGCAACAAAGAGATGATGCTAAGACTGAAATGGCTTCAATTAAAGCATTCTCTAGCTCTGTGTCAAGGAGGACATAGGTCTAGCTGTAAATATGAGGATGTAATGGTATACTTGAACCGGCTGAAAGAAATTTTAACTGAAGATCCAGATCTCAAAATATGTATTCATACTAAAACGGACAGTATAATAAGTTTACACGAAGTTGAGAAGAAATTACATGCAGTCAACCGAATGCGCAGCTTAAATAAAATCACTGAATTGTACGAAGCTGGGAAATATATTGAAGTTATCGAAATATTGAAGTTTTGTTTTGAATCAGATGATGCATCTGCTGTTTGCGATGCAAAGAATCGACTTTTCTTAGCTGAGTCCTATTTCCAAGTTGGAGATTTAGAATGTGTCACTCATTGTGTCAAAGCAATTCAGTCCTGTGTCAGAAGTAGAAATGAGGCTAAGCTCGATGAATGCATTACACTTTTGGAAAGAATTTGTACGAAACTGAATAGTTCCTTTACATTTCGCGAGCAGAGACTTGTAGCAAATAGTATAATACATATCCTTCTCTTTAATGAAAAGAGAGCAAATTCCAGTGAAACCCTTACAGACACTCCTTGGTGTATTCTTCACCGGATTCTGTACCGAATGGAAATTGAAGAGCCAGTCTTGTATTTGGAAGAAGAGTCAGTGCCCAATTCCGTTCTAGTTTTACAGATGGCACATGAAATTCTCAGCAGATCTGGTAAATGTACTATCAACAGTGGAAAATTATTAGTCTATACAGTCAATGCAGTTTTAATTTCCAAGAAATCCTCTGATCACTATTGGATGTTTGAGGAGACAAAGCATGTGATCGAGCAAGCGATATTTTGTTTGTTTGGACACCCGAGCAAGAAATCCAAATTGAGATATTTGAGTGAACACAACGTTACTGGAATTAATTTAGACAGTGACATGTGTCTATCTTTGTATGAATACTACAAACCTATGCAATTACCGGAATTTGATTCATACGATTCAATTAGTAGTGAAGTTGAAATTCTATTTAAACGGATATTAGCAGTCATACCCGAGGAATTGAAACCGACCAAACAATTGGAATCAGTTAAACAATTTTTGGATGAGTCCTGCGATTTGTTACCTGAAATAACCACCCAATTCCCGAAAGAGTATCATGATATTTACTATCTCCTTGCAGACAAAAATTTCAAAGGGAAGGAATGGACGCAGGCTGTTGCTAATTATGCTTTAGATGTCACAATAAATCCATCCCGATTTGACAGCTGGGCCTCTTTAGCTCTGGCTAAGGGGGAAATGATAAATACACGTCTGAATTCCTGTGATGATGTCACTCTGGATGATCTCGTTTTCAACTCTTCAAATGTACTCAAATGTTTTCTAAAGTCTTTGGACTTGGAACCAACTAACATGAAAATAAGAATTGAATTCGGCTCTTTTGCCTACGCCATGCACTCCTTCTGCTCCCGCTTTTTGAAATGCCAAGGGAAGACTCTTACATTCGATCGCTTTCTTTGGATTGAAGACAGGAAAACTAAATTTCTCACTTACACTCTCCGCTGTTTTGACCCGGAACTTAAGGAATTTAGCACAGCTCCAAAACCTGCTCGTACATATGGACATCCAGATGATCAACATGATGAGATTTGGATGCAGCATTATATGATGGGAAAGGTTATGGAAAAAGGAAACCCGATTGAGCCAACGTCTTTTCTCAGACATTACATACTTGCTGCTGAATTACTACATAAACAAGGGGCTCCATATCCTGCCAAAATTAACTTTTACAATCCTCCCGAGTTGGCTATTGAAGCTTTGGAAATCTATTACAGGTAATTTGTGCTCCATTGTATATTCGAATTTATAATCGCTTATTCCTAAATCTCAATTATCCTATAGAAATCTAATTTGCTTACGTCCGCATCGTTGCCATTTGTTTTGGCTTATAAGCAAATGCGCTATTATTTTTTAAATTTCCATTTTAATGTAAATAGAAAACTACAACGTTGTTGCATTAAAATTGCCTAACAATAGCTCTTTGTAGTTGTAAGCATTTAGCAATAATTAGCTCTCAGTGTAAAATAATAATTTAATGACTGCTTCAAAATCGAAGCTGCCTTGGGACACAGTAATATAGTATAAACACGTATATAACATTAAGTAAAATTACTGTGGGAATAAAGCCAAATAATGTGTATCTGTTTGATAGACACAGGAAATTGTTAGTAGAGGGATTTCATTATACATCCAAATAATCAAAATATTCAATTGCGTAAGCTATTTTGGATTTGTGAAGTTATTTGTCCACTAATTTATGTTTATCGTGTGAATAACGCTTCTATCCAAATGTGCAATGGAGTTGTGAAATAATGACGATTAATTGCTGAAAATTTATATTATTTGAAAATGAAGGTCACTGCAGCAGATACAATAGATACTTATATTGAACAATTTCGTAATTAAATGAGTTTTTTTTTAAACTTTTCCAATTTTCAATAGAAAGTAGTCTGAACCTCCTTTTTATTTGTAGTAAATATATTCCTATTACGATAAGGAAACAATGACCTTGTAGCAAGTTAAACGTGTCTTACGTGCTTGCTTGCATTAATTTATACTGGGCCGCCATTTCTAATATTGTTATTTATCTTAAAATAATGACATTTCACCTTGAAGTGAAAATTATTCTATTAATTATGTTATGTATTATGAATTTCAACTATTTGCAGGATACATGCAAGCATTTTAAGATTCGTAGAGAAGAATAAATACAACGCAGAAAAGGAGAAGTCTTTATTACACTTTATAAATCTTGCGAGTGTAAGTCCTTTCATAAAATCAAAACAAAGTCGGAGTGGTGACAGTAGTGATTCAAAAAAGCGAAAACAAAGTGTTTCCGACGATGCAACAAATAAAAAGGTTAGTTTACTAAACTTTACGGTGGTAAAACTAAGGGATTTGTTTGAGAAATGAGGCGATATTGATGAGGGTATTGATTTTCATTTCTGTCTGGAAAAACTAGGAAGTGGTGGAGGTGCTGAATGACGTACTGAACAAAGTTGAACTTCTAGTTGACTCCACAGTTGCTCCTCGTCCAGTTGCTCTTGCTTCACGTAGTAACTCGCAATCGATTGATGACAGTTCTTCTTCCAATTTAGCCACCAACAAAATCGATTGTAACGGAATGGACATAACTACAGACAAATATAAAGGACCTGATTCGGAAGACTGGTTGAAAAGGTCGAACGGCTTGCAGGGTTGCAAGTCTGAAGATTCATCAAAAGTAGCAGCACCCACAAGTATTTTGGATTTAGATTCTAGTTGCGACTTCCCGAAAACAGAATGGGGAAATATAGTATCCAAATGTGTGAAGGCTATGCAGGAATGTATCGCTCGCTTCCCACAACATCATAAAGCGTACTTCCGTCTTGCACGAGCTTTAAAAATCTTTAAAAACGACTGTAAAGCTGCCAAAGAAGTTTTTATTGGCTCAGCTACACAAAAGAAAAAACTCTGTGGCCTTTTCGGGGACAGGAAAGCAAATAATTTTTTCAACGTGAGTATTTTTTAATTTCTGAGCTGACAATCTTTTAGAGCTTAAAGTGTCATGTGGCAAATTAATATGTTTTCCTTATTTATACTTTTATTTTAATACTTTTAATGCTATTTAGGGAGTTTGGAGGAATCCTATCGATGATATTGACCGCCCTGGAAGTTTCCCATTTCACATGTCGAAATCTGTTCAACTACTACTGGAAATACTTGCAGAGCTTAGTGATCATCAACTCTTAGCAGAAATTGGGATTCAATTGACAAAAGTACCTGATTCGGATAAGAAGTATTTGGTGACGGAAGAAAGAGAAAGATTTTCTCAAAAAGCTTTTACCAATTGTGCAGAAGCAGCAAAAAAGTTTTTAACTACTTCAAAGCTAGATATTGCAGACATAGTGTTATCTGTTTATGATACGTTCATTAAATTAACTAAGCACAGTTCAAAGGATAACATCATCTCCGAAGTCATTGTAGATGCCTGCAAACTTTATTTCAAACATTATGTAATGTTTAGTATATCTTTATACTTACATATAATTATCAAAGAAATCAAACAAATTCACTAATACACTCTTATTCTGATTTTAACTTAGAACCAAGATCCAGGAAATGTTACTGTGGATCACGCCATAAAGTTTTGTCAGAACTTGGCCTGGACCTCCAAAACAGTTCCGACTTTGGGCAAAACGTTCATGCCGACAAAAATAATGCCTATAGAAGCCACTCAAGGAAACGACGCTGTTACTATGGTAACTTTACTAATAAGGGAGACCTTTAAGATAAAGCTCGCCCTCAGGCACCACGTAAACCTTTTCCGAGTACATTCAGGACAAATTGGCATTGAGTCGAATAAATAGCAATTTTTTGAGGCATCCTTGATTAATTTGTGATCATTGGTTGCAAAGTTACAACCTCGGACAGACACGGAGTCAGTCTTATTAATTCAATTTACATGAGAAAATCAAATAAGGACAGACCGTAGCAAAAACGAAGAAAAATCGATAAAACGGAACTTGACTTTGTAATAATGAAAATGGACGAAGCTTAATAAGAATAAAGGGATACCATAAAATCTAATTGGGTAACATCGGTTTTTCTTGGCTTTTGGGGTATAACTCTGAAACCTCTGGCTTCTTCAGACGAGTTTTTCAATTTTTGCAATCAGCAACCCGAATTTACCCGGAAAATATTTATTTGGTGTCTGAGTGCGAGTTTTATCTAAATGGCCTCCCTTTTAAATAAGAAATTGATGTGCATGTCAAAATTATTTACCTGCAATTGTTATTGTGGTTTATGGACTTATCCTCCGTAATAATATGACTATATGAGTATTGCATATATATGCATATGGATTGTAAGAAGGCATCTAATTCATCGTGTATTTATTTTTAGTCTGAGCCAAATAATTCTTTGCCTAATGGACTACCGAAGAAAAAGAAATTTGGACTTGGCAAACGTGTTCAAGTAAAGTCAGGAGTAGCCGGTGGACTAGATCTAATCGAGGCAGGGAATAAGAATTTTACAGAAGACAACCCAACTGCAAAGAAAATTATTAAACCTTTGCCCCAGCTGACTGCATATCCGCAACAAGAAGTGGATCAGACAAAGGATATCGTCTGTTTAGATTTGACACGCGAAGATGCAGTACAGAACTTCATTTCAAAAGTGAGCAGCGCTATCCTCGCAACTACTGCCAAAGAGATGAATGCGAATATGGGATTGGGTCTTGGGTTAGCAAATCATTTGCTCCCGTCATCGTCAGTAGCATCGACTGTTAGCTCACTTGCTATTCCAGGAATTAGTGCGGGTAAGGATTTCATTTATGGAAATACGTCGACCTCTTCAAACGCCAATATTTATGCCCATATTGCCAATCCTCTACTAGGCACCACTACGGCTTCACTCATGTCCGTCGCACAGTCAATCCAACCTTCCAACCAAACATCCTACACTAAGCCGAAAGCAATTTCTGCGAAAATGCCTCTTCTCCACCGACAAGTTCCCCTCAGCACTCTCAGGAATGAAATGAACCCCAAGATGTCATCAACTAAACCTCCAATAACTAGCACAACTATATCCGACATGATGAAGAAAATGGACTCGCACAAAGCTTTTCAAAGTAATTCTGTCCCAAGAAGACAGTCAGCTACGACGACAACAACCTATTCGTCTCTTTCTGCCAAACCCAGTAGCAAAATGCAAGTAGCAGTGAAAAGCACCGCTGGATCACCAGTGATACCCGCCAGACCTCGCTCTCCTACCGTAAATCAAGCCAATGTTCCATATTCCTCTGCTTTGAATACAAGTCCGTACAAACAACAGGCGAATGCTGTCTCCACGCCCAGCTTGAACTACGGCTATGGATCAGATTTGAAAATTGTCCGCTCCGACCGTCCAATGATGACAAATAAAACTCCGCCAGTCGCTCACTGCCAAGAAATTCGCAGATTGTCCGTAAATAGCTCGGATAGTCCCGAGCCGGAAATAATCGATTTAACAGTCAAGTCCCCCACTAAGCATGATGTGCCAAGTGCCGCAAAAAAGAGGGCGATTAACAACCCACCAGTCAAAAGAAGAGACCCTGATCCTTCTTTGAGACTTAGTAAGCGTAAGTTTCTATTGTGCATGATCTGCATGCATATTCACTTGTGATTTTTTGAATTAATTTTTAATTATTTGCACTGTTGCAGTTAAGTATCTTTTTGATTTTTTAAATTACCAAGTAAATTCATTTGCGCAGGTGGGAAAGATGAAGATACTGTATCAGCTTATTGTCCTGTAAATACATATCTTTCGACCCCTGCATCTTCTCAAGTGAAAATGAAATCTTCGACTACGACTAAAGATGCAAATTTTTTGAAAAACATGGATAACCTGCCGAAACTAAGTATGTTACTCTATAATATCCAATTCTAAGAATAAAGTTGCTGAATTTAAATGCAATGGATATTTTTGTCGCAGATCCTCGCCCAAATTTTCTCACAGTTAAGCCAAGCACATCCACTGCTGTTGTAGAAAGTGAACCTAAAAAGACATACCCTTTACCACCAAAGAAAAAGAAAATGTTGCTTTCCCCTTGCAGTCCATCTCCTCCTATCAGGCCAAACAAAGACAACAACTGTTCAACTCCCTCGGATTTTGAAGTCATAACCCTTGATTGACATTAGTAGTAAATTAGGCTAGAATTGTTTAGCCTTCGAACACAGGCTACAACTTTGTTTACAATTTGGCATTTATCAGACAATACATAATCTGTGTTGTATTCAAGAGGTGTACAGTGTCATTAAGATGGTCACCGTAGAAATTGCCATGATGCATCACAAATGAAGAAAGATTATTATATATTTAGCATATTAACATAATCACTCTTAATCCCTCAAATCACTTATCCGTAATGGGGCACAGTCCAAAACAAGCAAACAGTTATACTTCGCTTTCATTCACCCGGTTAGTCTTAGTCCATGTTTATATTAAAAGGTAACTGTAAAAATTAATCGTAGAAAATATGACTCTTCTTTGAGCAACGGCTCCGCTAGCTTTCGTTTCCATATTCGCATACAGTCCCTTTTTGAGATAATGTAACATGAATTTACTCCTACTACTAGAAATAACTAACTGTAAAGGCATATAAAATACTCTCAAGAACAGATGTTTTGACATTGAAGCGGACATAGGAAAGCATTTAAAGTTTGTATACATGTCCCCTTGTGATTGACAGAAATTCGTCAGGTATGCAATCTGACATTTGGTAGTTGTTCCAAATAGAAAGGGCAAACAATATTTGCCTAATCTAAATCCTATTCTTGCAGAATTAGAAGAATGCCTGGTAAATTGCAAACGACCATATTGTTCTACCATTCTACGGCCAATGCAATGATGCCATGTCCTGCGCTTCAACCTATTTTGTATTGTCCATGGTTGCTAACAATTAATGGCTGGAAAAGCGGCTAAACAGCGGTTTCTGTTGTTATGTTGTTTCTATTACATTATTGATTCTTCTGGAAAAACGATATGGTGCTATGGTCAAAAATGTATTTTTGATTAACGTAAATTCTCAGTCGCATAATATTAGGAGTTCGTTAATTATTTTGAGTATAGTAGTCTAATACTTTATAAATTATGTAATAGCAAATTGCAAAATCAAAATCATATTAAATCAAAATAAAATCATATTATATCAAAATCAAAAATATATTTCTACTTTATAATAACAAAATATGATATCTTCTGTTGTGGCCATAAATAAATGTAAAATTAACGACAAAGTTAAGCTCCCAGCTCAGTGTTGTGTTTCAGATAGATATTCCTAATAGAGGTATTTGAGTTATTGCCTATATGCGACAATACTACCTCCTCTTTTTATATTTTGTAATGATGTAAGTTCTTATTCTTACTGACACATAAAGGGTAAGAATTTCTAATTCACGTCAATGTATTAATTTTCTTATATTAAGCGTGTAAATAAGCTATATGTATGTCCAATCAGTTAGAAATATTTAAATATTTGTCCGTCAGTTCCTGATCACGTCATTTTCTCTGGTAAAATTATATTTACGGATGTATTTACGTGTTTAGGTACCCCTTCATGGGAAAGTCCATATTGTAAAAAGTATGTATATTAATAAATATTCCAGTATGGCATTTATAACTGTTTTGTGAAGGAGATTTACAGTAGATAATATTAATTAACTTGTAAGGCTGATAGTAATATGATTTCAAATGCGGAATTAATAAACAAGTGATACTTTTAAAAGAAACAATTTCATTTTAATTTCACTTCATTTATCCATCAATATACTATATAATATATTAATTAAAATGGTTTGCTTTTATTTGCATGTATGGTTTTAGGTACAGTAGATATAGTAGATATTATGCATGACATGAATACAACGATATCTTATAATTACATAGCTAATTAAATGAGACATTTTATTCATTCTTTTCAATATAACAGTTTTATATTTTAATGATAGATATTTTACTTAGTTTATTACCAAAAAAGATGTGTACTACATTCACTACATTAGCAATTTATTGTGCTCAGTCTAAATAAAGTTGCTGAATTCTGTACTATCGTTAAATATTTTTTAGAGTAAGTACGGTGCTGTTTTATTCTTAATTCATAAATTGAAGTACATAACATATTTATGTCATTTGCAAGTGATTTTTTTGATATTCTTGGTGAGGCACTGTTCATGTTCATAGTTTTAATTTGCTTTTTACTCAATTCTTCACTTATTCAATCATGTACATACAATTAAACTAAAGTTGCGGGTCATAAAAGCAGATTCCATTATTCTATGGAGATACATACTATTATAAGTACCTAGGTAAATATTTACGTACGCGACTAAACTAAAAGGCATCACAGAAAGTAATCCACAACTCATTACGTACATACAAGAAAGCCTAATTATTTAAGCAATTAATGTTTTCTGATGGTTAAATAGATATGTAATTATTATGTATTGTTTTAAAGTTTAGTTGATTACAATTATGCAATCTATTTAGAATGTACTGAACTGGAAGCGTGCAGTAGATTCTTGATTTTTATATACTTAGCAATGAGTTAGCAATGATTTTAGTTAACCTACACTTACAGTTACAATAGTACATCTGGATATGTTCAGTTACTTAAATAATGATATATTATTATGTTTCAAATATCAGTAAATGCGAGCAACGGCTCCGCTAGCTTTCGTTTCCAAATTCGAGTACAGTCCCTTTTTTGAGATAAAGTAACATATGAATTTACCCGTACTAGGATAAATAATGAAAATTCTATTGCTGTTACTCATAAAAATATTTCCTCCAAAAATTATCGAAACCAAAAAAAATTATCGACCAAATTGTATGATCAGCAAAATATTAACCGAATGGGTCAATAACTTCACTGAATAATGATTTGCTCGAATGTCAAACCAAACCGTGAGCTGGACCCCAGAATTTTAAATGTATGTCCATAATATCATCCTTTAAATTGTGAACCTCTTGCAACACAAACTTTTCAAAACTATCTCAAAGTCCTTGCTCAATATTTCATTGTACAGCCACTGATAACACTCTCACAAACTCACAAAATATTCTCTCTATTGCTTTCTAATAATCATTTGCCTACATTTACTGTTCCGATTAGGCTCAGTTCTCTGTAGCCTAGATTCTACAAGAACGAGCACTGTTGTAGCGTTGATTCCTGTGAGTAGCTACATGTGAGTAGCTACAAACTAAGCTAAAAAAGATTATATGGAAATAGGAAGTAATCACAAATCTCATTGCAACGAAGCAATAAACCATTTTAAATCGGTCGACATGACGTAATACTGAAAATAAATATAAAACAGTGAATACTATCAATGACAAATCAAGATAATAATGTTAGCAACTAAAAAACATGACGTGTAACTGAAGGACTCGAAATATTTCTTTCTCTAGAGAAAAGTAAGAGCACTGCCCGTTAAACAACTTCGGATATTTAGCACATGTTCCTGATATGACACATTCCATTATTAACTTAGTATAAAGAACTATTCGGGCTTAGCAATACATAATGACATTGGAAACGTCTCTCTATCTACAAAAATCTTACATATTTATTTCACATACACTTACTTATCCTTATTTTAATAAATCAAAGGTTCATATGATCTTGGATGCACAGGGGGCAATCCACCTACTTGAGATCTTGCTAGCGACATAACAACTTTTTTATGGGACAAGTCATTCCTCACATCCCGCACTTCCCGGTCTGCTTGTTCTTTTAGCTACATTCATTGAAAATTTTCATCAGTTATTTTCAAACCAGTTGCAAGCATGAAAATTATTCATTTGTGTAAATTGTCTACCTTAATCTCTGATTCCAGCCGTAATTTTGCTGCCTTAACTTTCTGCTGTAATTCTTTAATTTCATGTTGTAGGCGAGCCGCCATGATCTTATAATTCGCCTAAAATTATAAACAAAATTTAATAAAAAGTTCACGCTTGGAAAACTGGGAAATGTGAAAACTTTCTGAACCTTTTTAGATGGGCCGTCTCTCAGTCGCAATGGTAAGTCCCTTCCTTCGAGATGGGCCAGCAATCTTCGATGCACCGTATTAAGTTCGGCTCGAAGTGAGCTGCAAGACGCTTCCAATGGACGAGTCAGAGATGACTCTTCAATGTATTTCTTGTGCCAAAATTCGTGTCTCTGCCAAATAATTTTTCATTAGAATCTTTGTCTAATATCCTTCGTTAGCGGTTAGCTATTAACTGCATTATTTTTGAAATTAACCTTTAAGCTGCGTAAAATAAATAAATTTGTCATTACAAATATACACGCATAAATAATACAATCTTGAAATGTCAGGTGACTGGAATCTAAATTAAACTATTCGCTATTCGAGTAGAATTAAGCTTAACTAAAGTGTATCTGGAAAGTTCAAGAAAATTATTTGATTGATACACATTTAAAGTTTGTATGCTTGTAGGTAATATTCTTGAAAATATTTTTTCCCCATTGTATGTCTAGGAATGTAAGGCAAATAAAATAAGGACGTATACTGGAATTCCATTAATTGCCATATTTGTAAAATACTACATCATCAAAATATGTAAGAAAGGTTGGTGACTTGAAGGTTGCCTAGCTGTAATCGGGTTACGTTGTAGATTAATCAATGACCGACCATGAGATTTGAAGAAGGCGATAAGAAAATGGGGTCACAATAATAAACAATCCCGTCTACTCTGTTATTTCAGCAGAGAGGCTAAAGGCTTCGTGCTATTGCTAACCTCTCTTTAATTACTCACGCAGTAGTTCAATGTGGCAATGAGCATATTATTCACAACACTATTTACATGATGTATACTGATATAGATTGTTTTTCCCCTAAAGTGTACAACCTAAGAGGCATAATTAATGAAATGAAGGCGATATACTTGGCCACCTGAGAAATACACAAAAATAAAAGCTTTCCCTACAAATTGCGGCCGTACCGAAAGAAAGCAAACCTGTTAAGCCCCGCACATAATTATATACTTCAAGTTATGCGTATTGTTAGGGTAAGTATAATATAATTTAATTGTCAGAAAACAAGAACTTTTAGTCAAGGTAAATAGAGAAGAAGGCAGAAAGCAACAAATAAAGTCCAGCCCATTGAAAGATTTAAAGAGATTTACTCGAGTTATTTTGTCACGCTTTTCCTTGACCCTTGTCTGAAGATCATTTGCTCGCTGCACCAATTCAGCTCTTCGGAGCTCAGCATCATGTCGCAGCTGAACAGTCTCTGTGATTTCTCTCAGGATTTTATCCCCTAAAACACCAGAATCATTACACAGCGATAGTAAACATTTATACCATGCATTCCAATGTATAATAAAAAATATGTGGAATAGGACATGATATATGAATGCATATTATAATAGCCATATACATGATATCGTATTAAAGCTTTATGTCTAAATTAGTCCCAAATTTTCAAAAAAAGATAGGAATGTTGGCAAAAAGTGAGTTTATCGTTGGATCATTAGAATAAGCTTTCACTAGTCAGAGATTTATTTTTTTTCTGTCACGCTGATTGGTATTAAAAGAGTGTAGATTTGTTGGGACTTACTATCGTCTATAGCTACAGGCAAGTTAGTAAAACTACTACTATAAGTTCGTTCCAATTTTCTGCTCGTGAGTACGGAGCCACGAGCATTAGGTGAAAAGTTGATGGTGAAGCCTTCGGAGTGGGACTCGCCCACATGTGTCTGAACACACTTGTCCAGCATTTGCACTGGACCCGACTGTCTAACTCTAAAGGAATAGAAAAATCCTTGTTGCTCCGAAACGCCCTTCCACCACTCACAGCTCTCTTCAGGGATGGAATTGACATAAATGTTTTTCTGAGAGCCTTGATTAAAAGAAATGTGGGGGACGGAGGCAGAAGAGCCCAGGGAGTACGGTTTATGCAACGAATTCAGTGAAGAAGATTTGCGAGTAGGAACTCTAGCTACAGACATGGCACTAAGCGGTTTAGGAGACGGATGCTGATAGTAGGGACTGCCCATAAAATAATTCTGATCTATGTCGGGGAGTGAGTGCGGGGAGTTGAGACTTCCGAGCTCCATGTGTGCGGGATCAGTCTGAGAAATGGCCGTCGGACGAATGAGGGGCACAGGGTCAGTGCGAAGGGCCTTAAGGGGCTTCGTGTATGGCTGGGACAGCTGGGTACCGGAGGTGAGGAAGGAGGTGTTGGTGGCCGTGGTCTGGGATCCGCGGATATAGCTCTGGATCCTCTCCTCCACGTACACGCGACGCTTCTCCCTCGCCAACGCTTGACGAGCCAGCGTCACTTTATTCAGTCGCTGCGGATAATTCGATGGCTTCCTGGGATCTGGAAATGGCTTCGTCCGACGCTTAACGACGCTGTTCTCCTTCTCTTCGTGCGTCTCCTTCTTCTTCTTCTTCTTATCCGCCTTCTTCGTCACCGTCTTAGTCTTCGGAGCCGTGATGGGATGAATTGGGATCATTTCTTCCTCTACTTTCTCCACTGTCTCCGCTTTCTCCTTCCCACCTCCCTCATTGATGTCTTCAACCCTCTCCTCGGCCTCTCCACTTGACACGTTTGCTCTCTCTTCAACTTCTGCCTCCGGTTCATTAGTAGGAGGCTCACTTGTTGGCTCTTCTTCCGTTGTCACTTTCACTTCTTCAGTGACGATGCTCTCTTCTACTAAAATCCTCTCTTCCTCCAAAACAAACTTGTTTTCCTCTACTATAATCTTTTCTTCTTCTACTTCAACTGTCTTTTCTTCTACTTCAACTTTCTCTTCCCTCTCTTCTTCTTTATCTTCACTCTCAGTCGGTTCTGCCTCGGGTTTATCTTCACTTGGAGGGGTTTGTTCAGGTACAGCAATTTCTGTAATGGCTCCTTCATCACTTTCCGGTTCCGGAGACACCCTAGTGAATTAAACAAATAAATACAATTTAAATCCACAAAAAATATACATTCACATATATGTAATTCTGTATTGAAGAATTTTTCAATGAATGAGGGTAGCTTGATAGCTCGCAAAGAAATAACAAGAATATTTTAAGTGATATTTTATATTGGTATAAAACGTCAGATTTGAATTACCTTGGAGTGGCGGAGACGAAATTGATGTTTGGAACTTGCATCATCATGGAGGAAGTGACGCTGGAGATTTCCTGGCATTCTTCTTCTTCTTTTAGGTCTTGACTCTCTTGTTTGGTAACTTGTATAACAGTATCGGGAGTGGAAGCCTCAGTTGTGGTAAGATCAGCGGATTCTGATTTTTCGATGACGATCTCCTCCATCTTTTCCATTTCCACATTTTCAGCCTGAACTTGAATTTCCGTTTTGCTTTCACTTTCGATTTGTGTAGGTTCAGGCGTGTACACAGGCTCGTCTTCAGGAGGGATGGGTGTGGAGGCCAAAGTCGGCGGCACAGTGTACTCCAAGGAATTGTCCATCCTGTCGTCATAAGGAGATTTGCCAAAATCTATCGATTCACTAAAAATATTGGCGGAAAATTCGCTTCTTGAGAACTTGGTGGAGTGCTCATAGTCGTATTGCGAATATGGCGTCATAGAGTAGTTAACAGGCGAAGGTGTAATACTGATAGGAGGAAATGGCGTAGTTGGCTGAGGAGAGTCCGGCTCCTTCTTCATTATTTGGATTGCGGGAATAATGATCGTGATATTCATCATAGCAATTTTGTTTCTCAAACTTTATCTCTTCAGTCTCACTTTCACTCAGAATTTCTTCAATGAATCTTTTTTGGAAATATTTTCAGCTTGCTTCTCACTCCCGAATTAATTTACTTGAGCTAACTAGCAGTGAGTAGTAATATTTACAGAAGCAATTCTACTGTGGTGTAAATATTTGTGATCGAGGAAACAGTAAGTGACACGAAAATGTTTTTTTATATTGTTTATTTATTAAAAAACTATTAGGTTTGTATTTATATGGAAGAAGGCTATAGTTAATAAAAATGTAGGGCTCCGTTGATTAGAATGCGTGTTTTCCACCAGATTATTATAGGATGCCAGTGTAATTCAGCCAAAGACCACTCAATTGAAGTGTCCAAGTGGAAATGATTTACTTGGCTCAATGTACAATGGGCCGATCGAGCGAGGCAGGCAATGTACTAATAAATAGCCGACTGACCTGTCCCTTCCCATTCCTTACATCTTACGTGGTTAGTTAATGCAAAAACCCATTAGCTCCGTAGAAATTCCGAGCTTGCCGTCTGCCTAAACGTTCTCTGCTTTCTAAAGAGTCAAAACGCATGACTGCTCAGATTTTCTAGCCACCTCTCATATTAAATCTCCTTTTTCATAGGCATGCAGTCGGATTGTGGCGTGAGGGAAAGTGGACGCTTATTTTCACCTCCTTTCTCCTGCTTTCGTCATCTTGCCTTAGTTACATGAATATTCTGCGGTTAAATACAATGCAACCAAGGATCCCGTTTACCATGCACTCTATTCTTTGTCCATTTGAATATTGTAGTGATTCTATTTATTACCAGGAGTTCATATCTACAAAAAAGAAATGTCTATACACTATAGCAAAAACCCTGACTACTAGTCATAGCAAAAAGAAAAGATTTGTAGAATGTTTCACAGAGGTTAGCCAAACTCCATTTTTAAAATCTCGACTAGTAACCTTAAAACTATACCTACCAATTTTCTGTACCTATTCATTCTATGCCGCAACTACATAACTACAATGTTATAAGCAACTATATCCCATATATATCATCTACACTGTTTATTTTGCATAATGGCTAATAAATGCATTTGTTATGTTATTATGCACGGAGGTTAGACTGTGTTCGTTTACAGAAGTCCATTTAGTGGTCAGAGATCTCACAGAGTTCAGTTTCCCTCATTTTCCCTCGAGTACACAAGTATGGATTACATTATTATGCTATTTGACGAACTGTGTATTTATCCGTGGGAGTAAACAGCTAAGTATAGCTGCTAAAGTTGCCTTAACTACTTATAGCTATAAATATGACAATCTAATGGCCCCATTTCCATTACAATAAGCACATAAAATGAGAAATGCGATGAAGGAAAAAACCGTAAAACATTTAGGGTCGTAAAGTCGTGACTTAAGGTCTCTGCTCCTTTCTAGAAGAAATTCTAAGACGGGCGCTGAGAAATCCACTAACACTTTGACGATATACCTGTACTAGTATGGGAGCAGCATATAATGGATAATTGGAGATATAATTAAGATAGGAAATAGTTAGAATTAGTGCTTACTTTTACGGGCTCTGCTGTGGTGACAAAGGTCGTGACATATATGAGGCGGAGTATCTTCTCGTAGTAGTAAATGTGGTAATGGACTCGCCATGCGAGGATCTTCATTAGGAAGAACTTCCAATAAATATATTTCAGGCTCAGATGAAAAGGGAGGGATGAAATTCTTTACTTTCAACTCTATTTCTTGCTTTGGTTTAAGCTAGTACACCAAATACAAAGTCATCATTATCATTTTTCTACATTATTTCTTCATCCATCTCCCTACGTCGCATTCATCACTCATTAATTAAAACTAACATTGTAAACCGGTGATGCATTGCATTTTCAGCTACTATAAGGCAATAAAAATTAAGTTTTTTGAATGCCCTATACGTTATACGAAAGTGTGCTGATTACTTTCAAGAAACTACTGATTAGTTAGTTAACATTGGTTAAAAATATCCATTAGTTATATAGTGTAGCTTGACATGTAAATGTTACACCATTTACAACCTACAGCCTTCTATGTTCATTTAATAACGTGCCATGCATGTAAATAAAACGTTATCCTTGACATACTTCTAATTCTCAGTTTCCCTTTCCATGTTTATATTAACTGGAAATCTTTAAAATGAGATGTTGAACAAAACGAGACAAAGTACTTAGCTCTGAACACTATGAAACTATGCAAATTCATTTTATATAGGTACCTATATGCATAGGTGCTTTATGTTTTGTAATTATGAAGCTTGTTCACAATTTATGCTAGTTTCAATTGCATATTAGTGCCAGTACAAAACTACGAAGGTTTCTTATGTTTCCTGCTGCTAATTAACCACCTATCCCAATTGACATACTTCAAACAACTATATTTATATACGTAATTATTTCTGATTATTTTATATCATATAGAAACAATTTTTTAGTAATGACATCATGTTCATCGCGAAAGTAAGATTGTTCATAGAATGATGCCTGTTTTTATAGAAATTGATGATTAATTAACGTTGTGTTTTTGTATAAATATAGAATAAAATCAATAGAAGATTAAATAAGACAGCTGCACTGAACGAATATCAAATAGTTGCGATTAAAGGCAGGAGAAAACCCAAGAAACCATTTAATTGGTCCAAAAGATCTAATAGAATTTCGGTAGAATTTATAGAAATATTTAACATAATATTAACTACCTATGCGGTAACACTTTTAGTGACATTGATCTAGTCGTTACATACTACTCTCTCATTCTATCGATATTTTTATGCAATGCTGCGAATATTGATCTTGAATTGTTGTTAGACTGTAAAAAATTTGCTGGGAAGGCTATGCCCTATTTATTACTTAAACATAAATGGCGCTTTCATGATTAGCGTATATTTTTGACGAGAGCATTAGTCTCATTGACGTCCAAGAAGCAATCATAGAAAGTTGTTTCAAACCTGTATAAAAATATTGCCGACTCCTCTGACGAAAATGAAGTCTCTAGGAATTAGATCTGGTCCAAGTTGTAGCTGAAGTTCTCGGCGCAAGTTATGAATGCTCAATTGCGGCAAAACTCTGCAGAAAATTTTAGGCAAATAAAACTTTTTTTGAAGTTGTACTTAAAACATTTCGGAATTTTAATGTGAATATTGGAGTGCTGTACTAGCACGTAAAATGATGCATTCAAAGAAGCCTTGACAATTTCGTTATGCTCTCAGAAGACAAAATTAGTGCCTGTAAATCCACTTTGCTCAAATAAAATTTTGTAATGTCCTCCATAAATCTGGTGCGGAAAGTCTTACATATTGTCGGTCCCATAATCTTATGCTGGTGCATTTTCACCAGAAAAAAAATGATTGCGCTGTCGTTGTCAGCCCATCATAGCACAATAAAATATTTTAATATCTGAACATACAAACTCTGATCTACATGTATAGCCTGGCATTGTAGTGGTTAATAATTCAGGCGACCTAGCCCTTGCTCTATTCATAAACTAAATGCGACCGGACATTATGTACACAAGAAGCCACTGCTGTGCTATTTTCTTATGATTTTCTTTTTATACTTATGCTAGGCAAATGCCTATTCTTTTGTTGTTAAAGGAAATGCTGTAGTAAATCCTGACGGAAGGATTTCTCTCCTGAAAGGAGACAGAGAGGAACTAATAAAACACACAATAAAGAAAAGACTGTCGAACTAATAGCTCCGCCATTGCCACTCCACTGTGCATTATATTACTACAACCGGTTTATGTCATATAAGTAAAATTAAACACTTACAAGGAACTACAAGGTCTGTCTATATCTTTCCCCGTAATACTAATTGACTTTTTTAAATGCTGATTACTATGGTAATTATTGCTCCACTAACCTTGCATTTAAATTTGAGGTAGTAATAATGGTCGCATATGCTAAATACAACTATGCATTAGTGTAAAGGCTCATCTATACACTAATGTGACCTCCATTTTATTTTATTTAGGTGTTATATAATATAAATTCCATGAAAACTATCCATAATGTATAACATCTTACCTAGTTGGAAAAAAGACAATTTAAGTCGAATAGAATAAAATAAACTGTTTTAATTCATAGTTTTATAATATTAGAGATATAGTACACGATATTATATCGTCATACATTTTCTTCAATACAGGGCTGTATCAATATTTAGAATTTTAGAAGCAGAAAGTCAGGCTACATATTTGCTGGTGCACAGATAAAATGCACTTATGGATGTAACAATAGAAAGGAAGTAGAAAGAGGGAATGCTGACCTGACAAATCCAAGAGAAATTCCTTCTTCCACAATATTATGCCGGTAGAGTCTCCGTGAGAGAACCCATTTTTCTCTGGGAACGACGTATACTTGCAAGTCAACCAACTGTGTATTCAAAGGAAATTTATGAAATATAATGCTATTGATTGGGAGAGAGTGAAGAGGTTGAGAGTGATGAATTAGTTTTCATGGGAATGAACTCAATAGGGAAATCTACGGTGGCTTCATTCAGTCCTACTTTACGGAAGGAAGAACTGAAAGGAGAACAAACAGATAGTTTGTCCCTTCTAAGGATGAGTGAGTGTAAAGTGTAAAGAGTCGGGAAAAATATGCGTAAAATATTGTTAAGAGGGAGAGGTTATTGTTGATTGGGAAATTGTTTTATTTATTTAATCGTTGTCTTTTACCATAGTCACAGGATATGCAGCAGGGATGCGGCTTTTCCTTCCACTCTGTTCGTGTTTTCCGTTCACACTTGCTCTTCCCGCATCCTTGTCTTTCTTTCCACCACCCATACTTGAGGGTTGAAATGTAAGACCAGAGAAAACCAGAAAAACTTACACTATTAAATATTTGGAATCTCTTGCTCAATATGTGTAACAAATTTGTTTATAAATAAAAAACTGTTTAGAACTGTGAAGCATTAAAATGTATTTAGACAGAATACCAATAATGGAATGTGTATGGTCACTGTGAGGGACGGTCTACAAATGAGTGTAGCCAAGGTTTTTTCTAAGAGTAGTCAAACGGGACACACACCTTGTCTGCAAGTAAAACACTTAGTAATAATTTTTCTGTTTCAAAACTCACAAATCCTGAAAAATGGTAAATGAAAAGCGATGTAATTTATGAACTTTGGAGAAAGGCAATAGAATCACTTGAGAAAGTCTGAATGTGTGGGCAACACTAAAAAATATTGTCCACGAGCGTCTGAATTGTCGAAAAGCCCAATGAGTCAGGGGCCTGGGCGAATTGTAACAATGTGATGCAGTAAACAGTGTCAAGAGTACACGTGGCTCTATGGAAGAGAAAAACCGTGTTGATTGCTGAAGGGAGAGCGGTTGAATGAGCAGTGAAAGATGAGGGTAATTGTGAAAGTGAGACTGTAATGTGACGTCGATGCCTTTCTCTGCCAAATTCCCCGATTCCACGTCCAATGCTAATCCAGTGATTTTTGCTGGGTCATGCCATAACTAAGCATTCATTGCTAGCCATGAAATGCAGACGGGCAGCAGAACTAGGCCCATAATAAGCGTAGGGAAGGATCACCGTGAGTGATTCTCCAGTTGCGCCTGGTCAGGTGGATGGCGGATTGCCTGTACTTCCCTGGCTATTAGCTACACTCACTTCTTATTAGCTCGGTATTTGTGGTAACAGAGTTCTGCACGCAAAATGAAGGCAAGGTGAGAGACGGAGAGCAGGAGAGTGTGTACGTGCAACTCAATAGCGTCTCACTCAGTCTCTCTGTTGATTTCATCTGCATGCTCTCCCGGACTCTATTATGCACTGGCCTGCCCCAGAACTCCAGTTCGACTAATGTGCCCCGAGTGGAACTGCTCTTATTTCCAAACAAAGCACCATTGTGTGATTATTTATATGTACATGCACCACTCGTACGTAATAATAATCACTTAGGGGGAACACAAGGAGCGGACTCAGCCTGCTGACCTAATTTTTCAATGCGTTCATCACATCTCAAGATCTTGCGACCATTCATGATGTAGAATTCAAGTCCGGTTGCCCTCAATCTCAACAACTGTTTACATTCATACAATCTATGGCCATTAGCAATTGCATCAGCAAAACCTCCGTAAATTAACCTACTAAACTAATGTAATCCCCCTAAACTATAATTTTACCTATTTACTTAGACGTGGCGTGTACCCGACTACAGCCACTACTCCGTAGAGCCATGCACAATCCTTATAACTCACAATCTCCACAATTTACCAGTGTATTGTTGGCAATGAGAATCCTTCTGTACAGAAATAGCTGGCAAGATCAGGAGGACAGATTTACTAGCAAATACTTTTCAATACCTACCAATCCTACTTAGTAGGCATTCGTGTTACACAAGGAAATTGCCCACAATCCACTCTCAGAAAATGTTGTCATACGTTTCTACCTCTCTACCAATAAAGGAATATTGAAATATGGTGATGAGATCGAAAGAAATCGGAAATAACTTGTGCATTTCATTTGAGTCTAGGCATCACACGCTCACACGAAAAGAAATCTCATTTTCTTCGGCTATTTTCTTTCCAAAATAATAAGGAGCCACGAATGTCGGAATTGAATGACAATCAAATACTAATAATATTAAATAGTAGGTGGCGACTATTATGATAGAGTGGGACACATTCCAATATGAGAGAGAGAGAGAAAGAGAGAGAAAGCATTCAGTTCAAGTGGACGTCTTCAAGTTGCACTTAACGCGGATGATTGAGCGAAAGGTTTGCCGATCACCAACCTCCAAATGATCCTTAATTTTCGTGAATGAGGCAACTTTGCCTATTTTCAACGGGGAGTTGCTACTATGACTGCCGATTAGAATACAATGACGCTAATGGACTATTCTCCTTCTGACTCAAATATCTATGCTTAAATATCCTTGAGTTATTGACTGCAAATACCATTCTGGATGTCACATTACGCTTTTCTTTAGCTACACCCCATGCTCTTATCCTTTGCTCATTTTCTTTTCATTACTTATACCTATAATTCACAGTCGCTTGATGTCTTGTACTAATATTTCGTGTGAATTACTGTTCAGAACTATTAAGGACGTGTAAGCGTCTCTATAGGATTGCTGTAGCAGCATGATATCTGAAAAATAGCATCACGAAAAAGAATGGGCACCTATACGATGTAAGTTGCCATGTAGTAGTGGTGGAGTGGAGCCTGATATAGAATTAATAAGACGCTTAGTACAAGTACTAGTCAAGGGCGCTTAGTTTTTCCTGGCGAGAAAGCCCATTAGTAATGAGGCTATAACGGTATGTAGGCACAGGAGAAAGCACTGTGTAAATAAGACATTGAATTAGTCTGTAAATGTGCTAATGCAAATTAAATCCGTGTAATAAGGGATTGGAGAGTCGTTAAGGCAGGTAGTAGGAAGGTAGGCAGCGTCTGCGGGAGCGGCTGAGTGTGAGAATTGATAGGAACCGGATGTCAGCTGTGGAGTGTATTGGGTCACCTATTGATTTGCACAGAGAGGCGGTTGGAGGCCACCACCGTCTTAAGGAGGACCTTGGGAGATGAATAATCTCCACGCAATTCTCTCATTGAGTCCACAGCAAGCGAAAGGTCCGAAGAGAGCAACCTAGAGCTCCTTACGTGTTATTACAAGCGTCGTAGGCAACCGGGGACTCCAATATCTCCGAACAAATGAATGAGGTTACTGCAGCCATTGATCTGTTTCTCAGTTAACGGAAATCAGCCTTTCGTATTACTCCACTTTTACAAAATCAAACTCGATTTTCTTTTCGGCTCGCCATCAACTACTTAGGCACTCCTTTTCCATTGCCAAACCAGCGTTATTGCCTACTTACACAACACCTCACATGCACTTATTATTTATTGCTCCCTCTCTTGATTTTTTACCTTAATTGTTGCTTCACTTTCCTAAATGGCTAATAAGGAGTCCTGGATTTGTCATCTTCTCAGCCCCATGAATCATTTTTTTCCATGAATGCTACCAATGCAAATAATATTACCTAGATATGAACTAATTTGTAGAACTCAAACACAACCACTGCTCTTATTACACATTTAGATAAAACTCTACTTATCAATTTACACTACTCATGTTATGTCACCAATAATGTTCCACTTCTTACATGCCTCAACAAATTATTAGTACCATTGAATCATGTA
>JAAAYG020000199.1:2488-33781 GCA_009936455.2 Tomocerus minor
AGAAAATTAATAAATTAACGACACAGTATATTTTCAAATAATATTATTTAAAATAGAATTAAAGATTTCCTGAGTCTTACTAGATAATTTGTGTCTGTCTCTCTTTTATAATTAGCAACAATCTTAATTATTTTAGAAATATATTTCTTTTTGTTGATGCGCATATAATATTAATATGAAATGATCACTTCGAGGACACACATGTGCTTTAGAAATTCTATAAGACAGTATGTAGTATGTAATGTAATAAGTCATTATTTGATGATCAAATATTCCATGGGCATTTACAACGAAACACAGTAGCAACAAACAGTTATTTAGCTTGCATAATATGTAAGTATAACAATGTAAATTGGTTAAGTGTTAGTTAATGAGAAAAAGAAAACGCAAAAAGGATGTGAGAAGCAGATTTAGTAATTCTATGGTACTTATGTGCATACAATGATCTATTGAGCCTGTCATCTAGTCATTAAATGTACTTGTTAGGAGGGAAGACATGAGTTGATGGGATTGAATGGGATGTAAATATGTGAATTATTCGGGAGAAGGAATCTGGGCTGGGAGTATGTCTCTGCTCTGCTGAAAAGGTTAGAGATTGGCCAAGTGAGCGTTGAGATTTCACATGAAATGAAGAATATGAGCGAAAGCATTTGGAGCAAAAAGTAAAGGTAGGTAGTAAGTGTTGTGAGACAAACCAGTCTAATGATGCATGATGTTTCACTTGCACCGGCCACCCATCCGATAAGGCCAGTGAAGAAGAGGGAGAATCCGATCCCGATGACTATGTACGTGAGAACCTGGAAACATATAATCAACGATATCATGAGTACAGATCATATTTATTATCTGCAAATAATTATTGAAAGCATGTCTATATGGCACAGTCTAATTAATATATAAGTTCGATTGGTTCACTTCCCTCACTTTTGATAGCTATCTAGCGTAAAATCTGAGCTAAACTCACCAACTCACTATCAAAACAGATGCCCTAGCTGCTTCGCTTGTAGTGATGCGATTCATCATGCATCAAACAACCTATCAACAATGTTCGCAAACGCACTTCACAAATAACTCCATATAATCCCATTATAAATAAGATACACCTATGTATGTACATGCTGTATAACAATAATAATAATATTGCCAAGACTAGCACTCACTCACTCACTCCGACTGAAGACGCAGTTAGCGCTTTGGCTCGACTCATGTTAAGTATGTTCATCTCATCACGCTAATGCTAATACATAAGTCGCTCTAATTTTCTTTCTATTCAACACTGAATAATACACTTAGTTTTGCGTTACGGTTTCTTATTACTATTATAATAATGCTCTTTTGCTATAGCCATTTGGATGGTGGTTCTTAAACTACAAACGAATAGAAAATTCTAGCAAAATTCATTATTTGTTCTTCAAATGAAATCTTCTTGTCTGTTCGTTGAACTGCTATATTTCTTGAAATCTTTTTCATCACATTTTTTTACTTCTAAGTAATTTATATTAGTACACTTGTAGATTACGTGCAGGCATGTCTCTAAGTGGAAGTAAGTACCTTTGCCTATGCAATTTCAACGTTTTATTTTGTGCACATACATACAATGTAATAATGTAATGATCATTACCACAATGCTACCTAATATTTTCATAAATATCGCACCATGAAAGTACATGACATGTTTAATGTGCTTAGCTTTGCTAAATACTTTGCTAATATCGCATTCAGTGCAAGTTGCTAGTTAATTCATGTAGGAAAGCCAATGCTTCAATGAATTCTAGCACTAATGATAATTATATGGAAGATGACAGTCTACTTAAAGGAAAATAACATATTTAAAAGCACCTTACTTAACTTTCCTTGTATTTATATACGAAAAAATCTTATTAATAATAATATAATATAAGATTAAGAATAAGCCTGTAAGAGTATAATTAATCACTTGCAGAGTGCACGACGTACACAGAGAAGGTATAGAAAAATATTTAATATGCACGTAAGCCCACAGAATTGATAAGGTACTGAGTTGGTAGCGTTTTGGTCATCTTCTTTGCAATTTCCAAAGTAATATGCCTGTAACTGCATCTAATACTATATAAATAAATATCTATATATACAATCAAAATTTTATACACTATTAACTAAGTGCCTATCGCCAGAGTCACTATTTGGCATTTGCTTTCTCATACAATAAAAAATGAGTTGGAAGTGAGACATACTTTGGTGAAGAAAAGGAGCAAACAGCCGTGTAGATAAGGAAACAAAAACAATTTGGCTTTCTTAATTACATTAAATTTTTACGACTCATCATTTTATATGCCCAACTAATATCTAACACAAGAGCTCTAAATCTTTTCTAGTTTTTCCTTCACGAGCTTTTCCTGAATGTCTACACTAATCTTTTGGAATGCATATCATAGAGAATGCAACCAAGGCAGGAACACATACTGCATTGGAGCTAATACCTAGCTCAACTTTAGTATTGTTCTAGCATTCACTACAGTAATGTACTTAAAGCTATTATTAGTTATTGCATTAGGCCATCTTGGCCTTCATCTCTCTGCCGCACTTATTGTTCCTGCATGCACTTCAATTGCAATTATAATCCCAACAACTTTTTACAAGAGGCAAGATGTTCTGATCTGCAATGAAGTTCTGTAAACTGCAGATTGATAGAGCACTTAAGTGCCAGTGAGTTGTTAGTAAGAATTAGACCACAGTGCTACTTAAAAAATGCATTACACCTACGGGTTATTAAATCTTCTTCATGACAGGCCAAAATAGTTTTCACTCACTTTACCTTTTAGCCAAATCTAATGCTCGTCACATTCCCATTCTACTAAATATACTAAACTGAACCAATAAAAAATGAATGGAATTACCTAAACTCTCTTGATGTATGTCTATTTATTTACCTAGAATGTGTGAGGAAACTCTCTCTTCCACTCGTCAAAAATATGAAGATTTAAAGTGTGATAATTTGCATAGAAAAGTAAACTTTAAAGAATGCACTTTATATCTGTTATAGTAACAGTCTGACCATGAATTAGAAACTTTTAGTTCGCATTTTTAACATTGCCAATTCAAATATTATTGCTGAAAACAGTTTCAGTTTGAATGGTGCGAATTACTAGAAATTCTCTGCGAAATATCATGGAATGCTGTAATAATTCTTAACTATAACTTGTTTTAATTGCCAATTGAAATGAAAATAAAAGAAACAAGGTGGTAATTCGGAATTCCCACTTTCTCTCTCGTTCTATTCCAAACTTCAATAGAATCCATCTTCAATACTTTTCAGCATTTATGCGTTACCCTTTAACATTTTAATTAGTACGTCTAGGTTTCTTATCCTGATAAAATCAAGTCTGTTTCCCATTCCCACTGCTTACTGGACACGGATAAGCGCTTCCATTCCCATTTCTCACTGGACACGGACAAACGCTCCCATTCCCACTTCCAGTTCATTTTACTTTAAATAACTATAGAGTGTAAGGAATCTTGCAAATGTACCTCACGCAACGACACAATGGAAATATTTAACCTCTAGCTCTGCTTAGAATACATCAGTACATTCACGTACAGAATGAAAGGGTTTTATGAACTTAAATCTTCATTCTTTTTTCTATAAATCACAACTTTAGGTTACTATACAAACTGGGCTGTTCGAATAATATACTGTCCTTTTCCATCGATATTTTTTGTGCACAAAATTCTTCACCTGAGGTGATTATAATCATTTTTAGCAGTAAAGATCAGTTTTACAAAGTTGTACATTTGTAACTATAGTCTAAGTGTCCATTTGTAGCTAACATACCTGAGAAATGTATATTTATAATAATAGATAGGTAAGGATGCAGCATGCATACCATTATGTCATGAATCCTTTAGAACAGAAACCGTATATAAAATCAAAACCACATGCACATTCCATTTTCTAACTAGAGACTATTTTAATGCAATTTAGCTTTTTAATTCCTAGTACTTAGCAGAGTATATTGTATAACGGTAATAATAGCTACTTAAATATACTATGACTTTTTCTGTTAGATAATTTAAAACATTCACGAAGATAAATAATTCTATATAATTTATGTAGATTTATAATTTGATTATGAAAATGTTGAGTACGGAGGGCACAGTATCGTAAATTACAGATACATAGCGTAATTAACTTGTAGTACAAATAAGATGCTCGCTTAACATGAGAAAAGAATCCCTAAAAATTCTCTAACAAATTCTACGCATGAAATGCTCACTTCTTTTGTGCTCAAGAGTTTTGAAAAGTTTCGCGAAAGCTGTGGTTGTGAAATATTCCAAACAGAATCAATAAAAATGCATGTGAAAACTATTCCTAAGCTAAGATAACGAGAAGACCAACTTCAATGTAACGAAATTGTAATGATAATGTAACAATGCTGTAAACGTAAGTTCATAGCGTAATAATAGATATTTATTACTTCTATTTATAAGTATCGCAAAGATATTAAAAACTAATTGCTGCTGTCTACAAATAAAGTTTCTAACATTACATAGTTATTTTCACCTAATTAGTTTAGAAAACTATGGCGTCATTTAATTTTGCATATGGGAGGAAGGCAACCGAACGTTTTCTAACAATTACCACATACTTATGACACTGTAAAATTAGATTTAATGTCAGTAAATTAATTTTGGATTTTTTGTTCACGGAAATATAATAATCTCCTCCTTCTAACCACACACAACTGTCCTATTCCTATCTAACTTGACTTGGGATAGTAACAGTAGTGAAAGAAATAGTACGTGCATTGTTGAGAGTTTAAATTCGCTATATGAAAAACCAAGTAAAAATTTAGCCCTTGCTGAAGAAGTTTGCTATCTTCTAACTGTACAAACTGCTAAATACATGAAAATAGCTAAATAACGTGTAAGGTTTAACAGCATTGTTAGAACTTTAGTTTTGTCTGCTGCCAAAAGATATGGATGTCTTTGTTCAACGCTTCATGAGATGATTTACAGTGCCCCAATTGTAACATCAAACCACAATTCATACACAGGCAACCCGATAAAAGACACAATAGAGAGTATGCTTTTTCTATTTAGGTTTTTCATTATGCATTTAATTTATCGATCGACTTGTAGTAATTGTAAAAAAAGCATTAAGAGTTCCACCTGTAGGGGTAATATAGACTAGGGTTTCTAATTAGAGTTAATAAGAAAAGAAGAAATTGAATACCAGAGTGCCAGACTGGAACTTTTGAATGGACACTGATGTGGAAAGGACCCAGGCAACGTATCCAATGATGATACAACCGGCCAGCTGTAATTGTAAAACAGAAACGTAGATATTCAAGTTCATATAATGCTATAGTAGAGTAGAAAGGAACGGAAGTATGGTCAATGCACTTCCTGCGAATCGTTGAGCTCTAATGAAAGCCAGTAATAAACCCTAGGTACCTATGAATTTAATTTAATTCAATATCATGAAATATGATTTCATTGTTCACCACGCCACGTATACACGTCTGCAATAATTTGATGGAGCAGCAGACGTGAGTTAATAATTTAAAAACATTTCGTCGTGCATATCTGAACTAT
Source organism: Tomocerus minor (assembly GCA_009936455.2). Taxonomy (NCBI): domain Eukaryota; kingdom Metazoa; phylum Arthropoda; class Collembola; order Entomobryomorpha; family Tomoceridae; genus Tomocerus; species Tomocerus minor. Next base: position 8,063 of record JAAAYG020000199.1, read on the forward strand.
AGAAACTATTTAGGACGACATAAATAAAAATATTTTGCACATAATCAAACACGATTTTAATTTTGTTGCTAGAAGTAAAATGGATGATTTTCAGTAATTCAGATGAAAGTTTCAAGGATAATTGAATAAGTAGTGTGTAATGCATTGCATGTTATAATGGCATCATCATGATCACCGTATGAACTGCAAATAATTGGCAATTCATGATCCCACACACACACACACGCAGAATAGCAGAGCAGAGCTACATAGATAGAATGAATGTGAGAATTCAAGATCAGTTATTGAAAGGAGACAACATGAAAAAATTGTCCTCGTCGTTTTTATTTTCATTAAATAGATTTTAGTTAGTTACTAGATTAAATCGATACTTAGAATGGAATCAAAGGAATAAAATACTATACTGAACTATATATCACAGATCTTTATGGTATAATTTAGATTTTGTGGATTTGGATAGATTGGAAAAGAGTTAGGAGGTGCACGGCCGTGTTCTCCTCGTTCCATCTCACTGATATCACACAATTTGATTACGATGGTAGAATACAATTTGTCATGAGTCGCTAATAATAATGAACAATTGATTTACATAAGAGGTGCAGTGGATTCAAGCAGAAATGGAAGCTAGGTACTTACAAATATGAGAACTGCCAAAACGGTGAGAATGTGACCGAGCCACCCAATGTTCGATTTCTTATTTTTCCTCATTGCACACCTGTCAAAAGCTCCCTGTCCCAACAACTGCCACACTCCTCAACTCTTGAACAAACACAGATTTCACCGATTTCAAAGGACACACTGAATATTAGCCTAAGTCATAAGAAATTCGTATCCGACAGAAAACCCATGACGTGCGGGGAGTTTATGCGTTGTTTTTATGGGCCTAAGTGTTGGATGAGCCAGTGGGTAGGTAGGTAGATAGTGAAAATCCTGAAAAACAATGCTTGATAAGAGTATGAAATGCACAGGCACACAGGTAGCAGACACGGACTGACAGGGACGTAGGAGAGACACTATGCGAGATGCACACGCGGCAGATGCCACAAGAGAACTGCTGAGAACAGGAAAGGAAACCATCAACCATCCATGATGATATACGCACTGAAGCATCAGAAAGCACTCTTTCCCTCCTGGCCTACTTCTCTTTCCTTCTATTCACACACTCAAGGTGTGAAGAAATCTAATTTGAGGTTACAAATAAATCTAAAGTGAACATGATAACCCGGTTTTCGCAACACATATGTATGTATAAGTGAATGTTGTTATTATTCTTTACGGAAAATATTGAATGTATAAAATTATGCAGCGGTTCCGGTCCAAGGCACTCTCTTAACATTAGAGTTACAAATTATTCTAAAATTAATCATTTATTTTATATACAATTAGATTAATGGGGATTGACTTGCGCAGCTGATCACAAAGGGAGGCTCTTGTAAAATCTGAAAATTTATATGGGCTAGGGAAACGATTTTTCTTTCGAGGCGACAGGATGAAGATTCTTTATAATATATTATTGTTATAACATCTACTATTCTACTTTAACTTCATCGGTTAGGGTGTCGTGTGTCACGAAAGCGAAGCTGCCAGATGACGAGGAAGACAATTGGGTGCCACTGGAGCGACGAGAATTACGACCCGATCCATCTTCACCCTGTTTCATCTCTTCTTCATACTCCGCGAGCAATCTTTTCTGGTCTTCCTCCGAAATCTCCACCATCCCCAGATCGCCACCTTCGCATACAATCAAAAGCATTTTGCATTACACCTTCGCACACATATATGTATTAGTCGGCGGCTTGAATCACAGTCAAAGCCTATCTTTCAAATTTTCATCCAATATAGCCAACCTTCTGTTTTATTTCACTGATTACTATATAATACAGCAAACACACACCAGTATCGTGTGTTATGTATGAGAACGAGATTATGGACGCTATACATAAAATATTATTGGATACATGATGAGCCTATAAGAAATAACTTGCAATTCCCTCCTAAGTGAAGCTACTAAATAATTAGAACAATAATTATCCTAAAGATTATTGTTTTCTCAAAAGCGCTGTATATAAATACAGAATTATTAACGACGACAGTAATTACTAACAGCAAAAAACACGTCCATCATTAACGGGAAGAATGAGATTGAAAAAACCATTTCGAGTACTTTGGCACATATTATTATTTGTCATGATACCCCATAGTGCTTAAGTATTACTTAGGTATTACTTAGGTACATTTTATTGTGATCCCTGGCTGACCAAACCGATAATAATATTATTGCAATTACTATTACCTACTAACTCACAGTGCATTACTATAGATAGTAGTATCACAGCGTAATGACTTTTACATTTACATCTACGTACATCTGTGAGATTTGCGTACTACGTCTTCTCGTTGCGTTCTATTCATGTAGCTGTAAATAATATGTACTATCATATCAGTAAGCTTACGAAGGATCTGTTCTGCTGCCTTATTAACAACCTTGCCGATATGTAGGCTACAGACGGAATTTTATGTACACAATAATACTTTAGTACATTAAACATTAAACTTGCTATGTAGTACCTATTCTGAAATAGACACTAAATGCAGATGCACCAATTAATTGCAGTTGCATGAAAATTATCTGATTACAGGGGAATTTTTCATAGCAACTTGTTATTCTACATACTAAAACTATGTCTGTATTAAACTAAAAATGTAATGGTTATTCAAGTATTACATCTAAAACATATGTAAAGCAACAGGGTTTAGTTTTATAATCTAGTTATTGTTACGAGCCATTGAAAGGTCTTTCATTAATAAAATTTCAATAAAAATTATCGAGCTATGTATTAAAGAAACATTCTTTTACGTCAACAACGCGTAATCCAAATCAAGCTAGAAAAGAAGATATTCAGCTTTATTAATTATGAGCACATTCTTTAAATAGCAATAATATCTGTGAAGCTCTGATAATGTATTGTAACTATATGCAATAATACTGTGAAATTAAGATAACATCATGGTTGCTCAGAGAAAATCTATTTGCAATTAATGAATGTTAAGCGTTTTCTAAACCAGCTTCATTAGCTACTTACGATCATCGCCATTACTTGCAAATACAAAAACCATTCTTTACAGCTTGGTTATTTTTATTGAAATTTTGTTAGAAAAAGGGCAATCTTTACTTTGTTTCAACGTTCGTAAGGTATGTATTGATATTCGTCGATATACCTAATTTGTAACGAATATATTACTAATGAATACATGATCGCAGTTTAATACTGATATAATTACTTTTGTCAGAAAAATTTTAAACCTATGCCTATAGCTTTTTGCAATTAGCCACTGCTGCATGGTGAAATATGATTAACAACGCGCTACAAAAAACCCTCAGACGCAACTATACTGCTTACTGCGTTGTTGTATACCGATTCAATGCCTGTCCCTGTCATTGGCCTCATCGATCCTTTTCATTTTTTAGTAAACGTGTACTATGTATGCACGGTTAAATAGAACAATAGTTGCACAACAAAAAGTGAGTTTATGAACGAAGATTAAGGTGTAGTTGACAAGATTATGTGAGACAGCATATCTTGCGACAAGAATTTAAAAAATTTTCCATAATAATACATATGTCGCTTTGCTGCCGTGGTGTTGAGTCTAATTTAAAATGCAATCTAGCCCAGATTCCGACAGTTAGTTGGAGAAAACGTATATAGCTACAAAAAAAATAAAAAAAGGAAAAAATACTCTAGACCACAGGTTTCTGACTTACGAAATTTTGTCTTTTTAAATATACGATAAAAAGCAAAAAACATTTTTTCAGTGTACATTTAGTATTCATTTCAAAAAAACCTAATTTTTTCCTATATAGAATTTTGTTTTTGAAAATGTTGGAAGCCTGTGCCCTCGAAAAATATGAGCAGATTTCAAAAATGTTTATTTTATTGCTCTACATTAAGCTGTTCTCTTTGAATCAGGGCTGGAATCATGTCAACCCCTCCTTAACTAAACGGGACTAAAAAGTAACGTTTGTGAGCATAATTTTAATTTCCATTCATATCTACGTACAATTATTGTTCATAAGTTTTGCAAGAATTTTGAATATTTTTATAACTTTCTGACATGCAAAATAAGCCAACAAAGAAAATTCGTATGTCAAATAAGGAAAGTTGCAACAAAAATGTATTTTAACAGTTGTTACAATGACACTCCAAATGGGCTTTGTTTGACGACTTGTTTACAAAACGTGGAATTCAAGTTAGTAAAAGAATGAAGGTCGAATTGTTTTGCTCGTGATTGCTTGAGACAGCTATTTCTGAACATATTTTCTAAAGACAATGTTTCCGTAAAACATTTGACATTCCTTTCCTACTATGATAGAAGCCAAGGCTCATTCAATCAAACTATTGGATTTTACGACAAATAAACTCGATCGATAGTCTTCGCGCAACCGATAAGCTTAATTATTGAAGTTTTTGTGATGCTTGCTTTCAGACATTTATCAATTCAGTTTTTTATTACTTAGTTGTTCAATTAAAAAATATAGAACAATATAACAATTAAAATATTTGCTTACGCGTATTACAATAGGTAATACTAATTGGACAATACCAATGCAATCCATATAAATGTTATAATTACTTGGGCCCGTGTAAATTCTTTGAATTGTTTTTATACGGCTATATACTTTTCTGAGGTTTTGTCTTTTGTTATTTTTATCACACAGCTATACTATATACACGTAACATATGGACTTTTTGGATTCGTAACTTTAAATTTGACAGTTTTTTGTAATAACTTTTGCTAGTTTTCGGTAAACCCTTTTTGATTTTTATGCATTACCTGTTGCGCTTTCCTCCAGGTTGCTTTCGAGTTCGCTTTGCTTTGCTTTGGCTTCAGAAGCACGGCATTCAGCCTCTAAAATTTGTTGAACTTGGAAATAGAACCGGTGCCAAAACATCAAATGGGAGACTTTTTCTGGAACCAATTGTGTATAGTGCAGTTGTATATGAGGATTCGCAGCCATTAAATCTTGGACTTCCTCACTTTTTTCTTCAAAGTCAAATTCTGCCAACCACTTTTCATATTCTTCCATATTTTCAGGATCATTAAGGAAAACGTGATTTTCCAAAGCCATGGAGTAAATTTTAGCCTATAGAAATAAAAAAAATACTAAAACGTGTGCATGTATCATAAAATCACAACAGTTGGAATGGAAACTTTTGATTTGGGAATAACTGTGAAGGGGGGAAGGGGTAGGGGAGACGAATAAATTGAATATTATGAAAATGATGTTTGAGTTGCATTACTCAATCTATTTTGTATTTGTTTTCAAACAAAATTATCAATTTAAAATAGCTTAGAACATACCTGAACACGATCAACAACAATGGGGCCATTTGCTGACACAATGACTGCTTCATCATCATCCTCCGGAGCGACACCAAAAATAGTAGAAACTTGCTCCATTAGAGTGTTCATTTTGGTCCCAACTGATGCGACGGCTGTTTTTGCTGTATCTTCAAGTTTAAGCTTTTCCTTGAGATCTCGCCCAGCTTCCTGAACAGTGTCACTGAACTCGGAAAAATCTTGCTTCAAATACTGAAACATTTCATTTGATTTCTCTTTGGCCGTTACAAATGTATTAGTGAACCACCCTCCCCATCCAGAGGCATCGTCCTGATCCTGTTCCCGCTCTTCCAAATCCTCTTTAGGCTTCGGGACTTCATCTGGACTCGTTCTAAAAATTATATATCATGGCAATTATATATTTTGTATAAGCTTCTACTGTATAAGTATCGACTGCACAAATACAAATTTAAAATTTGTTACTGAACCAAAGGAACCTTTGTTTGCGCTATGGAAATATATGTAAACGAACAAATGTTTCTTGGCAAAGTTCTGAAAGTTGTTTTTGAGCTATAAGTCTTAATTTTGAATATTTATTACATGTAAAAACCCTTGTAAATTTGTACCAATGTTTTAAACTTTGTCTATAACAGCTTTTTAAAGCAGTAAAACGTATTTAATTTTCCCCAAAAGGTAATTTGGAATAATAATCTAATCAGGGACTGGGAAAGACCAGTTAAATGTACTTCTCTAATGAATACGCATGACCATAATAACGTACAATGTACAGTCAAATGTCAACAGTTATAGCATACGACATGACTTGGTATGAAACAACGACATCGTACTCTTGTACTGCTGCCCAATTTGCCATAACGCCATTGAGCCATTTTTGGAGGGTTCAACGATCTCATTTATTCGCAATTTTTCACTATATCTTCAATTAAATACAATTTGATTTCTATCTAAAAATTTGCATTTTGCATTAGAGTCTGTTGTCATAATAAGACAGCCAAAAAGCCATTCAACCATTTTTTTTCGGGTTTCAGCGATATCAAATTTTCATTATATCTACCATTAAGTACAATTTGATTTCTATCTAAACGTTTGTATTTTCTATTATAGTATATTACCATAATTAGACAGCCAAATACACATTCCTACAAATAATTGCAAATAGCAGCTGCATAATTAAATATAGTTGATAGTAAATTACTGTGTTTTTGAATGATTACTCTTGAAAGCTATACAATATTGCATACTGTTTAAGTTTGAGATATTAAACCAGCTGAGTAAGATATAATCGAATGTCCATGTGATATTAATAATAGCAACAAGTTAATTTGCGATTTACAGAATATTACAACTTGTAACATAATAATTATGTTTGAATTTAGTATAGCTTTTCAGCAAATTACTGATTTGATTAGATTATGAACAATGATATGAACCAGAGCTAAATTTTATAGTGCATTTAGGCGTCGAGTTGTGGCAAACAGCTGATACATATTATTATGACTCCTTCGATAAATTCGACAAACACGAAAGTTTGGCAATAAAAATAAAAATATTTATGATCTAGTAATGTAAAAAATGTAAATTAACGATCTTACTTTTCTGCCATTGCTAATTTGTCCAATATTTTCCCAGATCCTTGTCAAAATTTGTTGAAATCCAACATATATATTATGGATAAAATACTGTGAGAATTCTTTGTGTGATCGCTCACGGTCTACAGCAACAGCATTTACTAGCAATCTTCTCAGTATACTGTGCACACTGTGCAGTAGTCTCTGTAAGGCCTAGAAAATAACACAATGGGTATTGTTACTTGTAGCCAGGCAAGTTCAGTATGAAACGAACACACGTAAATACGTAGTAGTATAAGTATATCGTCTTTGTAAATATCAGCCAAATCTTCTTCGTTCTCTGTCCCTTCGCTACTCCAATCACATTTGTAGTTCGTTTCGTTTTCGTTCGCTTCATATAGATAATGTATACTCGCAACGCAACGTCGTACTCGTAGCAGAATGTGTGTATGTATGCAATACAATAATGCAATTCGCGATTCAAGGTTTGGTAGTAATTTATAACAGCGCATTGCATGTAATGAATATAAAACATTCTTAAAGGTTGCAAAATCGTATATCATTATCCGCTGATGGAAAACTTGGTGGCGGCTGCGGCTAACCAATCGTTATTCTCATGTTCAAAAGCAGGTATGATAAATTATTGTGTAGGTAGGTAGTTTATAAAAATTAAAATGCATTTTTAAGTGCTGAGGCAAAACGTTAGCCATATTTGAATTTTTGATTTGAGAGAGGCTCTTTTTCAGCTCGCCCTAGGAGAGCTTGTGGAATCACACATTCTGTCCGTCCGTACGTACGTCCGGACACGTACGCGTACGCTGATGCCATCATCACCTGGTATCGTGTGGCGGAGAAGAGACGGGAGCCAAGACGATCAAAGCGCATTGATTTAAACACTATGTATGTTTTATTGCTTCTATCAAATTTGAAATATTCTTTCTAGTATAAAATATTAAAAATATTTCTATCAACATTTTTACTTTCATAATACTACTTCCGTTAATGTTTTTTGTAAAAGCTGTGTACAGGGTAGCCCTACTAGGGCGAGCTTTCTGTTACGGCTTGCCGTTCGTTTTTCAAATCTCCTTTCGTTAAATGTCGTAATAATTGTAAAGGTTTGTAGAAAATGTTCACACAATTACTATCCGTAATTTCAGTCCTTATATTCTGATATCGAACTTAGTATGAATTAATTTACAAATTCTAAGAAAAGCTTTCCATTTATGTAAAAACAATCTCTCCTGGAAATCGGGAAAGAAACGGAAACACCAAAACGAACTACACTATCAAAATTGTAAGGATTTAAATTACAGATTGTGAGTTTGTGAGCACGTTGCATATTTGAGATTTTAGATAGACTCAATCAAAAAAGGAGAAAGAATTTTTAAAATTGCATCTTTTCAATGTAAATTTCCTGGGAACCTTAAGCTCTTACAGTCAGTTGTCATTTTTAGATTAGTAGATAACAGTGAGATGGCGGAGGGAAAAAATATGTAGTATTTAAACGATTATTCCCTTACTCATCCAAAAATCAGGGAGGGCGTTTTAACGAACTATTTATTTTGGAACACATTTGCGTGGAATTTAAAGAACTCATGTGCCTGGGAAGACTTTTTAACTAGCCACGTCGCTCTGGGAAACTCTTGGTAGGAGAAGAGCCGTGGTAAGTCTTTCAATGGTCACGTCGTCGGGTAGACTACTCAGAGGACTAGGAAAGACCAAACACTGTGCACTGGTTGATAGTTATTGGTGTGCTGATGAGTTAGCTCCAAAAATGGGATTTTCATAGATAATCTGGGCAAGAAAGTGAAATATTAGGCCAGTTTAAGAAAATAATGCTATGTTTTTATTATGAAAATGATCATGATTACTCTCAAATCATGTAGAAATACAAAATTGGCGAAAAAAATCCTAGGATTTGATACTTTTTGGTTATTTACTCGATGATATAGCAAATTGTTTGTGCCATTACAAACTAAATTTAATTGATGTACATCAATTCGTTCAAAACATATAACCTCCATATGATATACCAGATAGAATGACAAAGTAATCGCATTAAGAGTTATAGCCGTTACTCTGACTCTGAATAATTATAATCACACATCAAGTATTCATTTATCTGAAGCCACTCCAGTACGTGCGCTGTGCGCGTGCGACTAAACTTGTAACATAAGGCAGAAAGTAGACAGCATTTGCTATTTCCAGTTCTCAAACCAAAGAATATGAAAGTCCCACTTTGCGTTCCCATAGAACTCCTACTCCCATTTACGTAAGCGTTATCAAAAGTGCTAAAGGGGAGGGCAGTTACTGCGCTCCTCGGATTAGACGGCTCAGTAACCGACACGGGACGGCCAATGGAAATCGCAGAATAACTGGGGCGCGGAGATACGAGCAAGCAGAGAATAAATAAATGCATAAGAATGCAATCTCAACTATTTCATTAGTCTTATACAGTGCAAGGATATCTGACAAAAAGCTGTACGTATAAAAGCCTTTTGTGCGAGGTCTCTAGTGTCTGTATCCAACTATTACTTCCCCAGCCGCACAACAAACACACACGTACTCTCTACGTAATTTGCGGAAAGTGCCTAATAGAGAATGCAGCTACACCTCGAGTGTGCAGAGGGAAGAAGAAGTTTGAACACGTCATACTGAAAGAGCTGACTGCCAAAGAAAGTTAACATACTTTAATGTTAACTCTCTTACTCCACATTGTGCTTCAGTTGGATTTTTATTTGACATTTATAAGAGTAGAAGTTGAGGGTGAAAAGACCGCAAAAGTCACTTAGACGATATATGAAGCCGATTGTCTTTTAGTGGATTTAATAATCCATGTTGGTTGTGTAATCTATTTATCTGTTTTTTTCCCGGCTGTTGACAGTTGTGTGACTGCTACAGCAAACAACTGATCAACCAAATTTTATTTTCGTGGTTCCCGTTATCCGTGAAGATGAAATATACTCTGGAATTGATTTTGGTGGTATTCTTCGGACTATTCCGTTATTGCCTTCCATATTTTATCGCTGTAGACGCGCACGCCGAAGAATGCTTTTTTGACAAGGTTCAAAATGGAACAAAATTAGGTACGTACTAATAATTATTAAATCTACTAAAATATAAATTGATAAATTAGTTTCATAGTAATTGGGAAAACACCCAGTCATTCTTAAAGATAGAATTAAAATTACTAAGATGGTTAATCTTAACCAAGTTTTTGATAATGAAAAGTCAAAATTACTTTTAATTTTGTATTTTGTTAAATGTGTAATATTGCTTGAGGTTGCAACTAACAGGAAATTGATGACTCTAAATACTAATGACATACACTATACACGTCACGTAGAGCATTAATGGTGGTTACCTTTGTGCATTACTATATAACATTGTAACTTCATTTACTTTTGTAGGGTTAACGTTTGAAGTAATTGAAGGAGGATTCCTAGACATAGATGTAAAGGTAACTGGTCCAGAAGGTGAAGAAATTATCACCAGAGAAAGAGAAAGCAATGGAAAAATAACATTTTCCGCAGCGAAGACAGGCGTGTACACCTACTGCTTCAGTAATAAAATGTCTACGATGACACCAAAAGGAGTAATGTTTTCAATGGATGTTGGCGAACCTCAACCAGCTGCCCCTGCAGATGGTGAAAGTAAGTTAACAATTTACGGATGAATGCTCAGTTTTAAAGTGTTTAACCGTTTTGACAACGTTGGATAGATACGTAGTATTTATGCAACGGCATTTTTGGTTTTATTGTCAGTATTATTGGCATTTTTGGTTTTGGTTTTCGAGTCAATATTAATATATAACAATTACTTGTTTTACTACTTTACAGACCATCCTAATAAGTTAGCTGAAATGATCAAAGAACTTTCTACGGCTTTGGTTGGCGTAAAACACGAACAGGAATATATGGAAGTGAGGGATAAAATTCACCGCAAAATCAACGAATCCACAAATTCTCGTGTTGTAATGTGGTCCTTCTTCGAAGCAATTGTATTAGTGGCCATGACTGTCGGGCAAGTGTATTATCTGAAACGGTTTTTTGAAGTCCGAAGAGTGGTATGAGCAATGTATCGTAGTTTTCCCTTGTATGTTATTATCTCTTTAATCAAAACGAAGTATATTATAACTTGTAACGTTGAAAGTAAAATTTTTGAAAGTTTTGCGTAATTGGTTGAGGTGAATTGCAAAATTTAATATAAGTTACAAGCTAAACTTGTATAATAAAATTGTTTTGGACTTTTAACATATTTATTTGCAAAGTTTTCGGCTCTATTTATTTTCGTCGTAGTTGGTGACATTTTAAATTAATTTACATCTATAGATTTTCTTCGCCTTCGTTTAAGTATCATTTTTCAATGTTATCTTATGCTATTGGACATTAGTGAAGGAGTGCTGACTACTGGTAAATACTAATCTGTAAACAGTGCAAAATGGAGTACCTACATAAGAATAATAAGAGTATAAAATCAACAATAGAAAATGTTTTAACCAAGGCAATGCAAATAGAATTAGGTAACCCACAGAGAGACCCGATATTAAAACTATGTAATCGAAGCTTACTATTAATTATGCATCACTTAGGTTGTGTTTGATTATGGTTTTGACTGGTCAGAAGCCTATGGGTCAAAATGTCAAAAACCGATTTCTCCTTGTAGACCAATAAGATACCTACAACTAAATACTAACCAGAAATTCAATTTGTCCGTTTAATAAATTTAAAGGAAGCAAAACACCGCCCATTATTACATATAGGAGGAAAAAATGTTACCGGTAGGAATTAAAAATATCAGTTCAAATATTAGGGCTGTATAGTTTTCACAATAATTCTCTCGTATTTGTTAACCACATTATTTAATTGGTATTGAGGCTAACCACAAGAACATTACATACAAACAGCATATCATTCACATGTATGTTCATTAATGAATTCATGAATACTTAAACATTGATAAATATGAAATAATAGTTAGATCATAGCCATGTTACATTATACAGGTCAAAAGTAAAGATATTTACATCTACTTGAGAGATTTGATCATTTCGATTTTGCATTCTACTCCGTCTGAAGTACACTATGTGGGTATAATCTGCGATAGGCATTTGGCACTAGCTCTACGAAAGCTATTCGGTATCTGATCAGCGATTTCTACAAGAAACAGCAGTTTCTTATTTTCTCTCAGATTGACATTAAATTTTAGTCGTAAAGTAATTCATGTCGGAAGATCAGCCTTCTGTGTCTAACATTTTCTCCTCGTTTCAGGAACATATTGATAGCGAAAATGCGGATCGCGAGGTAAAAAATTATCTTAAATTTATATGTGAGACAGATTACATTTAAATTCCCAAATTGATCTGCACAATGTTAAATTCATCTTAAAATTGTTAATTGAAAAATGTAATTAAAGTAACAATCATGTAAGTTAAATAATGATGTCCTAATATCCTTACTGAATAGAAAATTCGGGAAACGGTCAAGGAACTTGATCGCTACTCCAAATTGGTCGAAAGCACTCTTTTGAAGATTCATCAAGAACCTCTTGGCAGTAATAAATACTTTCGAAATTCATACAAACATTTAAAAAAATTTAATTGTATCATATCAAACATCATTAACTTATGGACTGTGACTTTTTTACTTATCATTTATTTAGCATCTGAAGTTTGTACTTCAATACGACAAATCCTTACTGACAAAGTCAGATTCCTTTATGCAGAATTGGAAACAAAAATTCCTACAGGAAAATATTTTGTTTATTGTGAACATTGGCGCATAACCACTAGAAGACTGGCTGGAGCGTGTTGTCTTGTTTACTATTTGGAAAAGGATGATATTGTACAATATGAATATGTCGCAGATATGATGGGGCGTAAGTGCAGATCTTATTTTAAATGAAAGATGGAATATATTTCTTTTTAGCATCACAATTATATCCATTATTAATCATTTATATTATGATATCTGTATCATTGGAATCAAATCTCTATGTACAACTTTTGTCTTCTTGTTATTTTATTTTATTCGATGATTTTAATTACGGTTTTAGTGAAGCTTCACAAGACGGATGCAAATCTATATTTGGACATGGAAGATTATTTATTCGGACTGCTGGAGATGGCAACTCAACTAAGTCGTTTTTCTGTAAACTGCGTAACAAAAGGTAACTTTTTAAAGATGCATTTTAATATTTATTTTCACTAATTAATCAGTTTTGTGCGTCATATTAACAATAAAACAACCAAGATTATGTTATTGCTGTTGTTTTTAGTATTTTCCTTTAATGGCTAAGTTACTTACAACATTCTACCTATGATGAAATATATACATTATATGCATTGTCGTTTTACAGGGGATTATGGCAGACCATCCCAGATAGGCAACTTTATGAATAAGCTTAACAACGGCTTCCGGCTTTTGAATCTGAAAAACGATTACTTAAGAAAAAGTTATGACCGCTTAAAGTAAGAGTTTACAAAAATATTCTTTTAGTTTGACTAATATTGAGAATGTTTTAAGCTAAAATTACATCCAACAACATTAATATTTTAAGGTGGGACCTGAAAAAAGTGGAAGAAGTTATATATGACCTGAGCATCCGTGGCTTGGCTAACAATGAACCCATTCCAGTTGCCCCAGGAGAAAATGTTACTTAAACAACGGAACAACATCAAAAAAGTCTGTGCTAATCATCCAAGACCTGATTCTTTGTTTACCTATTTTTTCTGGCATTATAAAATGTGTAAAATCTGAAGTTGATTTCTATGGAATTGGGAAACATATTATACCAATATGTAGGTTGAAAATTCACTAGTCAGTCTTTTAATTCAACTATTAGATTCTTTTTAAATCGTACTTCAATAACATACTATAGTAGCAGAGATGATATTTTTGTTTGTTTTTCATTCAATAACATTATCATTTTAATACTTAACACTTATATTAATTAATAATCTTGCACGTTATGCTAATTGAACAGGAGTAAGTAAGGAACAGGAGTAGACGTGAAACGAAGTTTTGAAAGGCTACATGCCGATTCCTATAGCTAATTTCATCTAAATATTTGTTTCAGTGTTGCTATTATTAGTCAATATTAAATAATATAGCAGCCACAAGCGGAAACGGGATTAAATTGTTTGAGTATTGAATAAAATTCATTGGAATTATATTTAGTTGTTTTTCTTAGTAGGTCGGGTGCAAAACTGCAGCTTTATTTTTAAATCTTTTTACGCTATTTTGTATATTCGATAAAAAAGTTACTTACATGGTAATAAAGTGCAATCAAATTATCTGACAGAAATTTTTAACTGAGTATTTATTCGATGATCACATTTTGTAGTACACAACTTTAATTTCACCGGTTAGTATAATACTTTCTGTAACTTAACTAACAATAATTACTAATGATAAGTATCGCATAACTTCGCACAGTTATTTAAATTTGGTTGACTTGACATACAGATTTAGGTAGATATAGTAGAAGTACTTGCGTATTTATTTAGATCTCGATTCTTGCCTATCATAATTACTAAGAACATATTAAACAAGATTATGTACAAACAACGTACGACACTGTACACTCAACTAACCACCTTCAACCTCTACCAAAGATAAACCATTAAAACAAACTTTATACCCCACATATATAAATATATAAGTACTCTAACAATTTTAATACTTGACATTATTTAAGTTTCGCATTGATTGATCTTATTACATATAGCAATTTTGTAAGAATAGGTACATTCCTATATGCTGGCCAGATTAGCCAATGATATTTATATTTACTAAGGCTAATGGAAAATACATTGGAATGACATTTAATTTTATGATTATGGACCTTCGTAACGCTGGAAGGAATTATTATAATTCTGTATCTTCGTTCAACACTTATTAACTTCATCAGTTAGAAGCATTGCAGGTAACTGACTTCGGGTCGCAGTTGGGATATTTTTTGATCCTCGGGTCAGCCAAATGATTCGGGTGAACGCACGCACAGCGTGGTGATTCGCTTTTTTCTTCATAGAACTGACGTGGCACTCCGGTCCAGTCTCGGTTAATACCTCCGCTGCAAAAATCACACATCCGTCACATGCACATCGGACATTTGTTGATAGTTGTATACACACATTTTCAAAAAAAATCTCTACAACTTACCTTCCTTTTGTACAATCAAAAACTGTGCCAGTCTCAACACTCCACTGAACGTTGCACGGAGGAAATAATTTTTTGAGGTCGTTTTCTGCCTCATCTTCTTCACGAGCTTTCACAACCCAACGTTTAAAGTCCTTCATATCCTCAGTCTCGTCCCCGTTTTCATCGAAAAACCGGCCAACGTAATATCCTTCATTATCAAAATAAACAACTTTACGTTTTATTCTATTTACAGGATAATTAAGGAGAAAAACTAAAATCAAGCAACTTACCGACATGGACATATGTTTTATGGTCCAAATAAAATTGAAGCCAATCAGCAAGACCTTTGTAATCGGTGCTACTCAGTCCGCTGACATCGCTTATTAATCCCTCCTTATCAAACTGTCCGGTAACAAATGCTCGGGAACCATCTTGACCTGTAATTACGTTCATTTATCAATCAATATTTTCGCATTGCCACAAACAATAGACAACTCTTCCGTTGAGTAATAACTATTAAACACCCTCAATTCTAGAATACAGAAAGATGGGCGCAATAAGAACTACGGTTACTTACTAAAATATTGGGGCATAGTGATAGTCTACAAAATTATAATACAACAATCAATTTTTAAGGCTAAAATTAATTTACCACTGATATCTATTGAATCATGTTAAAATTGATACTTGCTCATTACACAATAGTTTTACATATACCTATAAATCCGAAGTATCCAGAACCAGGTTTATAGGAATTAGCGCCTTCAGTTACATCAAATACGTGTCCGAGCATGACTAGAAACATCTTTCCGCCTTCATGATATTTAATGTCCTCGTCCTTCATTAGTTTTAAGCCTTTCTTAGGGCCCAACATCCAGTCTTCCTTAGTTTTTTCCACCTTTGACGCTACTGGTATTTTTTGATCCAATGGTTTTCCATGAAGTATGTCGCCTATTGTTTTCAAGATGGGGTATCGATTTCCGAGAGTGATTACTTTTTCATGCAACTGCTGTGGCGGGGTCACTAGTAATTGTTGGGCACAGAATGCCAAAAAAACCATTCCTGCCGCCGAATACATTCTCCGCCACACTAAAAATGTATTAATAAATATTTGAACAACATAATCTATAAAGGTTAAGCCCCATAGCCGCAGACTTCTTCAATTTGTATTTTGTTAGACATAACCTTTTCTACATGAACGAGTTGCGTATTTGAAGGGCTAACAATATTTTTACATGAAGAGTTATTTGACCGAAACACAATAGGTACAATAAAACTTTGAAATGACAAATTTAACACATCGTCGTATTAATATTTAAAAATAAGTAGGAAGGGTAGCGACCAGAACCCAATCACTTTTTTATTGGTGTCTCCAGAAAGAAAATATTATTGTAGTTTATATATATATATATATATATATTATATATGTGTGTGTGTTAGCGGTAATACGCGTAATCATGCATTGCCCATAATGCCTAAACAATTAAGGCAGTAAGCGCAAAATCACGTTTTTGGCTAAAATATTGATAGGGCCATATAATTTTGCTATATATTTTCATAATGCGCAGGAGACTTCTACAATTCTAAAAGGTCCCACAACCAAATTATGCTGTTAAAACTCAGGGAACTAGACGTGATTAAATAAAAAATATTTGACCTTAATGCTTCCAATTTCATCAACATTAACACTACACTGGTGATCTGGAACTTTTTAGAATTGTAGTAGCCTTCCATCCATTATGAAAATATATAATTTACAAAAATATATTGTTATTTCAATAGTATAGCCACAAAACAAGAATTTTTAAAAATTAGGCTTATTACCTGGACATTATGGGTAATGCTTGATTACGTTTATTACGACTAACACATACATCTATAATAATATATTCTTTTACATACACATGTATATCATGAGTAGGAGCTTCTGTTCTCAGTATGGGGTTGGGTTAAAGTCTCTGAAAGTAAAGTAGTATATCAAGACACTACTCAGTAAGTTTCGTATATATTTCCTCATTAGAAATAATAAGGGATTTACAGATGTACAATGCTTGTTGAAACGGACTGTGTTAACGGCTAAAAAAGAATAAGCCTTTAGGTCACTACTTTTAGCAGTGTTACAGAATTAGGAATGCTTGAAAATTCCCCTAAGGCTTATTTTCTATTCAGAGCAATGCACCTTGCATGTATTTTTATCAAAGGAACACTTTTTATGCTTGTATAAGAAAATCAGGTCAAGTACACAGATATCATTAATCTTGGCGTCTTAGACCCTTTCAAACTAAAAGGCTCTCTTTCTGTGCTTTAATATAATAACATCCGGGAGCAATTCCCAAAAAGTATTGGCTGTACCACAGAGCTCTTCGTCTTTTTAGTTAGTAATCAACAAGTAGCGACAGCTAATGCGTGGATAAAAACCCCTATTGAAATATTTTTGATTTAAAAAAACAGTTTTTGACATATAGGAACATGAATATTTCGAAAATAAATCCACCACTTTCCTTAATTACAACGATAATTTTTATTCTATTAAGTCTAGGAGAAAGCTCGATACTAAATTCAACTACAGAATTACCGAATTTTAATGAATCGTAAGTAATTCATTTAATTGTTTCCTACAATTTAATTACATCAATTTTGAAGCATTGCATTTTTAATTACAGGTCAGACAATGCCGCGAAAACCAACGAAATTTCTTTTAAACCATTACATACAATTGACCTAGCTACGTGTAAATGCCTACCAAAAGACGATTATTGCCAGATTGCTATAGCCAAGTCTCTTGTAATGGTAAGAATTTCAACCGCCAAAATAGTTACGTTAAGTTTATAAAATTTTTAGTTACCGAAATTTGAAATCAAAATCGCAAATATAAAAGGGAGCATTTTGGATTCGATTTATTAACGCCGTTTGTTTATACAGGAGATCAGTTGTTCTGAAGATTTGAATTACTGTTGCAATTCAACGTTCACTGGCCAAGAAATTGCTGGAACGGAGAAGCTCAAGAGTCCGAAAGTGAATATTTACGTCCCAACTGCAATAGAACCAGAAAGTATATTAGAGACTAATAAATATTCAAGTCTTGAAATCAATTCAAATAGCCACACCAAGACAAATTCCAGTACAACTTCAATACCAAACGAAAAGCTGAAACCGAAATGCCGCTGCAAACCTCGAAACAAGTGTCTGTCAAAATACGTAGATTATCGTTTTGGATTTGACTGCTCCTACAGTACAGTTCGCTGTTGCGAGCCAGAAAGCGTAATTTTAAAAGAAAAGGAGGAAGCTCTGCAAGAAAGCGGAAAGATAATAATTGCTGGAAACAAACAAGTACTAAATGAAAATGATGAACTAATTAGTAATAACAAAACGACAGAAGACTGCTTCTGCTTACCAATCAGTCGATGCAAAATGGACCCAAATACAATCAGCAAAAGGAAGGATACGTTATGTCCCTATGATTTGGTACAATGTTGCGGTGATTCTGTAAGCGCAGCTAAACAGGATTTTGAAGGACCGAGAAGCTTTTCCCCCAGTGGAAACTCAACCGACCCTACGCAATCGGAAGCACGTGTCGGAACCGGAACAGCAATTGGAGTGAATATCCCAGGTAAGCAAAAAACGGAGCATTTGAATGTTACAGCATTTTTGACAGGAGCGGGATACAGTCACATAACATGCAATATAGTGACTCTTACTGTAGCTACATTCGACACCGCTACCAAATCTTTTACGCTTTGTCATATGAATCTAATGAATTAGAATACCTAACTAATGCATAATGTAAAGAAAACAAAACATTATTGTTATGCCTTTTGTTTATTACAACTTATGTATCGGAAACAATTGATAAATGCACCAGAGATCGGCACTGGCCGAACCTAAAATGCGCCAGCCTTTGCGAAAAGGCCGACCGGAATGATTTCCTCCATGTAAAGGGACAGAGCAGCACATTAGTTTTTACTTTTCTCAGCTAGGGCACATTTTGACGACTCAATAATTGTTGGGTCAGTAGAGCTGAAATCATCGATTTTGATTTTTTAATCTCTGATAAAATCAAGTCGGTTAGATAAATTCCGAAAACTAGAGCTCTTTCGTAAATAATTTTACCACCAAAAGATTCTCAGGGTACAGAACTAAAATTTCCCACTCCCACCACTCTTCAAAAATATATAAAATTCATGTTTTTTTGACTGCCTCACATCAAGTTTGATTATTTTTAAACAATAGAGGCTTTTGAAATCCCAAAAGATGTTCAAATAATGAGGGTAGCTTAGGTGGACAACTCAACACGTGGCGTGGGTGGGAAAATTCAGATTAGTCTGCCAAGACGGACGCGCGCCCCAACTCCCCCTTCTCTTAACCATGCATGGCTTGAGCATTCTAAAGAGGTCAGGTATAATAATTTGTTTAATTAAAAGCAGGTCAGCCAGCATTTTGGCAGCCTGTTCAGCTGCCGTTGATGAAAATTCCTTTAAGAGGTGAGGAAGATTCTCGGGCTGAGGCAGTTATCACTTCAACGTTGCCACCCCCTCAATTGCCATCTCACTATTACTACCAACCGCCAAGTTATCACATGGAGTACTACAATCCTTCATCACATTCTCAATATCCGAACTCTCCGTGGACCAGCCTAACCCACACGTCTCCTTATTATGCAAACCAATACCCTAGATACCATTCAGGACAAGCAGAGATACAACCTTCCGTTCAATATGAATCTCCTAGATCAAATCAAGGAAGTCCGAGCTTTCTGAAAACTATTGCCAATATTTTAGGATGAACATTTTATTTCTGATACTATTCCCAGTAACATTGTAAATAATTTAGCTTTATAGACTTTAACTATAAAAAAATCTATGGATTTGCCATTTGATGCATACCATGCTTTCAAATTCGAATCGTAGAAAAAGAAACAGCATTACTTATGGCATAAGCAATTTCTTTTCTCATGGTTTTTCTATAAAAGTGGAAATGAATTACTCTTATATTAGTTTGATGTCAAAATAAAGTGCCAGACAATACGAGGTTGACTAGTTCACATTTTTAATATTTTAAAGCAGAATATTCTTAGACCAATGTTGCATATATCTCTAATATTACTCCGCACTCATTTATATTTAAATATAAATAACATTCAATATCAAGTATTATCAAGTACCCTCATCCTTAACAGTAGCATATCGTGCCATTTTGGTTTTATTTTTTATTTTCACAAAAGTTCACATACTTCAAGATCAGCAAAGCTCTGTCGACACACAACAGAAGTAGGTTTCCTTTGTTGATGCGCTTTATCCAAACTCTACACTATATGCACATAAATGATCGGGAATATAATAGGGGAATTTTTATTATATATTTACACACTGGTGCATAAAATTACCATCTCTTGGACAAATGCGTTGGAGTCCATTTTGCATTTAAATCTGTTCGTTAACATTATCCTTCTTTATTACATTAGAGTAACAATTAACTCAAAAGACACCTTAACTTACCATTTTTATAGCACTTTAATAAATCAACTACATACAATTTTTTACATCAAAAAGGTTCGATGACCAGGATAAAAATAGTTTACGATTATGACTGTTCGAGAGATTATTTTTAAATTCTAAAATTACCTGTCCAATCAAAAACAAAAGCACTAATAAATAAGTCTATAAAAGAAAAAAGTTTAATTCTATCGAGTCTATTTAAAAAAGTCTATATAATAATACAGAAATTGGATTTTCATTTACATATCTTATTACGTTTTAATTTTCAATATTTCATGGCTACACCTCCCGAATAGAGTATTAGAGTATTCCGTAACTTTGGGTTAGTTAATATCTACAACGATGATAAGAAATCTATAGAAATGCCTCCTAGCCAAATAAAATATGTATCTATTTCATTAGTAGTGTTAAATTTTAAAATAGCAAATAATTTTATCCTGCAATTTTCACAATGAATTGCATTTCTAACATTAACGACGAATAAATAATTTTCAGTTCTGCTACACTAACCACTAATGTCTCTGTTCTGTACCCCAATCTCAATGTCATCAATGGTAGTTGATTTCGACAAGGAATGTATATAAAGTTGCATATTTGTAAAATAGCATAATTAATCCAAAATTATTTTTATTTCATGTATTATTTCTTGTAATTTGTTCATAGAAATAGCTGTGGTAATAACTGAGGACAACTCTTGTAGATACCGAAAGTTCTCACTAATAGAAAATTGAACATACAAGTAAGCTACTTTTCCATTTTATAACGTGGTATCCATTGAACTTATTACGATGATGGTAGACGATTGGATTCAAAGCCTGACAAAAATACTAACTAGCAGTACATTATTACCGCAAAAACATTTTAAATAGGTAGGTAAAAGAAAAAGATAACGACGATTAATAAAGTATTAAGTGTAGTAGATAGAGTAGAGCTCGAATAGTTTTGATGCTTATTGACATTTTTTACATTTTGATCATACTATTGCATACCTGCATAGCATCTTTAAAGAAATACTAAAAAGATGATTTTAGGATCCACATTGATGAATGGAAGGTTTTATTACATTTAGTTCAGCATTTCAAAAACCTGTCGATATTAACCTGAGAACAAATGTTTTGCACGTTTATATCATAGGACTGTAATGGTATAAAATCAATTCAATATATCACAATCACGCTAAAATTCGTTTTCAATTGATCAAAAGGTTAATGAAATGAACATTAATGGTTGTTAATACTAACCAGTTTTGTGCCTTCAAAAGCTTACTCAATGTAAGCGTCCAGTATAAGATCTAGGCATAACAGATACTAAGAATGAAAAGATGAATGCACACAGTATAAATACATACTGGGTTTTTGCTGATTAAGAGAAGGTTAGTTTTCATTTTCTTCATTTACATGAAATATAAAGTTTTTAAGTGAAATTAAATTAGATTTAAATCTCTTTAAAAATTCCACTAAAATATAAAGATGTACATCGTAGAGAGTAGATGAGAGACCATATAGCTAATAACCTAATATATATTTGACATCAGGCTCTTCACAGATAAATCAAGAAAGCTGGACGACAGAAAACACGAATTATATAAGTATCTCTTGGCAGGGCGGTTTTCATAGGATTGGATTTCACCCAAGTATATTATATTGTATGCGATTGGAAATACTCTGTAAGGTAAGCATTTATTTCTATATCATAGCAGTGAAATTCACAAGCTCGACGACAGAGCAATAATGTTTTAAGTTTTGAATATCATGAAGTGGTTCAAGTATTTATTTTAATATAAATTCATTAAATATTTTTCAGTACATCAGCAGTGGCAGTTTTATCCTTGTCCTGGGGATTTCCTTTAAAACCGGGGGGTCAGGGGTTTTTAAATATCCAGTACATTTACCTAATAATAATGTAATTGTAATATCGCTAGAGAACATTTGATTTCTACAGACTTGGGTTCATTTCGCACGAGCACTTTAACTGAACGCACTCTACTAACAAACATCTATTTTAATCTACACACTAAATTTGAAAGAGTATGGCAATGATTATTTCCTTTATTTTCTCTATTTATATAATTGGAATAAGTGAAAAACTTTGGTCTTTAATGCAGTATATTGAATAAAATAAACTTGCAAAAATTGGCAACAGTACACGAGTGAAAGAGAGGACAGTGGGGAAATGAGGAGAAAGCTCGGATGTGGCTGAAGATGTACTTTTAACATCTGGATCACGGGGGGCAATGGGAGGACTTGTGCATCCCATCCAAAACGGAGCCGACAAACTCGGAGTCTCACTCTCCACTCTCATGTGCTTGTCATCGAATTTCCAAAATACTTTTCCTTTGAAGAAATAAACTTTTTCGTCCTTCCACTTCATAACCGAGTCGATTCCGTAGGGGACTCCTTTCCACACATACATATCACGAGGGTAGTCGAGCTCAACTCGAAAATGCTTATCGTGCAACCTGAATATATAATTAGCAAATCATCTCTTACAAACATTCATGGCGGATTTCTGTTTGCACAGTAAAATTTTATGGACTAATTCAATCATACCTCCAATACTGAGAGCCAGAAAATATATACGTTTTCCCATTATGGCCCCAAGTCATTGCCCCATCAATCTTTTCCACATCTGCCGAGATGCCCATGGACGCTAAAGTTTTCGGATAGTGGTATCTTAGTACTGTTCCATCAAAACGCCAGTACTGCCGGCCTACACAATCATAAAATTTCAAGGATAATGTACCCAGTAATGCATTTTAGTAGTTTAGGGAAGTTGTGTACTGTCAAAATTCAATGGCAGAATAACGAGTGCTGGCTTACCAATAAAAAAGACTATTTCGGTTTCCTTGTACTCGTAAACAGCGTCAACGTGCGTTAGATTATCGGGAAGATCTCTCCACATATTTGTGATGAGGGAAGGGTAGCCATTTAAAAGTTGATTATCATTTTGTCCAGTCGTTTGGATTCTCCAAAAGTAGCGTCCTTTAAAAATAAACAATTCCTCTCTGATGAGGGAAATTGCGTCGTACGAGGAATCACAAGTATTTGGACGACCGTCTGCAGGGTTCGAGGGTTGGGATGGGGTAGGTGGCTTCGATGTCGTATATGCGGGCACCAAACCGTTTCTACTCCCACCCCCAGAATTATGCGGATTGTGGGCCCACTTCACAGAACCTGCACCATTTAAAATAAATCACTTTCCATGTACTTCACGTCCATGCAAAACAATTTCCATCAAAATTAAATGCGTCTTAACACAAAAAGAGTGTCCAGTACCGTATATTCCTTGAATTCCGAGTTGATCATCACGAGACAGACTCAAGTCATAGCCAAAGTTCTGGTACCAGGGATACATTAAGGCACCCTCAACATCAGAATGGGACAAGCCGAGAGAATGGCCAAATTCATGGGCCGCCACGGCAAACAACCTCGTCCCTGTTGAAAAATAGGCAATAAATTTATATTTAGTTTACGACCTTTCGGGCTCCACTGTTTATAATGTATGTGCATAGTCGTGAGTTAGGCTTGTGGCGCAGGCATCACTCCTGGTTTATCTACTACCAAGGTTGTACTCAATTCTATCCCAAAATGTGTATGACCTATAGAAGCAATAAGAGGCTATCGGATTTATATCCAGGTTTACATTCATAAACTTTATACGTGATTTAGAGTTACTATATGGTAATCCAATTATGATCAACTGCAGATATACTAGTGATTAGCTCATTATACTGTCTTTCTTTTGTTGGACGCTGGAAGTGTCTTCGACAAAGCAGTTCCTCTCTCTAATTCTTACTAACTAACATTATTGTTCTGATTGTTTAACTACATTGTGTAAATACCACAGAACGATAACTAGATAGTAACGGCAAAATTTTCAATTATAAAACAGGGCAATACTAAAAGTTTTGACTTCCCGGCTGTGCCGGGCCGTCGAGAGCGGCGGGTTCATCAGTACAATTTTAATTGTACGAGCTGTTTGTCAAGGGATAATCTTCCATGTTACAACAAAATACAACCTGCCGAGCAAACAGTGACATATAATGAACACACATATGTACCTGAATTATTATGCTACATGATATCGGAGGCAGGTACAGATAGTTTTGTATGACAAGCTAATATGCAACTCTGCAAAAAAATTTAATTCCGTTCTAGAATAATAAAAACATGTTTTGCTAGTCATTGTGTTGATGAAGATTTGTAGCCGTTACAGTTTAACAAAATAAAAATATCCCATTCGTAAGCATAACTGACGGATTTTATGCCATAATAGCATTTCTTTGAAAAGCAGCGATACCTATGAAACATATGAAATATTAAGTGCTATTTGTACCATCATGTCTACGGGACAAGATTACAGCAGTCATCATTTTCGCCATAAGCATTTGCAGTTTTGTCAATTAAAGGCACCACTACCCTCTTTAGCGCCAACAAATGTAAACCAACCGACTATGAATGGTTATCTATTATGATTAGTACATATTGTAAAAATCACTCATAAAAGTTGAACGTCTGCGTCTGGAGCCATTAAATAGAAATGGGAAAGTGACTGCGAACAATAAAACTGACACTTCAGTTGTGAGTTTTATTTCCCGTTTAAATGTCTCCCCCAATTGTACTATAACCACAGTACCCATAAGAAAGGTGCGCCAAATATGGCATTTTTAATATTTTAAGCTATTTGTTGAAATTAGAAGATGTGCTGTCAAAACTATTTCATACGTACACTGATTTGACATTAATGTATTAGCAATAACTTGCAAGTTCGTGTCATACGTTAATACTAAACAGGAATGCATTGCTGAATACCTTCTCCGTGTGAGCTTCTTCCGTTGAGGATCCAAACTTCATCATCATCGAAATGCGCATCTCCTCCCTGCCCAGACCCAGGAAAGAAAGCATGAGCAAGTATGGAACCCTTTCCGTCAAATGGATAGCCATCATCATGATAACCCCTAAAAAAAGAAACATGAATTCCTGATTCCCAGATGCTATATTCTTAATGTTTATAAATAGCGATTGATCGTTGCACAGAATAATATAATGGACCATTAATTTAAATGGGCATATGTATACATACCCCGGCGCACACCCTCTCAACTGAGTGTGAGTGGGCAAGAGAGTGGGCCCACCCCACTTTTATTTAAGAGCA
>JAAAYG020000210.1:9233-24207 GCA_009936455.2 Tomocerus minor
TATGTATTCATGAGTAGTGGATTATTTCAGGTAATTATAGCATCCATTCATGCTATTGATTTCTATTCAGAGATTTAATAGATTTTACTTACAATCAACAACAAAAGATCTGTAGATACCTGTAGTAATCACTGCGTTGGCTATTGCTGAACTTATTAGTCTAAAAATCAAATGAATTTTTCAGAGACATAAAATTCCATTCAATCTTCTTCAATCAATTTTCAGTTCTATGTATTCCATTCCAGCTACCTGCTGAGATAATTCATAGCTGTGCGTTCTAGAGATCTACTGTCTAAAGTCTAAACGGGTTACAGAAAAAATATTGGTTCGTTGATAAGTAATAGGTAGACGTAATTTCTGTTTTCTGGAGCCTTTATTTTTATGAGAAAATTATATGGATAGGAAAATGTGTAATTTTCCTTGTGTGTACATATTAGAGGTAACTGCCTAATTTTTGCTGTGATTAAATGAAATTGTTTACTCAGGAGCACGAGGTCCACAAAAACTAATAAGCATGCTGTGTAATTTCCAGAAAAAGTACAAGACTGCACATCAGAACTCTTAAGGAGGTAATCACATTATTTTTTTGCCATTTTAATGATGATCGATTAGAACAAATATTTATTCACGATTGTGGCGTCTGGAATTAGGGAAGGCTAGGTAAACATGCCCTTGAATCCTTTTTGCCCTCATTAATTGAGACTCATCAAAAGTGATTACCTATCAACTGAGAAATCCTTTAGTTAATAAAAATGCAATTAAAATGGACTTGATGAAAAATTTGAGCAATTAGAGGCATTAGAACTATATTTTCCCGAAATGAGGAAACTTGTATCGAGAAAATAGATTTGCGTATTAAAGAAAAGAAGAAGATAAAAATCAGTGAAGGATATGTGAAAATGAAGCAATGAACAATGTGTCACTCAGCAGCAGTGTGTTTAGAGTATGAAGATGCAAGTGCAGAGATGAACAAGTTTCATGAATCAGTGTACGTGAGAAGAAGTAGTGCAAATAATAAATAAGGTTAGAAACATAACTTATCCTAAGGATGTGCACTAACCCTGCCTAAGACTACTTTACATTTAAACAAGCTCTCGTACACATTTTACCGTCAACTGCACTCCTAATTTTTATTTTTACTTATCTGGGAAGAGTGAAACTGGGCGAGAGAGAGAGAGAGAGAGAGATGATGATAGTATGTGAGAGATGAGATGAGAAAGAGGGGGATAGGTAATTTAGTGTAGGACAACAAGATGAACATTTTAATTAAATGCACTGCATGTTGGCAGAAAGATGCGAGTAGAGTAGTAGTATACGTTTACTACCTTGTTTGGAAAAAATTCGGCAATTTGGTCTGCATTTGAATCTCCCCATGCAGATAACAGACATCTAACAGACAAGTAAGTGGATATACATACATGAGAACATGACAAACAAAACTACTACAAGAGCAAGGTAATCCATTACACAAAGATACATTGTGTTACACAGTATGATTGGAATCAATCATGAATTTTTCAAGGAAATCATAAAAATGGGGGAGAAAAATGAGATGTACTAATGTAGGAAATCCAGTCAGACACTTTCAATGCTTCCTCTACACCATCTTAAGACGATTACATAATTTTTAACAACCAGAAGCGAACCTACTTGATGTAGGAATGCTACCACTCCTCTGGATCTCCCAAACGTGTGAATCTCTCATCCAATGTCAATAGTGCTGCTAACTATATACAAGACTTTCCAATTGCGATTCTGGCCAACTAGAGATACTGGTTAGATTTTTATGATCTTAGTCTTAAACTGAAGTCCAGTAGTCTCTAATCTATCGGCTTAGCTTATAATAAACTTAAGCTTTTTTAATATGTAATGCCATCTCATTTGCTGGTTAATATAAGGACTTTTGCCAATAAGTAGTAGTGATTAATATATGATTATTTATATATATGTATATGTTTACTTTATAGTCACATAGTGCTCTTTGAGCTATAGTGTTAAGTGAACCATTTCCAAGTATTTAAATAGACTGGTGTTTGTTATAGCACTGTCTCCTTTTATCCTGGAGCTATGAAATCAAGTAACAAAAATTACACTTGAATCTCTGTGAGTGATCCTAACGTGTGAGATAATCTAATGAAAAGATTGTGAGAAGAAGACGATGACGGGCAGAGAGTATTTTTGTAGCATTTATAAAATGTAAGATAAACTTGTTGTTCCATCAAATGCTACTCATCTTGTCTTATCTGAAGAAAGTTGTTTGCATAATCGTCCCGTCAGGAGCTGCGCTAATAAGTAGAGATATGGGAGCATTGCAAATATTATTACTAACAATGCATTACGTAATCCATATAATAAAATCACTCGTAATATTATATTAAATATTATCCTCTATTTTCTGTACTATTAGAAGATGAGGCCAGGTCCTAATTGTAATTGTAATAGTTAGAGGTTAACAGAACAACTTTGCCCTGCAATCAGCTCAAAATAAACGTAGTAATCTAA
The DNA here is from genome assembly GCA_009936455.2 of Tomocerus minor. NCBI lineage: Eukaryota > Metazoa > Arthropoda > Collembola > Entomobryomorpha > Tomoceridae > Tomocerus > Tomocerus minor. Next base: position 11,736 of record JAAAYG020000210.1, read on the forward strand.
GGTATTAGCATTGTATATGGTTGATACAGACGTATCTTGGCATCTACACAGCCCAACAACATCTCCTTGCTAATGTTCTTGTTCATATCAGACTATAATTTTACAGTATCTTAGCATCAGTTGAACTCTCATCTCATCACAACTACTTCACTACACACACACACACTTCACTTGACTTGAGTCAGTTGAGATGAGTGTCTGTATGGCTGGAGCTTGTTTTTGTCTTTTGCTCGCCCTGCATTGTCAAACAAACCGGTTGCACTTCGTATTACCTTTAATTAAAGATGCTTGGATTTTTGTAAAACATCTGAGCTCGAGATTACTATGATAGAATGCATACATGCAATAGGACTCATCAGAGATACACTCTAGCATTGTAAATCTTTGGAGAAAATGCATAATGGAAAGTAATAAGACGAAAGTGATTCAAATCAGCTGCACTACGTAACTACATATATTATAGCCATCTCTCTCTCTCTCTCTCTCTGTTTACAGACAAGACAAGACAGGACTAAGACACTACAGACAGATCCTAGGTGCTAAACTTCAGGTTTCCTTTGCAAAAACTCAGATACATGGCAAGAGACTGTGGGAACCAGGGTACTACGTCGGACTACACGCTCATCATCGGATCAAATTAAACTCGTCTAATACTCTTTATCATTAAAACCGATTAATTGGAGAAAAAAACTTATTTTTTTCTATTTCATTGTTTGTTGTTGTGTGATATTTTCCTAGGATCCTTCTGCCTCCCCATTTAAACCCAACTAACAACTGTGCACTTTCTACTCACACGTCAAATCACCACCAATATTTTCGATTTGAAGTTTATAGAGCAAAAATTTAGCCACTCCACTCTAAAGATATTAGCACTTACTTTTTACGACAGGATTTTATGACCATGAAATAATTGAGCAGAGTCACAGAAGCAACTGAGCAACTATCAGTAGGTGGCCACAATAACGTAATTAAATAGATTGCTAGAACATAAAAGATTAAGCCATAGCTAATATTTTATAGCTTTCCCCTAGCACTCACTGCTAAAAATTAATTGACTACCGCAATATTTGCTACACTTCTTCAAGATCATCTTCATCGTAATCTTTTTGATAGAAAAAATTATTATTACGCATAGATAAATATAAAACATAAGGAAGCTTTATCCAAAGACTTTCCTAATGGGCCAAAACTAATGAAATTTTTAAGGGTTACCTTGATTCAATGCAAATTGAGTGTCGAAAAGAGCTAACTCGTGTCACTCTGCGGAGAAACATGCGAAATGAGGCAAAAACCTTCAAACATTTAAAAGGATTGGCAAAAGGAAGATTAAGTTGTCTGATTTTAAGTAGTGGCGCATTTCATGGAACATCCCATCTTTCCCAAGCCAATCTGCATAATTTTGGATTAGTAAACAGAGAATATTTGTGTATTCCCCACAAACATACACACATCTGTGATTCTTGTAGTGTGGAATTCAAAAGGAGAGCATGTAGGAGGTTTTCTTTCCAGTGCAGTGGTTACCTACTGTATTACAAGGCGTGGTAGGTAGGACCTCTTACCTTGCTCTTATTATTCTTGAGTAACATGAGACTACAAGGAAAAAAATTTGCATTAATTTATCTCTGACTTTGCAATTCTGTGTTTGGAAAGGAATAATTATTCCTTTGGCTCCCTAATATGGCCTGGAGAAAAGACACTCGCTGAATTCTAATGAGCAAATCATTTTGTAAATAAATATGAAAACCAGGGCAAAAAATTGCTACATATTAAATAGATTAATAGATCATAAATTTCTTGCATGAAATCCGTAGCAATTCCCTATTTACCATCAAAAAAGGGAAGATGATATCATGAGATAACACATTAGTACTTAACCAATGGCTATCCGTTGTTAAATTCTATAAATACAACTTTTCTTATGCCGTTCTTGCAGCACGCTTTGAAACTAACTTAGTTTCTTTTGCTATGAATGTAAATTGACAAGTTTGTCTTTTCCTTGTGTATGTATTTATATGACGTGGTGCATTTATTGTTTGTTGTCGTCTTGAAAATTGACAGGTTAAGGTAGGGACAGGAGATTAGTGCCTAGAATAAGGGTTGATAAGGAATCCTATGATAACTACTAATCCGTCCGTTTCTTAGCCACATAAGAAACATGAGGCACAAAGTATGCCATGACATGACAAGACAAGACAAGCCATGCTCTCATTCTGAGCATCTTCCTAAGAAATTCCTAAGGGACTTAAGTCCACAGAGAGAAAAGGCCGACGTGATTCAATGTTAGTTGACAGAGCACTTATTAGAGTACAAGGTAAACATTTCCAAGCCAAATGCTACATTACTTTGCATTATTCCACGCTAAGATCATCTCTTTGTATAGATAACACGAGACATGTTCATTTCTTGGATATTGTCCCTTGCTGTTTTGCATTCTTTCCCTTTTTCGAGCAAAGTGTCCTAAAATTCTTTAGGAGAATCCTACCCAATAATAAATAGTTCATTTGTGAGAGAAAAGAAGAATTCTGCTGGAATTGAGGAAGGGTTGAGGTCAGATGAGAAAAATAGGTAAATTCCTGAGGAATTTTGCCAGGCCCTTTTAATATTTCTATGTCTGATGTAAATAGTTGGCTAATGTGAGCTATTAGTAAATGGATACATGTGCTCGGCATAATAAAATAAATACACTGATAGTGTTAGTAGTAGAGGAATGTACCATATGCATGTAATTGGAATGCGAAAGAGTTGGACTGTGGGAAATTGGGCAAGATGGTAAATAGGCTGCATGCTCGTCGTCCGTCCGAACGTGTGTACGTCAATTACTCTCCAGTATAAAAGTGATTCCATCATCTGATACTATGTTAAAAGTCCTTATAAACAAAGTTTTATTTGAGGGAAATGAAGGTAAGGGAAGAGTAGGTAGTGGGAAAAGCAGTGAATAAAAATAAGTTACTATATTAAGAAAAAGAAAGGTAAGGATTTAGAGTGTGTGTCTAATATGTTTCATATCATACATATATATAAATATATGCATATAAGATATGATATGAGTTAGGGAATAAGTGTTCCAGTTTAGAAAAGAAGAATAATGGTAAAGATGAGAAAAGTATTGTGTTGTGTTGTGTTTGTGTGTATGCAGTTTGCATACGTAATGTCCTGGCTATTATGTATGTATATATGATATAAGAGTAGCAATGGCAAAGGACTTAGAGTTTGAACTACTAAGAAGCATTCGTAGTAAAATCGTAAGACGATATAAGAGAGAGAGAGAGAGAGAGAGAGAAAAGGATATTTATAATGTTGCCTGAATAACATTGTGTAAAGAAAAGAGAAAAAAGGTAGGGATATATAGGAGCATTATCTAGTAAGTAAGTAGTAGCTGCGATAAGGAGTTATAGGAAGAAAAAAGTCTTGACTGGATAATAGTGTGGTGTGTGACTGTGACCGTGTGTACGTGTGTTGGAAGCATGTGCATAACGATCGTGGGAACGTGGGTACAACTATGAGAATCTGTTCTCACGGTTCTTCCAAAGGTTTTTTCGCCTATTTTTCATCTCAACTCATCTTAACAGTGAGTGCTCCTGCATAACACCTGGCATCTGCTCCCACTTGCTTTGCTTTCCAGTCAACATATGCATTCCCATGCTATAACTCCCCTATCTTTCCATCTAAATACCTATAGACCACTATCTACAGGAATTATATGTGAGCAATCCTCCACTGAACTGAACTACCCTTTTTGCCCAAGTTCTTTTGCCTTAGTCACTCGTACCCCTCTGCCTGCCTATTCTCTCCTGCTACCTATATATCGGAATGCTTTAGTTAGCAAGAGTAAAACAGTCGTCAGTCCAACACACGCTCGACTCACCCGGTCTGCCCCCTCGCCGAATAAAATGTGCTCGTGCGACCTGATCTTCACACAAACCTTCCTCTGACTTCGAAGAGAGAACAAGTTCTGGTTCTTACGAATCTCCTCACTTATACAACGTGCTCTTAGCCAAGTACATTCAGTACATCCTCACTACGTACCAACAAACAAGTTTATAAACCAACCAAGTTTCATTACCACTGTCAGTCTTGAAACCACCAGCGTTCGGAACACATCAAGTTTCATTTCTTCGCTATCACAAAGTTCAACACACAAGTTTACTCAAAGTTTACCTTTGCTAAACTACAAAACTTACTCAGTTTTTACTAACTGCTAAATAAAGTGACAAATTATTAAAATGGCACCACTTACGGATATTTCTCGTGCTTATGGACAGCAGTCTGCTGCTGAACCTATTTCTCGGACTATGCAATACAGAAAGGTAAATTAAAATTTCATTCTACTTTTCAACAATTTCTTAAAAAGATTTACTTGAGGAAAAGGAGATTTCCTGGAGAGATTGTACCTACTTAGAATGTGTACTTATAAGTTTTCTTTTTTTGAATTATTAGATCACTAAGCCACTTCTGGAAAGACAACGCAGAGCCAGAATCAACCGCTGCCTTGATGAACTCAAGGAAATCCTCGTTTCCGGACTTCAGAACGAAGGAGAAAATGTTGCTCGTTTAGAAAAGGCCGATATCCTGGAGTTGACTGTTCGTCATCTTCAAAAGCTCACAGTCCAACAAGCCAAACAACAACAACAAGCTCAACAAATGAGCGTTGGGGATGATGAAAGATATCTTGCCGGTTTCGCCCACTGCGCCCAGGAAATTTCCCGGGTAATGGCAACTACTCCACGAGTTGATGTTCAAGTCGGATCCTCTCTCATGATTCACTTGGGCCATACACTGAACCAAATTAAAACCACCGGTTCCGTCGGACAAAAGATCTCCAGACCCAGTTCCGTTTGCTCCAACTCCAGTGGCAGCAGCGACTACCGTCCATACACTCCACCTGCTTCTCCTACTTCTTCCGAATCTTCAAGAATGTCACCTATCTCCCTTACCAAGAATGTTTGGAGACCTTGGTAAATTCGACATTTTACAATTAGGTTTTAACTATAAATTAGATTTATTATTTAATTCGAAATTTTCATTTCAATTTATTTTCAAACCCAAGAAATACTGTACCCGATGATCTTTCAAATAATGTATATGTTTAGTTTTCTTAGAGATATAGCTAGTTTACTATTTTTAGTTTTTACACAATCCAATTTGCTCAATCTAGCGTGTACATTGAGCTTAGCGTTTCTTCATTTTTACGTGTCGTGTGGTTTTGTACAAAAAATAAGTTTGTTTTATTAGATTGTAAGAAAAAATACTTAAGTTTAGGAAAGAAATAACCTTTTTCTTCCAAAAAAGGATTTCTTCTCACTGACAGAGCTAATCAAAGTCTTTCAAAAATGTTCAAAATGTTCAAAAACAAGTTTGCAGTGAAAGTAGGAAAAAAAGCTAGGGAAATTCAGGAAAGCTCAGAAAAATTATTCTGTATTCAATGACAAAAAATCAATAGTTTTCAAGAATAATATTTTTCTGTAATTAGCGAAAGACAATCGAGCTTGAATGAAACAGTTAATAATTTATCTGAGCTTCACTTACTGACTTTTAACTAAATACTAGTTTTATTTGCACTTACAAGCTTATTGTTATATTATATTAATTAGGTTAGCCTTATATACAATACAGTTTCGGATGAGAGTTTCTATCATCACGTTATACATACTCAATCATTCTTTAATGACTGTCTGTAGTTGACAATGTGAAATCTGATTGTGTTGGGATTCTTCTCTGCACTTCTCAGATTGACTTTTGCCAACTGCACAGTTCCTTCGCTAGCTCTTATGTTAATTTAATTGTACATTTTACTTAGTTTTTAAACTAGCACTTAAGAACTTCAGCAGTCGTGATGAATAGCTTTTCAAAAGTCTCATTCACTTTCTGCTCAAGAAAAGACGAGAACAATCATTCAAACAATTGTAATACAAATGGCTATACTGAGATATTTCTGGAAATTCTCATTTTACTCAAACAAGAGTATGACACTCACTATAGAGTTCATTTATTTTTGTTGTAAAGAGAATATATTGGATTTATTAATTTGCTCAATGCTCATTTTGTATCACATTGTCTCCTGTACAGAGTAGATGTTAAGATAGTCGTTAAGTCTAGTTTGTAAGTTTGTTGTGTTTTTTTGCATGGCGATTGTGATAATTAGTAATTACTCGTTAGTTTGTTAAGCACTTGCTCATATGTAATTCAATTTAAAAGAAATTGTACTTTGAACTGTAGAATTTGGTGTGGTTTTTTTTGTTAGAGTTGTTGTTGATTACGACTTTTAGTGTCTTTAAAGTAGAAGCTGTTGTAAAAACGCTGTTGAGTTTTGTTTGCTGTGATAATCATAGATATATACATAGAGATATTATATTTACTAAATATCATGTTGAAAGACATAAAGTGACTCTCGTAAATATTATATATTGTCCCTTAAATGGGCATTATAAACTTCGTCTCCTCGCTACTGCTTCAATTGCAGAATCAAATCAAATAAAAAAACAAACCTGAGAAATCAGATTTTAAATCAAAAATATTTACAATCCGTCTTTGCATCATTTTATTTCATCCATTTACCTCATCAATCTTTAATATTCATATAATAATATATCCTTGATTAGTTATATAGTTCATTACATATTTGCTATCATTGAGCACTAATTAAACCTTATCATATCTTATTAGTTAGCTATTAGCTAAAAATACTCAATAAAATGCATAATCTCAACCCTTAACACATAAAACTGTAGCACGCAGTAGCTAATAATGAGGCAAGTTGAGACACCACAACTTTTGCACTCCAGAATTGCATTGTTTTCTCAGTGCTCTTGAGTAGCAGAGATAAACGAGTGCTCATTAAGAAGTTTAATGTACCTTTTACTACAAGACAGCACAATTTATTCTATTTATTGCCTGTCAACTGTCAGCAGAGGACATTTCAGTTGAGGTTAAGCAAATCAATACTTTCATTGATTGACATGATGTGTCTGATGCATTCAATTCTGGTTGAAAGTTGGTTAAGGTTGAGTGAGCCTGCATGGAAATCAGTTTTTCTCTTTTCTTACATAGTGTATTTTTGGTATAGGAAATAAAATAATACAGTCTAAAGCTCCTGGAGTTTTAATATGTGTAGATATAGGCGTATGAAATAAAAAGTCTAGCGATTAGTAGACTGCATGTAAGTATTCCTCGAAAATATTATAAAAATTGAGAGCTGTCAGTTGTGAGTGACCATCATGAGTACTTGGTATTGTTTTCGGCTGGTGGCTAAATAGCCACTATCAATTTACAAGAAGGTCCTTTGGGTTCATAAGCTATTTTAGAGGGATTCATATTGGACTGTTAAGTAGGGAAGGCGCCACGGTCAGGAACAGAAGGATTACTTGTGCATAAATACACACTTGCTGTCTCTCAGTCTCATTTTTATTCAGCCCAGTCCGGTATCAATGCAATTCGTGCACATGTAATGTCTTTTAGGCATTAGCAGCCTTCAGACAGAAAATTGACTGTCATGAACTTTGACTAGAAAAATGAAGCCGCAATTTGGATCTAGTGATTGTAAATGACTTTTCACCCTGGCCACAGATTAAATACATAGTTCATGATACCCTTCTTAGAAACTTAAGCTAATAATTTACATACCAAGTAGCTACTTGAGATTAGATACCTACTTATACATCTATTATCTATTGTATTGTGTGGTATTGATCTAAAAATTAAAGGTTCGACAACACAATCGTCGCCTTCTTCTTCTAATTGACAATAACAGTCATTATCGTTTCAAACCTCAAGGAAACATTTAAAAATATGCCAGACTAAAGTGTTAACGAATCACATTTACTATTAATATCATACTAATATTGAAGCTAACAATCCCAAGCACATACAATTGTTTCAACAGCGGCATATCCTCATAGTCCATTAAATCCTTTCTAAGTAGGTATAGTATAACAAAATCTCAGATTTTCTGTCTACATTACATGGGGCTCGTTGAAAACCGATAAGTCTTAGCTATTCAGGTGATAATACGTGGAAAATCTAGCGACTGGCCAGAAATGAATGTCCAGACAGAATATTTTCAACGAATAATGGTCTGAATTGTCTCAGGTGTCATCGTCAAAAGAGTTCCGTCTTGAGTATACAAAAGTAGACTTTATTTTTTGACCTATTCCAAAAGATATAAAATTACGAATATGACTTTAATGCTCTCGTAATGAGTTAGGAACTGATTCATTTATTTTAGTATCAGAAATGACAACGTAATGACAAATAAATAAGCACTTATTCGCTTTTAATACTTCGAAATATGGAAGCATTAAACATTTGAAGACAAATTATGTGTCACGTAAATGTATATGTAGTTTCTGCATTAAAATGAAAGTGTAAGCAAAGTTTAAGCACATAATATAGAACTGATAACTTCTGTAACGTGAAACTATAGCGTGGAGCCAGGTTTCTTTGCTCCACTATTTGCTCTTGCTACAAAATTACGACGATTGGTCTGGTTCGAAGATAAAAATAATCTCCGTAATCATTTAAACTGTAACTTCAGACTAGCTTTGCACGTATTTGCTTTGCTCTTGTATTATGCACTCCATTGACATTGCTCACTTAACTGTCATTGTTCTAAAAGTCTCATGACCAACATTTTAGAAACGTTTGCATTTTCCTTCAATATCTATCAACTTGTAAATCCATCTGTACTCCTGAACGAATGTAATATAGTTCTTCTTATTCAATGAAATATTATTATTACAGCTAATGCTTTAACAGGGATAATGATATTCATTAGTCATATTCATATGTACTCATAATATCGTGTTCGAGACTATTCTATTGCATTGACGAACAATATTTTGAGGATTGATGAAGGATATAATTGTTCTATGTATTTACAAAATTATTTCAGTAGTAACCCTCAGCAAAGTCAACATTCATCCAATTGTTATCTCGATTTATGTAAACTAGTGAAACCTTATCTACTGTTTACTCGAAGTAAAATCATATTGGACAATTACAACAATACGTTAGCATTACATTATGCATTACACTACCAATTTACATTAAAAAGGAGGCATTTCTATTTACTAGTCGTATTACAAAACGCATTTTAATTCATTGGGAGCTAGAGTTTGATTTGGACATTTAGTAGAGATCGAAGCAGCAAACTGATAGAAAGTAAAAAGGTCCTTAAAATTCAGTTGGGCTTGACACTACTTATCTCCTAAATATTCTGATACCATATTCTTAGATCGGAAATAATATCAGTAAAGTTTCCGAGAAAATATATATTATAATTTTATAATAAGTTTAATAAGCAAAGCTCTCAGAAATAACTCTCTGGTATAATATTTGGTGGCATAAAAACGTCAACTACGCCAAATGGATCTGAAACAAGTAGAAAAGTGCGCTTTACAGATATTGAAACCGTATTTTCCCGATAAAATCATCGCAGAACTAAAAGTAGAGTCTGGCTCATTAGCAGGTGACAATTTCACCTGTCGCATCTATGCCATTCAAGTAACTTTAAGCGAAAAGGATGCAATTAATTCAAGCATTAATATCTCAAACTCCGAAGAAGCCGAAGAAAATAGCAAGGTTACAGAACACTTTGTAATAAAATGCTTTCCAGATAATCCAGTTCGATGCGAATTCATCGTGAAAACAAGGATTTTTCAAAAGGAAATACTCGTCTATGAGGAACTAATACCAGAATTAATCAAATTGCAAGAATGTCGCTTGGGCAAAGATGGACAAAAGTTAAAAATAATCTCTCCTTTTCCTAAATACGTCGTCGGAAGCTATGAGGATTTTAACTCTTCTAATTGTAAGCAATCACAAACATTTCAAAGTCTAAATGCGTTATTACATAGACTACATACAGTGTATGTAGAAAGGTATTATTCATTCATAGTTTGCGTACAGAAATTAATGTTTTCAGCTGCAGATACATTTTCTCTGGGAATGGATCGTAATCACGTAATTATGGAAGATCTGCGATTCAGGGAAAATTTTCGAGCTACAAGTAGAAGACTGGAAGGTTTGGACTACAATCACTGTAATATTGCCATTATTGAACTAGCAAAAGTTCATGCCTTGTCTTTAGTCTACCAGAAAAAGCTTCTTCCTGGAAAACTTTTGCATGAAAAATTTAGTTGCTTGGAAGAAACACTAATTACAACCAACACGGAAGCACTTCGTTCAAAAATCCTTGAAGATTGTGCCATAGTTGGAATAAATGTCCTCGAAAAAGAAATATCTAAAGATTCCCCTTATTTCAAGAAAATCAAACTTTTCAAAGGAAAAATCTTACAAATCATGGCTCATTTTATATCAGGAGATGCCAATCGTCTCTCATTTTCGCAAATGCTGAATATTACTCCCAACTTGGATAAACTCCATGCTCAAAATAAAGATTTGAAGTTGAACGAAGAATGGCATGTTTTCTGTCACGGAGACTTTTGGGCCAGCAATATTTTATTCAAATACTCTGAATTCCCATCAGAACCAGTTGCAGCTAAGTTTGTCGATTTTCAGTTGGCTCGTCAAAATTGTCTTACAACAGATTTGATATTTTTATTTTACCTAAGCACAACTTCTGAGTTTAGATCCAATCATATGGATCCGTTGGTAAAATCCTATTTCAATTCTTTCATTGAAATCTGTGAAGTTTATGATGTAACCCCCTGGGCAAATTTTTCCTTGGAAAATCTTGCTAAACGATTAGCCAAGGCTAAAATATGGGGTACCGCCCTGTCACTTTTGGCATTGCCAATTATCTATTCAGGTGTTGATGAAAGTCGAGAGAGTAATTCAAATTATGGTCCTAAAAATCCTGTCTTTGAAGGTGTAGGATGCGGTAACAGTGACATGACGAAGATTTTAGCTATTCGATTATTTGAGATAGCTAAGGAAATTGTCGACGAGGGAATAATTTGAAAGGAAAATTATTAAAAACATAACATTAGATATAACAAGCTTTTCCAGCCATGTATTTTTTAATTTCACAAAAGGTTTTAATTTTAATATCTGTTAAATGCAGGTGAAATGTTCATGGTACTAAAAAAAAACTATAATGACTTGATACGTATATGTAAGAAAATAGGTGTCAAAAATGTTTTCGTAATACTTTTTACTTTTAAATGAGGATAATTTACATAATACTTTACGAGTCAGATAAGAAACGTATTGTACAAAGTTTTCTCTAATGTGACTATAAATGTTGTATGCTTGAAATTTTCAGTTTTCTTTTTATTGCATCTAGTGTGGTTGATGAGAAAGTAGGCTAGTCTCGTTGAACTTCTAGGAAATGTATTTTCTAGTCCCAGAGCAGAAAATGTACCAGGTAGCTCCAGCTGACAGTTGATTCTAGAAGTCCTAGGAAAGGCAACATGTGTGGTGTTGAAGGATATCTCCACGAAAACATTCCTCAACAAATTCCTCTTCGCTTTTGAACCGAACTGTCAAATCTGCTCTACAAATTTACTCCTTTCCTAATTAACCTAGTACGCACTAATTTTCTAACAAGCAAATGCTTTTTAAACATTGACATTTTAAAATCTTCTACCTCTCATTGGTTATGCTATTGGCAGAGACACATCAAATTACATTTAATGTAGAACCTAAAAATGTAAGGCAACTAAAATATTCTACAGGTACCTAACAATCAAAAAAGTGCCCCTTCAAAATTTTACCTTAAACATTTTCCAAATTAGGAGATACCCATCATTTAATTAACTTACAGCACTGATTAACATAGAAAATACTAATTCATTCATACTTAAAACTGTAAATCCCCTTTATGTAAACATTTACCCTTTAAATTTTGAATTTTAAAGCTACACTATTATGAGAAGGGTTAGTAGTAGGAATTCCTCTAATTTCCCTTGATTAAAGATGTGGTTTGGAAAAACCAAAGCCAAGCGATGCTACATCTCATTGCTGGTGTGGATTATTCTCGTCTCAATTGGTAAGGACAAGTTTCAACTGCTTTACTACCACATTAATATTTAATTCATTTACACACAACTACAATTCTGAGAAGACATGGGGATGTATCATCTTTATCGTAGATATCTTTATCTTATCGGGTAACCTCATGTCACTTTAGCCTTAAGAACCAAACATGTATTTATCATATGATGGAAAATGGGAAGAATGTTAGCCTAATACTTTGTATTAAGCATTTTGTTTTTCTATGTGTATGTGTTTTTGTTATAAATATTGTATTCTCTATCATTATCATTGATTACATAGAGTGACCAGAAAATATGAGAGGAAAAGCTCACATAATTCGTCATATAAATATTATCTAACTGCAAGATAATTTAATTATCAACAATGGTAAATACAAGTTTATTCTAATTTTAGGTCTCTACTGGTTTATGAATCGAAATGGGAGAAACGGTCTTTCAGCTTTGTCTATTTCAAGTGATCTCAAGGGAGAAAGAACAGATCATTTAGCGAAGATTGACATAAAACAGATCGATGACTC
>JAAAYG020000221.1:23114-33773 GCA_009936455.2 Tomocerus minor
ACTCTTCACTCACTAAAATGGAAAACTGAGGAGTTTGTAATTTCCATTAAGATTTCTGTATGTAAACTGTACCGCGTTCAACGACCTGTCATCTCAATAATCGGACAAAGCAAAAAACATCATGACAATTTGCTAGTTCATTGCTTTATTTTTTCAATAAGAATTTGTCTCCTTTGAAAATACAACACACACATGAGCATAATGTACATAAGTAACCCATCTAAGAGAATGCAGTGGGTAAATCCAAGGATATAGCACATCAAATGCATTACAATAAGTCTCCAATCTGTCTCTATTAAATAGTAGCATTTGTGGTCCGAAGTAATGTAAGTAGAAACATCTAAAACTAAAGGCTTGACTCAACGTTTGCTTGTACATTTGTACATGCAGTAGCATTACACGCTATTTTCATTCGGAATACGGAAAGTTGGATTTACTCGCTGCGTTTTCCTATATCTACACGAAAATATTATGTAGAATGTTCATGCACACACGTATATAATGTTGGCATAGAGGATTTATATTGAATTCACTTTAGTCTGATGAGACAAAAAAGTTTTGAGACCAGAAAGGTTTGAAAATCACAGTAAAGCTAAGCAACAACGACTACCTGGGCCTTATAGCTAATATAAGTGTAATTTGTGTGTATGTTACTTACTAACTGACGCTGATACTAAGAAGGAGTTTTGCGGAGAAAAACTCATTTTCCGACCATTACGTGATCAGCACTTTTTCGCTTGAGTGGAGCTGCCGAGTTTGTTTAACTCGATTTTTCAACCCTCATCCTCTGCATTGCATTTCATAAATATAGGGATATCAAGCTACACTCTCAGATTTGACATAGAAAACAGTGTTAAAAGTTAAAACCCCAACCACAAGAATAATATCTACAAATCAACCATCGCAGAACATTATGATTAGTAGCTGAAGAATTTTGTCTATTTGAGCTCTGCAAATCCATTTGTTTTCTAGATTTCCTCAAAGGATGATTTACAATTTCAATTTAGTATTTTATTTCACTTAGCTTCTAATAATTATTTGTCATTGTGATTTAGTGATTTTATTTACCAATGATTGGACATACAATATTTACTAGTAAATGAAACCAGATCGTAAATTAAACAAGATAAACAGACCCCACCCACTTTGCATATATAAAAAAGTGCTCTGGTTTCAGGTTCATTTCATCAAGTCCTCTTTGTATTTTCTACTTATGATGGGATTGTGAGAAATTGATGATTTGATGGATGGAGAATAGATTTTATTGAACTTTAGTCAAATTCTGGCGAATCATCGATTAAGTTCACATTGGTCACACTAGTTCCTGAGTTGGACATGCTCGTCCACTGAATCAACACTGAATTTTAAAAGGAGCTAAATCTAAACGCTTTTATAGAATGCTACTAAAGATATGATAGACAAAGAGTGTAGAGTAGAGGACAAGATAGCTTTTTTCTGGGGAAAACTCACCCAAGAAAAAAATACAATGTTGTTGACTATGTAAAATAATGAATGTTGCAGGTAGAGCATAGAGTAACACCAGATTTGATTGCCAGATAGCATTACAGATTGCTGCAGATGGAAATTAACTCGTTGTACACGGAGTTGAGAGTCAAGTGAAGGAGATGCAAGATGTAACGTGTTTATTATAGTAAACAGAGTATCAATAGGAAAAGTTTAGACTCATCATCACAAGAATCCTTTACTCCACATCGTTACAATTACAAAGTAAGTAAAGTTTCTCAAATTGAACTCAATTTCAATCTCATCCCATCGCCTCCTATTCTATAATAGAGGAACGAAACTGGATGTACAGTGTGCATACTAAAAGGACTTTCAATCCTCTAAAGCTTCATGAAAACGTCCTGACTATAGTATGTGACATGACCGAGCGATATTTTCGCATTTTTTATTCTTGTTTTCTATTTGGCCTGGGATTTCGGGATGTTGTTAAGAAATCTAATAGGCACTCGATAGTTGGTTCCTGCTCCTCCGTCACTATCTTCTCTAAATGGAAAATGAGACTATAAAAGACTAATGTCAATGCTGGGAGCCATCAGTTTCCCTTTGAATAGCACATAGACTCTTGGACAGTTACATTGTCTTTCAGCCAACAGTTCATTCGATGCTATCAATCTACAGCTTTCTTTTGTCTTATCACGAATCCTTTTGGGGCAAACTGAATTTCAGTTCTGCTTCTCTCCTCCAAAGATATTTAATTGTTATTATTATCTAACAATGCGAGAGTTACTACCGGAAAGCAATGACATACTAAAATTTTCAAAATATTTAACTATTTTTTATAAATTATAACCGTATTTTCAAAAGTTTACTCACAGAAAGCAGGAAAACAAGCAAGGAAAATTAGGAATAATCATTTTTCGAGTAAATAATACAAATTTCTACCAGGCAATCGTCCAGTAATTGTCATATATATTCTTACATGATCACTCTCAGAAAATTTTCGAGTGTAATGAATGTAATTTCAAAAGATTACGAGTGGAAAGCACAAAAAATAGCAAAGAAAATGCAGAAAATTCATTTTTCGGTATGATGTGAACTTATGTGCCATTAATGGCAGAAATAATCCTAACTGCAATTATTTACTTACTAAGGAACATCTAGGTACAGTTAATAAATAAATGCTCTTACTTAAAAGCAACGAAACGACAGTACATGAACATTTGAGCATGTTATGTGCATACTACTTATGAATTATTGCTTTATATTTTACAAGTGAGTTTGTATTTCACTTCTCAAAGTTCGTGCATCATCGCCGCAACATGAGCACATAATGCATAAGCAGTCATATTTGTCTTTCAAGTCTTTAGATAACTATCACGGAGAAGTAAAGTACCAACAAGCAATTGGACTACCAGGTAACATTAGCAGACAGAGAAGTACTACTTATTCTTTTTGCACTTTACTACAGCCTGCTCTTTGGTTTCCTTCCTTTCATGGGATTAATAATAATATGTAGTCAGAGCGTGAGAACCGAGAAGGGCTAATGAAACATGCAAAAGTCTCATTAAATTTCATCCTTATTATGATGCTGACGAAGCAGCAGCACAACGATATAAATGCACATGCAGAAGAAAGAATAAACTACCATTTCTCAATAAAAGAGAGACATTAGAGCTTTTAGCTATGGCTGGACAAAGCGTAACGCACTGTGCCAAATAAATATACAAACCCTTGTGCTACGGATCTGCAGGAGAAACTTTTATCGTTATTATTACATTATATACTTGTTTACCTGCAAACACAAAATTCACGTAGTGGACGAAACTCTATACACTACTATTACCTAATCTGCAGTTCTGATTATACATCTGAACGTAACTTTTCAATTTTTGCAAAACGCAAAGTTCATTCATAGTTTCCGTCCAATTTTAGTTCAGATTTGGTTATGGTATTGCGAAAGTAAAACTCGGTGCCCAAAGCGTGACATTAAAACACGCACTTTGTTTTTTGTTTTCGTATTATTGGGACAATATGGGAAACAATTATGAAGTGCACCCTAAATCCTTCTGATCCTATTGTCCCAAGTCACATATTATTATTTCGCTATATCATGCCCCAATTATAAAATTATATCTTATACAGTAGTTGTGGCTTGATAGTTGGCTATTTTAGTTAAAAATAGTTTGTACAAATGTCTATTGAATATATATACCTAAACAAGAGTTTGTTAGAATGTTTACATCTTAACATGGTATTTCTTAGAATATTTAATTGGAAATTTGGCATCACTTACCTAGGGATTGTTTTTAACAACTTGTTTGCAAGCAAATAGCCATATGTAACAAGGTTGTGCTTTTAAGGAATTGTTTGGCAGTTATGAGTTATGAATTATATCCAGTATATGTGACCTGTACAATTTATGAAGAAAGATAAAATCCCAAAAGCCATTTCGATACAAATTCATTGAGCTTAAAAATGATATAGTTATCTTCCCCGATAACCACGAATAGAGACAATAGCATATTTCCTCTGTTAAAGTTATCATGTTGTTCAGCTGAAGAAATGAAAGATCTCGGGTGACACAATGCAAAATTATATTGTGATAAAATGAACAAGTCAACAAAAAATAAAATTCGTGTTAAAGATTCAACTTCGAATTACATACAACAACAATAAGAGCGTGATAATAAATGTCAACCTGCTACAATCAACTTTATAATGGAAATGATTTTACAGATAAGCCAATACATCCTAGTCGAAATATTATTAGCATGGTCATAAGCGCTCTACAATTCAATGAATTTCGTTTATCGTGTCCTACAATTAACAAGTGCCCATGATGTAAGTAGAATATATTGAGAATAATTTACAAAAACCATACACTAAGAATGTGCCCAATGTCCGACAATAAAACACACAATTAATAGCGAATTCATTTCAGGATCATCTAAAAGACAACTTTGACAGCGTAATATTGTAAATATTATAGAAAATGGCACTTTTGTCAATGGATTTTCATTTAGTTTTTCGATTTCAGAATTTCTGTTCATGAGGTTGCATGTACAGTACAAGTAGACAGTCTCTACAGAGAAAGTAATGCAATTCTCTGGGGCACAAACTATTAAAATGGCATTACTGCTTCTCTCTCACAGTGTATATAGTTAATATATGGTAAATGTTAAATATATACTATGCACGGAGAAAGGACAGAAAATAAAAACTTTTTATTGAGCTACAGTTAGAGATTGGCTCACAATTTAATTGAAAAAGTGCACAAAGAGACAGTAGATAGAGTATAAAATGAAAAAGAATGGAGTGTATATAGTAAAAGCACAGGCTGATCTACAGACTGTAGATATGCAATAAATTCCGAAAATGCACAAATTAAAAAGAAAGTCTTTAAAACAAATAGGATAGTAGGAGTGCGATAAGAGAGAGAGAGTCAGATAACTAGATGAAATAAAAATATGGGGAGTCTCGACCCCGAAAGAGAGCGACATGAAATGCGATGCTTGCATAAAACAAGACAATGACAATTCAGTTTATTTCACATCGAGAGAGCCATAGATCATTCAGTTTTGCAGCCTCTCCTCCGTCCCAGACAGACAAGACATTTCGGATAGTTTGGTTTCCTTTCCTTCCCATTCGAAAAAGACGGAATCATATAGATGAATTGCCTTTCCGTTCTTAATTCTCCACTTGCTATCTTCACTTACCCATAGCATCATACAAGACAGCTTCATTTCACGTCAGTTATCTCACTTTTCCTCAGACTTTTTTCGATACATTCCCATCTGAAAATAACCTCTTCCTATCTATTCATCATTTTCAACAATATCCAAATCTTTAGACCATTTCCACAACCATGCTCCAAAATTAAGGAAATTAACAATGGGCAATGGCGGACGCGAATAAAAGCTTTCACACTTATAATATCTTCCATGAAGACCCCATAGACTCATGAGACTCATGACTTAACGGCTACAGCACAGATGTACATCTATAATTTTACAACCATAAGACCATACTCTAGTAGATGATGTTAGATCCAGTCCGGAGAGTGCAGTATGGCAAAATGCCAAATTAAATGAGTCACCCGCACCCAAACTTAAGGAAACCGAAGAACACCACAAGCAGGGGATGGCCAAGGAAAAAATACATTCCCTCTAATATAATTTCTCTTTGTAACCCTAAAGAATACAGTGTAACCGAATACAATGCACAATAGCGTCATGTCTTCCTTCGTTTAGCCACACTACTTATTAAAAGACAGCTAAAATCAACGCTAGTGCACTGCTACCTAATCAATAATACATAGAATCATTTAATTCCCCGAGTTATAAGATAAAATACTTTATACTCTTCAGCACTGTCTTTACTTCTCCAATAAAAAATAAACAACAACCACTTTAAATATTTTTCATTTTATTTTTATTTAGGCAATAATCGACTTACAGTTAGGAATTTACGTAAATGCTAATTACAAAATACATAGGCTAAAAATCTCCAATTCCATTCACGCGTCTTTGTATACCGGGTAAACGACGGATTAATCCTAAACTCTAATTTGGTTTATAAGATCTTAACTTTTAGTTTAGGTTGCTAGTGAGAAGTTGGAACGACAGTGTTCCAAATTTCAAAAATGCACACAGAGGATATACGAACGATATGGAATGACTTGGACATTTACACACATTCATAAATAAATTTTAAAATCACCAGAAGCTATCAAAATACTATAGAAAAGAATACGAATTTCATGTGTTGCAAATCTTTCTGCCAATAATGTCCATAAAAGTTTAGAAAGAAACGGCGACTTCTTAAACATTATTTTTCAGATACGATTAAACGATATAAGAAAGAAGTTGATGGTAGCAATTCCACCAAGCATATCCACGGGGTTCGGGTTCCTGTTAATTTGTTTATATACGAAAAATTACCTATCAGTTAAAAAACACCTGACTGTAAGGCACTCAGTACTCAATACAGTCCTTTTTATTCACGTTAAACACTCACCGTACAACTTTCATCGTCTAGAACGAAATTAATACCTATGTTCTTACTATATTTACAGTTTTTACTATGAAAAAATTTACGAAAAATGTTTCTACGTATAGTATACTAAAATCCGTCTATGTTTTAAATGCCATGCATCATTTCAAACTTTTCTAATCTGCCAATGCTAATCTGTGGTGTTTATAATACATACAGTCTCTAACTTTGTATAGCGTTAACGATTGTTTCTTCGTCCACTCCAAATTTTGATTACACTGTCTACAGTCTACACACAAACCCAGACTTCTTTTAATTCATCGATTTGACAAGAGTGCGCTTTACTTCACGACTTCGTGTCATCGGAAACTGTGTACTTAACAGCTACATTTAAATATTTCCTTGCAGAATCCTAGATTAAAAATTACACATAGAAAAAATACATCTACAGCGACAACGAGCACACTATTTTTCAAGTGTCATATTTGAAGTTGTAGCGTTTCGGGAATTTTTGTAAAACCAAAACCTATAATGCCCTACTCTGTGCATCACATGCATCATTATTATTTACATTAAATACTCTTATTGCTAGTACACTAGTATACATTATACGCTTACCAAAATATAGCCTATTCAAATCAAACTTACTTAAAAGAACAGGCAAATTAAATTATAAAAATGTAGGTACTCAATCTGCCTCAATAATCTAGCAATAATGTTTCTCAGCAATATTCATCAAAGGACAAGGAGGCATTCATGCCAGGATTATTCCCAATATCATATCTCAGGACCCAAGACTCTGACCAAAGACATGGCTTTACACTTTACATAGTGGATGATGTAACTTGGGGCGATGAGGGCTGCTGAATTGGTGCGGAAGAGTTCACATCTCTGCTGCTTCCCAGAAGGAGAGTCCCTGAAAACAATACAGATATTTATATTTTCACATTAAACATATTTTACAAATAATTTTCACGCATTAAAACTGCTAATTGTACTATTCACAGAGAGCTAGCTTCACATGTACGTAGTACAATTTTCACTTGTACGCAAAATGAATATATAATTGTTGTGCCTCGTTTTCACATCATTATAGCAGAGCGGACATAGACACTTAGACACAAGAGGACTAGCACAAGAGCCAATACAAATAAATCACATCTGTTAATAACCAGTCATTAATACTGTTCGAAGGCAAAGGAATTAAGCGCAACAGAAAAAGGCTAGCAATGAAATCGTGACTCAAAACCCCTTAGTCCAAGCTTTCTTATGAAGTGAACTAATAGACTAAATTAACTATTGAACTTCAATACGTGCATACAAATAGCATATAACCCATAATATATAGTTGTTATACACAAAGTCCATCATATTGACTATCTCCATTCTAATAAGTCATCCTATTATATATTCAACTATATTATCATATTTACATACATATATTATTTCAAATACTGATAGGACAAGCAAGCCACAGTAAAGGATCGCGATCGCACACACAAGAAAAAACATACGTAAATGCTCTACTACAATCAAATACAAGAAAGCAATGCCCATAGAATAGCTACAATAATCAGGTAATAATACGTGACACTTGTTATTTCACATAATCATTCATCCTTATCTACTAATAAGTTCCTAAATATCATCACGATGGTTTTAGTCATAGTCATAACATGAATTTGCACTAGGCTAAGGGATAGTTTTATGTTTCTAATTTTAACTAACAATATAACAACATTATGAGAATAATATTGAACTATATCATAATAATATTCTATACAATAAAATGAAGATCAGATCCTTGATATTCAAATGAAAATCCCTTATTATAATGCATTGTTGTGCTATTCACTACATATTTTAGGGGTATTATTGTAGCTGGCTTGGCATGGAAAGATGTTCGTCTCTCGCCTTGGTGTTAATATTTTATTATTACTTCCAACGTCTCTTCAAACATCAATCTAAACTAATACGGGCAGCCCCGGCCGTGTGTTGTTTTAGAGCTCAGTTAAAGACTTTGCATTTCCAACCTTGCTATTATTATGAATAATGACTCTAATTAACCAATTCAACATCTATCACACCTTCTTCCACCACAGTAATTAGTCAACAACGACCGACACGGCCCTTATCCATTTCATTGATCTTGCTTGATTGATTAGATCTACGATCTACCACTTCATTCTATCACCTCACAGTCCTCACATTTCATTCCTCAACTGGACATTTCCACTTCGGACTTGGGCACCCTACTTCATGCATCCTCAACTGATTCCTTGCCATGGAGGAAGTCTTTAACATTTTCTATTCTAATCCTTCTTTATCGATCTAGCTTCAATTTTTCAATTAATCAGCCCATGCCAAGATATAATCATCTTCTTTCTACTTTCCACAATGTATTTACTATACCCGTGAAGACAAGTACTAGATTAACAGAGAGAAATGAGGAGCACAAGCTCAGTTACAAACACTACTCTCATCACATCATTTTAAGACATCATTAGTGTTATCTCAACATCAAAACTACATGTTTATATAATATTACATGACTCAACATTCTAGATTTCATTACCTAATTGTAATTAACAAGTACACAATCAATAAGGTTAGACCAGAAAAAAAGGAACAAAAAAAGTTCAATGTCTGTCACATATGCCACAGCTTTCAGCAACCGTCAATGCGTAAAAGACTAATCCCCAAAATATTATTCCTATTTCAATTTTAACAATTTAATTCCACTTCCCAATCCATCCCCACATCAGGACGTTGTCGTAAAATTAAAACCTCTAAAAAGAGACTAATGGGTCTTTGTTTAAAAATATTGTTGTATGTTGTATCTTTTACTTTACTATAGACTTTACTATACAGGGGGTGAATTTAAGTGATTTGCAAATTAAAAAAGTTTTTTCATATGAAGTGGTCTAAAAAGATGTCACAGAACATATTTGCAAATACCTTTTTATTTTTTTGATCCATCCACCCCTTTCCTCACCACGGCTCCCCCTAATGGCAATTAGTTTTTCGGTTGTTGCTCAAAAAACCACTTCACCGATTTCGACGAAAGTTTAAAATACATCGGAAAGGATGATGCAATTGGCTTTTTTACAAAATTTCGAAATTCAAACTTTATTACCGAAAAAGTAATTTTCACTAGGGGAGCCGCGGTGAGGAGTGGATAAACAAAAAATACGTATTTACGATATGTGGTTGTTCACACGAAAAAGCTTTTTGAAAAAATTACAGTTCTTTCAAATGCACCCTCTATATTGTGATGACGTTGTACAGCATGTTTTCTGTATGCTTTTAGCAAACATTTTTTCGTGGTGCATTTCCGGGCATCACTCTCACCCTAAAACTATTTAACACAAAGGGTTAAAACCCAAAGCTATATACGAACATTAACATCAGGTGGCAATTATTTCATAAATAACTACACGATGACGATCAAAATTATTGCTTGGCACATGTATGATAAAAGGACACAACTGGAAATAATATAATCGATTGTTTTCCTGTGAATCCTGTGATACACTTTATAGGAGAGCATGCAATGCAACGCAATAATGGGCGTTTTAATTTCATTTCGCCATCGAAATTGACTAGGATTGCAAATGCACATTCATTTTACTTCACTACAGAATTTATAATAAGTACTTAAAGATGCATTGGAAGGGATAAACCAAAAAATTCGTTGCATAAAGACTTATTAGTACGGTGTTATGGACGAGACGATTTCGGCGAGATGAAATAAGGTATGACGGAAGGATGAGACGAGACTGTCTCAACCAAATAACGTGTAGTCTCTCCTGTTCATCGCGTACATGCATCTTATTGTATCTCTCTCCTATTCTCTACTTGACTCTACAAGTCTACAACTACTACAACATTCAATGAAGTCTCACAAGTCTCATCTCGAACCAAAGCAGCTTTGAAAATTACACGGACAAATGCCTCCAGCGAGCTTTTCGGGCTAATTTTATCAGGCGCCGTCCTTTATTAAACACTCTATTGTCAAACAACTCCACTGATTCTTCTCTTATTTTACTCTATCTGATATAATAGCACTTCAGAATAGAAGCAACGGGGTTCCCTAGCCTTTCATTATCTTCACTTAAGTGAAGGTGTATGAAATGTGCATTCTTTAACTTAAGACAGAAACTTCTGGTGCTAAAGACGCCTACAAAGAACTTAAATTTTCTT
>JAAAYG020000232.1:8361-67324 GCA_009936455.2 Tomocerus minor
GACTACACCAGACACATTTTTGAAGACCTTAGACCCTAGCTTGAGAAAATGCCGTATTTATGGTTTGTAAACTGTTTTCTAGCGTCTATAACTAGAAAAGGATTCAATATCGAAGTAATCGTCGGTTTCATTGCTAGAGTGAGTGGTATGTGCATTTAAATTGTTATTAAATGGTAAACGTATGCCAAAGTAGCACTAAAATACTTTTATGCCTATTCCTTGTGAAAAAATCTCTCAAGCTTATAATGAACATTTTTACGTGATTTTACTATTTTAACATCGAATTCTAACATGAAAATTAAATTCTATGAAGTGTTGTGGTTGTGGAATAAAGAATAAAATTAGTAATGTATAATGAAATACAATTTGTTTCTTTTCAGTATTTGCGAATTCCTCCTCTCATTTCTCTTATAGTACTTCCACTTGGTTATAATTCTAATCCAATTGCAAAGTCGAACCTGATATGATAGTGATAGAGCGTGTATCAGAAAATTGAAAGAAACGTGCCGCCTCTTGTTGCCCCTTGGGGCTTCTAAATCAATTTCGACAAAATATTGCTTCATGGAGGAAAGCTGACATTTTAAATGTTGTTGACGTATTGATGCATGCATGAAAGAGTAGAAAGAGTAAAAGGCACTACATCAAATCGCACATGAATACGAATTTTGTTGAGAGTTGATGATTTTTGGGTAGGTATTTTACATGGTATATGCACACGATGCACAATCGTTCCCAATCTTTAATTTGCTAGATCGTGTGTCTGCTGCTGATAAGATCTGCAACGCATTTTTAAATACACTCTATGCATTTTACATTGACTAGTAAGTAGTTTTTGTATAATGGACATTAACATGAATAACTTTAATTATTAACTATGTTACGTGTAAAATTTGAATTAGCATAATATGCAAATGAAGTTGATTTAGATTGTTTATTAGGATGAGCCATTTTGTTGGATTTACTGTACAACTAACCTCGACTATTATACGTACTGCTCTTATCTTGAAAAGTATAATGGATGTGCGTTGGTTGTGATGCTATTACACAAAGTACTAGAAGTTGAGACGATTAAAAAGAAAAATTGGCAGAATAATGTTATGCAAAAGTGATGCGTGATGGAAAAGATAGTAGTAGTTAGCGAAGAAAAAAATGGGATGTATAATGAGAACACTTTAGCCATATGAAACCAATAATGAATATTTATTATGCAGGTAGCTGAGCTATAATTGCCAGTGTGCATTCAATGAATATCCATTCTACATTTATAACTCCGCTCAGCACAATCAGTGGAGAGCAGAAATGATTTCGGGAGCAGAGTATTTCCAGAGCATATCATCGATACAGAGAATGGGTGTTGAGTGAAGCCATAAATCTTGAGAGATTAGTTGGACTTCATTAGCAGTGTGACTTTAGTTATTCGTCCAGCCTCAGACCATCCTCCGTGAAACGAGGGGCGGTAGAAGTCCCTCAAAAATCATTTGTACATCACTAGGAGAATGTTCTTACAAATCTATGAGTGATTTTTTGAGGACTTTTACTGGCGCCACTTTTCTTGAAAATTCCGTGTTCTGACTGACTTCATTCAACTCATTTGGCTACTACCTTCTTAAAAATTCAGACCCTTAATACTCTTATATCTTCTAATACGTTATCTGCTCAGACGATGGATGTGTACATTATGCATTTTAAATGCAAGATTTGTTATGTCATTGATTTAGTACAGGATTTCGGATTGTATTGGCTATATGACCTGTAACATGCATAAAACTAGAATTGTGGTACGTGTTTTTTTTTGTGATGTGATGCGTTGAGTTGTGATGTGATGCTCATCTTCATTTAACAGATAGTGCAAGAGTGAACGAAGTGAAGTGAAGCAACTCTTGTTCTGTCCTCTCTGTCTGAAAGATCTATTGTAGTTCCCTGTGTATCATCGCTCTTTTTCTCACATAAAAGAAAGAACACAGACGTGTCGGAAGATGATATAATTCCTTTGCTCGCATGCGAACATGGAAAGCACAATAGAAATACAAATAGTACATTGAAAATCTGACTAGCTAGCTATTGTATCTCTCTGTAAATTCTATTATACAGATACATCAGTTCTTTATATGGATCAGAATCTACAAAGAAATACCTACCTACTTTCATTCTCGTGCTCGTAGACAGGTAGTTTTTATCCAAGCTTACTCACTCAGAGAAAAAGACAAGTAATGTTACGGAATGAATGTATCCTTGGCTTGGCTAACTTCAGTTTCATTTCAGTATGCAGACAAAAATGAACCGTCCGTCCGTCAAGAAGGTTTCAAGCAAGGCTCTATGGCTCCATGTAGACACATGTCATCATGCAGTCTCAACTCTACATAGTTCAACAGTCGACTTCAGAGCAAGATCCCTTCAGTTCTGTCCCTATCTTAATAAGCTACACACTACTTTAGGCTTTAGGGAAACACAGCACAGATAGATTAAAAGAGATAAGCTTGAAATGAGTGAGATGAGATGTGCTCGAGCGTTTTATTTAGCTTTTCAGAAATGTTTTTCACTAATTTACTACACTTTACTCCCTAAACGTCTCCGTCGTCTGCCCGTCATCTTTTTCTGACAAAGCATAATATTTACGGATATACAATATGATTTTTCTACCTTGCATGACTAGCAATTGTCCCAAGACGTAGTTCATAACATGCACTCTCAATTAGGCTAGCCTACGTAAAAATAGTTCAGAAACATACAGCAATGTGATTAAAGTAATAATATCGTTATATGTAGTAGTGTAGGTACTGGTCGAGGGATTTAGGCAAACTTAATTTGTCTATCTGAAATGTTTCCAACTTTTGTGTGTCTGTGTGAAAGGTTGTTCATTTCTCTACAAATATATCATGGAGAGATGACTAATCTTTGCATTGTACTGGGTGAGAGTTATACGAGCAGAGAAATTCGGTGAATAGTGGATATATTATACATTTAGAGGAGAGATAGATAAATGAACAACTTTTGAAAAGTGAGGAAAGAGACAAAAAATAGAGCGAGGGCCTGACTGAGTCTAAAAACCATTTCAGTAATGAGTTAGTAGTAAAGATAATGCATCGTTAACTATGCAATTGCACAGTGGGAAGGTTGGATAATTCCTCCTTTTCT
Organism: Tomocerus minor; assembly: GCA_009936455.2. Taxonomy (NCBI): domain Eukaryota; kingdom Metazoa; phylum Arthropoda; class Collembola; order Entomobryomorpha; family Tomoceridae; genus Tomocerus; species Tomocerus minor. The sequence goes on from JAAAYG020000232.1 coordinate 11,497, forward strand.
CTGCGCCCCTGGGAGGATTTAATTGTGCGTTTTTATAAAATTAGCTACCGCACACTGGAGTCATTGATTAGAATTTTCAAGATAAACGCAGAGAATGTTGAGATCAGCCCATAGAAAACCACACATGAGGATTAGCTTCTGAATTACGTATAGCATATTCTAGTATGAGATGATCAGTAAATAAATTCTGTTTATGGTTGTTAGAATTTAAAAATACTAACCTATGGCTACTGTGTGTAAATGAATTTTAACACAGCTGCGCTCGAATAAACTTATGCCTAGATCCATAATAATGTGTATGCTTAAGAGTTGATTCGAAGATTTTCGTATTTGCTTCAGGATTTAATTATCATTAGACAGTCAATGAAGCTCATTTGGAATGGATAGATAATCAGGTTCACTTCTCAATCTGATGATGGCATCCCTAAGGAGAAAAATATATAGAGAACCTTATAGACAACGATTTACATATCAGCTAAATTACGAAGCGTACAGATTTCAGATTTTTCTGCTTATGATTTCCAGATTAAATTGCACGTTTTCATCGGTGCTAAGAATTATCACTGATTGAACTGACAGACAAATGGAGCAACTACTAGATTTTGCAATTGTACAGCCCATTAATTCATTTAACATCTCTTGCTAACCCTGTAATCCCTCTTTAAATTATAGAAATGAAGAATTTCATGCTAAGGATATGTAATTGTTTGTTTCAATGAGAATCCCTTTGGCAGCTGTGTCCTCCGCTCAAGGCATATCCATTTATCGCATACCTTAATAACGTAATTGGAATAACTAATAAATCTGATCCTGTGTAACTGACTTAAAAACCTATGTCTAACAAACAATCAATAAGCTAATCCTGCAACAAATACATTTTATATATATAGAAATCTATAATTTTAGCTTGTATGCTTTTATAACCTGAAAATATTTCTTTTCTACACACTTTCCCTCTCCTTTCCTTTATACTCTTATAATAATTTTATCTAACTAGCAATAAGCAAAGTATAATAGTTTTAAGTGTATATATGCCCGTAGTGGTGGATATACACGAGCATAATAAGATTCTTCTTTCGATCAAGTAGTAGCAATAATTTTTAATTTTCCAGGCAGACGAAAAAAATTGAGTATTTTTCTACCGAAGTGGTGTTCAAATAATGAGAATTTACAGCCTAGGACTGTCTAATCATGATGAAGTTGGTGTTAATGTTGTTTTACACGTATCCTAGCCATGTATTTACAAAACGTAAATACATACCCTGCTTTGTTCATAACAAATATATAACAACATTAGGAATCAGCATCCTTGCATCTATTCATTTAGCTTAATTTCAGTGGGTACGCTTAGCATTCCGTTCGATTATATAGAAGAGAAGCTGACGTTGAGCAAGATGTGTAAAATTGTAAAATCAGAATCCTTAGTATACTTGTGTACCTATGTATATATCAGAAATAATATTTTGTTGTTGAGCCGTAGAATGCTTTTAGTCACATTAGGTTTCCTTTATTGTATAATGTTGTTTGCTTTTAAACAAGGATGCTTTGTGCTTTATCACATGGGTTTATATGCGTGTAATATGCTACGGTTAACTTATTGGTGGTACATTCACAAACACAAAGTACACATACTTTAGTGTATTCATTTCATCTCATCTGCTCTCATGTGGATTTTGGATGGTGATGATGAGTCGGATCCCTGCGGCTACCCTCATCGCTTTTTTTGGATCATTTTCCGAGCACGACAACACTGCTTGGGTGCCTAATGATCCGTGAAATCTACCCTCACCACACCACATCTACTAAACACACTCTCGACCAGGCCAATACTTACTTATGCACATTTAGCACACTTAGATACACTACTAGAACCTACTGGGACTTACAATCAAATACATAAGCACAAAACCTAACATGTACCTACTACGTTGCTTTTACAATGTAATCCGGCTCATAATGTCAACTACATAAATATAATCTAATAGAACAATCTGTAACAGTATACTTATATTCACACCGTAAATATTTCCTTATATTATAACATATAACACGTGTTATATATCTGAGAATTTTATTTTCTATGTGTGACATAAGGTCTAGTGTCGTATCATACAAGTTCATCTTTGTTAATATAATCCTAAGCCACTAAAATCTCTGTATAAGTGCATTATTTGTAAGATACGAGAACATTATAGTGTGATAGTGTGTCACCAATGCTCGATGCTACGTAAAAGACATGAGTACTAACATAACATCATCCCAAGTACCAAAACGAATGAGATTTATTAGCAGAGACTGAGTGGAGTTAGTCAGGGGGCTCTAGGCACATAATCCTAACCATACCTAAATATAACTCGATCAAAAGTGTATAAATAGATTTGATATTATTTATTGCTGGCCTAACACTAACTTCTACTCTTTCACACAACACTTTATAAATTCTCTACATGGTTCATCTTTTTATTATATTTGTCCTGCAGCATGCATGCATCTTTGTAGAAACACAACACATGGCTCAAGAACATTGAAATGCGTAGTACCAATATTATAGGGATGCACATGCACACACAACCGCATAGCTAAATCACTAGCAGCTACTTGTATCATTCTGCCTGATATTGACTTTTGAATTCACACACACTGTGAACATTGTGTGTGTCTGTTGTGTATATTTATTGAGAGTTTACGAATCGGACACAGTGGATTACTTTGTGTTACAGCGAACGGATGAATCTTTGAATCAGTTCAGTTCAGAATGAATCGTCTGCAACAACAACATCCGTTGTCTTTCAATCCTTTTCAACTTCTGCCTGGTTAAAACTCTTTGCTACTGGTGTGATTCTTTTAATTTAGCGTAACGGCGGGATTCGGCAAGTGAATCAAAATTACGAGCAAGCAAAGCATTGCTTTGTCCTATCTCTTACAGTTCTATTCTATGTAGGTGATAATGCATCTCTAATTATATTGTATTGTACATGATCATTATATCTATTATAATGATCATCTCTCAAACCAATGTTCATAACAGAGCATTTAATACTGTCAGAAGTTCATTGGATGTGTATCTTTGTATTTCATTCTAAACTAAAAAAACAGTCACATGAAAATGTGCAGTTGCAGTAAAGCAGTACTAGCGTAGTGTATATTAGCAATTGCAATGTGTTAGCAAGATGTAGATAAATGAAAACAATGTTTTTCCAAAAGTATTTATTCGTATATTTAACTGTTAATTTCGTTCGATCAAAATGCATAACTGTACATTAGGAGATTAGGACCCTCTCATACTGATATAGTATTTGTAATTTCATTAATTGGAGTAACTTGCAGTGTTGTACTTTCGGATTGAAAGCGGGCTATAATCTTCAATTCTCGATTTTCAACATTTTTGTTACAAGGAAGAATAGGTTTAATTTATATGCATATTTAAATTAAATCTCATTTTGTTACTGTTGTGGTTGAATAGTTTAATTCTAATTCTTTTTCAACAATTATGCAGAAATTATGCAAAGTTTGTAAAATAAGTTAGTTAATAATGGTTTTGTGAGCACAGTAGAATTTCAATGGGGCTATGTAAGCCAAAGAGTGTGTTAGAGTATGGAATAGAGTCTGAGAGATGCGAGGATGTAGTTAGCCACTAAATGCGTTTGTAAGGGTAGCAATGCAGATTGCAGATTGGAGCAGGGCAGAAGTCTCATTGCCTACTTACAGCGAAAACGAATAAGGAGTAGAGTCGTAATAGAGGCAGCAATAACATCGCAGTTAGAGTTGAATGTGGAAATGAAGGATTGTATAGAAAAGGCGGAATGGTCCGTACGTACGTAATAGTTCTGTGAATAGCGTCGACTTCTAAGCGTCTAATGTAATATAGCGGAAAGTGGAGATCATACACTGATATGGCTACAGACTTTCGTCTCCACTGCATGACGCCCGTTTAGGCCACCAAATTTTCCGGCACAATCTTAATTTTGATTTACGTACAAGCCCTTTTAACGATTTGTTGCTTTGTTTAGCTCTGTCTCACTCTCTCTCTCTCTCCTACTCTCTTTGACTTTGCTGAGTGACTGTGTGCGCTTTTAATCTTGAACATAGAGAGAGAGAGAGAGGATATATATTGCTGTTTGTATTTTATGGATTCGAGGGTGCCGAAACTTAAGTGAAAGCATCGCTTGTTGTGGGTTCAGAATCACTAACTATCGCCGTCTTCATTACATGACTAGACTTAACCCAAGCAACTCGGCTGCCTCTTCTTCTCTATCTATCTACATTACCGTGATTGCCATTATAGTAATAAGTTTTTAAAGATATCTAATAAGAAAAATATTGGTAAAGGCACCCGTCCATCTTCTGCAGTAGGTACCATCCCTTGTCTTAGGGAGAAAACACCCCTTGATATTGTTTAAAGGTAAATTATATGAAATGCAAGTAGGTCCGTACCTGACATTTATTTTCTCAAAGAGAGTCTTATGAGTGTATGTAACTATTAGTTGTGCTTAGGTTCCTATTACATCTAGTCAATTCGTGAACTAATGCGATTTAGTGTAAATACTATAATATGCCTCTCATTCTAGGCCATTGTGGCTTATTTTCTACATGGATAGCTAGACATAATAGCAAGCTATGCAATTTTCTTGTCTCTCATTCCGGAGCAAGAGTTTGGCTTGCCAATATAGTCAGTCAGTACGTCGGCTTCGGCTTCCCATAATATCGGCAGACGGTGCCAGACAGTCCGATTCAACCAAGAAAACCCTTAAGAAGGTCTTTTAGTAGCTATTTATTGTGCCATGATGTTGTTAGCGTGTCGTAGGAACGAATAAGAAAATACTGCTCAAGTGTTGATCGCTTTCCGGACGGCTACCTTCAACCTACCAATATGCCATTGCATTATTGCTCTGCCGGATTCTTATGTGAATGCTAATAGTTCTTAGTAAGCAAGAAATGAGAATTTAATTGTTAAAAATCATGAAAATGTGAAATGGTGCAGTTCATGGAGTAATTTTCAGACTCTCTCTCTCTCTCTCTCGCCCTCTCACTTTGCATGTAGAAGACTTAAATACTTAGTCGTTCTATTTAGAAAGCCATAGTCCTCTCATTGCAATTTTTCATCAATGAATCACTCAAGTTGTTTAACTTTGCCATTTACACTTTACTGTGCACTCCAACGATATACTTGTCATAGGTAAACATTCAAACCAATAATTAGGAGCTTGTTGGATTTAATTCTTGATGAATCTCTGGTTGCTCTCTGTCTATCTGCATACACTCTGCCAGCATACTCCCAACTAGTAAACAGGCATTGATTACCAGCTTCATCCCACATTTGATTGACACTTTATTGCCTCCACTCTCTAAAGCGTTAACATTAACTCAAGAATTCCGCTGAATTATTCGGAGCAACGTGTTATTAAAATCCACAGGGGTGCTACGCAAAAAAGGTTTATTTATCATAAAGATGCGTTAATTAGTGGGGATTAACTATTTAACTCCTATCATTTCCTTAGAATTCGTACCAGCATTCATTTGTAGCATGAATATACCTACGTTGCATATATTATCACTTATCCACCAACTTTTAGTTTATTAAGCAGTAATGTCTAGACGAGATTTTTCCAAATTATTTATTTATCATGGACACACAGAAATCGCAGCACCTTTGTACAAATATCAAGTACAAGTACAAATATCATGCAAACCATCAAGTGTTTAGCCTGTAAATCCATGACCTCACTCTTTTTTAGATACTAATTTCAGTTAGTTGGGAGATAATAGCTACATATCATTTCATCTCGACATTTTCTTAGAGGGTTCAAACATACGTGGGTGATTAGCACATACAAAACCGTTGCGTTGCTTTACTATGTTTTCATTAAGTTAGTAAGAGGAGCCTTTTTTCCTTATTTCCTCATAGTTAGTTAGTGCGTGTCTTGGAAACTTATGTCTTTCTTGGGTGGAGTACACCTAATCACCTACATAATTCGCAAGAAACTTCCTTTTTCACCATTCGCATTCACATCGGATGAGATTTGTCTTCCTGGAATATAAAATAGCATCTCCAATCATTTTCAGGCAAGGCGACAATTGGACGGGGATAAGAGGCACTCAATTTCATTGTAAAGATCTACAGAGAATGCACACGGAGAGAAATGCCCATGATCCTTACTGTATTTGGTATCGCATACAAAATCTAACGCTCCCCTTTAATTATTATGTATTGATACGCTATTTAAAAAACTAAGGATTTTGACAATAATGAGGTAATTAAATCATGAAGATCAATTAAATATTTTTAAAACGAAATATTTTTAGTAATTGGGTAACTATTATATTTCCAAAACACATTTCTGTGGGACAATGACGCTTGTTAATATTATTATTAATCCATAAATAAATGTAGTCTCAAAACAGGCAGATTGCTTTCTAATTTCGTTAATGTACACAGCATTTTAATTTTCTGTCTATTATTTTGCTTTACAACAAATGTCTGATTTTCTCAAGTACCCACTTGTGTTCTATACAGTCTTGGCATTCTTTCGGCACACAAATAAGGAAAGAACCAATAAAAATATCTGGGGCAAGTATCGGATGTGAAGGAAAATTGATATTTTCAAGGATATAAGAGAAGAGATGACAGTATGGTATCTTTCCGTAGAGATAGATTGTTGTGTGTGGCCCCATGGAGTTAATCCTTTCCTGTGCACATAGGAACTCCGTTAGGTTACGTTCTGGTATGGATGTCCTCTGATTTGGCGATAGGAGATGTGCTATTGAAAAGGGCAATAGGGTTGCCCGATCTCGACCTAGTACTATGATGTGAACGATTAGAATTACTTTGCTTTGGATCATTATCTCCATTGTAAGGACACAACACTTAGGATTAATACAGGAAGATAAGGATAGAAGTAGTAAATGGTATGTAGAGTTTTTTATTGCTGGCGGGTAGTCCATTCGTTGAATATGTATGTGTTCATGTAGGTAACTTGTAAATTCATTTATCTGTTCACAATAGAACATCGGCCTGCATCACAACATTTTATATTGGCACTAGCTTTAGGAATGGACATAAAAGAGTGTTGATGTTAATAAAGGATAAAAATGAGGCTTGTGTGGGGCATAGTGGATTTTAAGTTGTATAATGTCAACGGGATGGAGATGGGATGGAACGGGCACGAGAGAGGAATTGTGATTGAAAAGAAACAGCATTGGTATTTCCTATAGCTATAACATAACACGAAGTGTGTCTGTCTCTACATGTAAACGTGTGACGCTGTTAGTGTAAAATGACTAAAGTGCCTCTGCATGAGAATCCACGGACAAATCTAATTTGGTGAATTGCACATATCTTAACACGTGTTCATGAGTAAATAAACTCAGTAGGAAGTGGAAAGGAGTAGGATATAGAAAGACGGAGAGTTCTGAATAGAAAAGAGTTCCAAGATGAATTCTTACTTACATGAGTTTGGTGCTCTGTTGGGATTTGTGATGCACCTCTAGCTTTGTGCTTTGCTTTGCTCTAGGATAAAGTGAGCTCGTACAAAGAGATTAGGCAGAATAATAAGAGACAATGGATTCTCTATTGAATGCAAATGGTGCGACATAACGGCATGAATCCGTAGGTTGTGATGAAAAATTTAACCCTTTTGTTGAAAGGATTGCGTGTGCTCAAGAGTAAATATAGGTTACACCAATAAAGCCATACAAGGGGCAGATCTCTTTTGCTAAAAAATCCTCATCTCAATTCTCTGGTTCCGAATCGGGGCGTATCTATTTGCATGAATACAGAAGAGAGGACACAGAGAAGCTATAGAGAAAATCTGAGGAGGCTAGGGAGTAGGGAGTTATATCTACGTGTTCATTACAGGACATGTCACTATTTACGTCAACGGAGAGAAGAGGAAAAAGCAAATCCAGGGCAGAGTCGAAAAGTTGCTCACAGATTTCAATTGAGAATAATTAGAGCAACAGGGGACTTTAAACAACATCACAATATCACACTTCCCTCGTAAAGATATTGTGATCTCTCCCGACCGACGAGGAAACAATTACAGTGGATTTACTTTAGCTCGGATGCTAATAATCTACGCGGACTCCTCTAAAATACGTTACTCGTTTCAGATAATGTGTGTACACATTAGCTGATGCTTATTTTACATTTATTCGTCACTCGTATTTACGTACACTGGGCATACGAGGAACTCTTTTGTCAAGATAATTATAGGAAAAAAACTTACATCTGCAAAACGATATATCATTAAGCTCCAATTCAACATGCAATAACCCTTTATGCCGTAATGTTCTCTCTCTTCAATCCACTGTAGGTCAATCTTGCATCATGTTCCTCTTCTTCTCTAATATTATGATGTCCTTTCTCTAACGGTTACTCAACTCGCACTATTTTTAGATGCTTTTCAATCCTTTTTTTTCAATTGCTAAACTACTTACTACCTACTGCTTTCTTTTCTTCAACTTTTCATTGGCTAAGTTTTGATGTTGTGAGTTGTGATGTGAGGTTAACGTAACCTAATTCCTTCTTTTCATCTTCATGTGACTGAATGTAGCCCGCATCTCACTTCCGGTGAATTGATCAATAATTGTTGGGTGCTCCTTTCAACTCTTTTACTCAACTTCTAACATATCCTTTGAGATTTTCCAATCCTGTATTTTTCTCGTTCTATTTCTTGCTCCTTCAAAGGATTTTTGCATACTATTCTTCAACTTGCCTCTTTCTCCTTGCTCGTATAGTAGTAAGTGGTACCTAGCAGCTCTAATGTAATACTTATTTATTATCTAAGGAAAATTACTCTTCAGAGTTGAATGACTACTATATATCTAGGAGCGTATGAATGTATGTACTATTAAAAACGGTTTTCTAAGATAAAAATATCCCTCAATTCAACGCTTTAGCTTTGTGTTCTTGGAAAATACATAACATGACTCTGTGAGAGCTACATACATACAATCCCACAACACACTATTAGAATTGAATCAAAATCAAAGCTAAACCCTTCCCACTGACAATACATGCTACAGAATAGAGAAACAACTTTTAAAATCACATATTTCACACAATAAAACGGTCATTTTACTTTTTTTCATTTCATTTAATGCTTTTTAACAGCTTTTCTATTCTATAATGTGATAATGTAAGTTGTATTTACTACAGACACTACTGCTCAATGTTCAACAATTTAATAATGCAGAAATTCTATAGTACACACTACACACACATACATGTACATTGTTACAAACAACATTCATGGTTAGATTTTATAGACACGTACGACGGCTTAGATGTGAAAGACCTATACTTACTTTCCTTTCTGCTAGTGTCCGTGTGTAAGTCACTTTGTTAAAATTCAGTCCATTAAACAGTCCAAGGTAGTATTTTAGCTCTTATTGTTAAACTTGCATTATTTCTATATGAATTTATAATTCTGTTTGATTTTCAGGCACCGAGCCATTAAATCCAGTGAGGAAATGACTGACGGCTTCCGAAACTCATCTCAATTCATTGTCTGTGCTCGCAATTCTACTCCAAATCCACTATCTCCATTTGGAATTTTCTGATAAACATTTCCAGAATTTAAAAGGATTCACCATGTCCTCTTCAATTACACCTGAAACCAGTATAGTTTTCAGATAAAACTATACAATTATCCGCTCATAACCCTTTCAGGCAACTATTAATTTCCTTTCTCAGAGAAATGATTTACTAGTTTTTATTATTGTTATTATTCCTCCAATTCATAGTTCCGTACTTTGGAATAACAATAAACAGTGCAATTTACTGCCAACGGGAAACAGTTAGACCTTTTGTCATCGGCTAACGTAATATACCAGTTAATAAGCTATGCATTATGCTCCTTGTAAAATCATTTCAGCCAACAACCATAAGCACATGAACTATACATGAAATCAGAAGCATAGTAAATAAATCCATCATCAATCATTTAATTTGACCATGAATCAAGATTGCACTGACATGAAAGCATACATTCGAAATAGTATTAAAATATCAACGGACCGAACTATCAAATGTCAATATTTTTCAATTTATAACTGTAAGAATATACAGCTGCAATTAATTTATTAATTTCAAAACAGATTAAAACTTATATGGAAAATTGCAGATTGAAACACTACTAAATATTGATTGTGATTTGTTCAAAACAGTAGTGACTACGAGATGTATGGTATAGTTTAAGCAATTTTATCTCGTCTCGTCATCATCATTAACTGAACTACATGCGGAATCCTTTTGTAGATCCTGCTGTTAACTCTGCGATGATTTTGCTCCTAATTTTTGTTTCCCAGTGACAAATTACCCTTTAATTAAGGCAGAAGTCGTAGAAAATTCAGATGTCATACTCAAGTTACGAAAGCACTTCTCATCTTCTCACTTCCACAGTCCCTGTTCTCGACGAGTTGCACATTTTTCTCTTGTGTGTCATTTTACTGAAGATTCTCCGACTGAGTAGTTTAGAGGGAGCAGCGGAGCAGCAGGGAGTAAGGTTAAGTATAGCCCCAACTTGAAAAGAAGGGTGACTACTGTAAAATCCTATGCTACCATTCCTAATTCCTATCGAAACTACACTCTCCATGTAAATTATACACATTTATTATGAGTATCTGGTAGGCAGGAGAAGAATTACTCTAATTTCACTAACCCTTTAAATTATTGCCGACCCGTATGTAAAATTTTCTACTTTAAACCCTTGCAAAGTCAGAAGTTCACTTGTTGAGATTGCATAAAGGAATGAACGTATTTTTTCGACTGCGTTTTTATTTTGGTGTTGCATTACTGTAAGTCGGATTCGCTCTGTTCTAAGGATTTTCAAATAGATAATTACTTATTACGCATTAAAAGATGAGAAAATTAAGTAGAGAGTCAAATAGGTGTGAAGTGTCAAAGATTGCCCGATAGTATTTTAATTTCAGTAGGGATTCCTTTGACAGTTTTCTACATCATGCTTTGTTACTCACTTAAAATTTTTTAACTTCACTATTTACACTGAGATGGCTAACTCTTTCTCATAAAATGTAATTAACAAAATTGACAAAATATGTGATACTTAATAGTGTCACTCTAACATGATATCTACGGGAATTGTGTAAGCAGAATTAAGTATCCTGTACTTTTCCTTGCTGAATTACAGGTTTATATGTTCAGTCACATTAAAAATAGGGAACTCTACATAGTATATACTCTTTATATCTTGCATTCGTATATAGTTAGAGAAGAATAGTGGGATTGTATAGTTAATGGTAATAGCAGTAATATCGAAAATGCGCCCTTCCTCTTTATCCTGACAATGGACTGGGCTTGGTCTGGTTTCACTTAGGTAATTCAAGTTAGTAAATCTATGTAACCGAAGACGAGATAATAGTTTAAAAAGAGTATTTTATATGGAGCAAATGCATTCATTTCAATGTGTGGTCTTGAAAATGGCTACTTAGGTACGTCCATAATAAATGTAATTGTTATTATTACGTTTGCTCGCACGTTATGACATGCCATGCTATTTCATGTCATTACATTAGTTTACAAGCAAGTATTAAACTACATTAAGTACATTACCTAAGACAAAACAGCTTGAGACTTGGAGCACATCACGACCACAAGGATTCCTTACCTTAGATAAAAAGCAATAGAAAAGACAATATATAGAGTGCAAGAGTAAGTCCTTCACGTATCCCATACATAAACACATAAGAGTCAAATTGAATGTTATCCACAATTTTCCACATCAAATGGCTAAAATCTCTAATGTGCTGTAACAAAGGGCAAAGATTTCGGTGGCTGAATTTCTAAAGTTAATCTTGGATGAGATAAGAATTACTATAGGGGTATCTCATGAATGATACTCATCATGAAGTAGTATAATACTTGTAGGAGACTTCACAACTAATAATGTAAGTATGGTGCAATGCAATACTGGTGTTTTAAATTTAATTTAGGGTTTCACTCCTCTCTCCATCTCGACGCTCATGTAAAATCCTTGGCTAAGGCTGTATTTTGATGGACGCCAACGTAGAGTGGAGCCCGTCCCCAAATTTACTACCGTATAACTGCATTGTGCATGTGGCCAACGAACTATTCGACCAGAATCACATCCTCCTAGCTCTAACAGCGAAAACCATAATCAAAAAAGTCAAAATCCCAGTGAAAGAGCAATTGGTAGGAATTTAATCAAACGTAATGTGATATTATAAGGGTTACATATCAGAACTAATAGACATAAATAAGTAAATCAAAGCCACACACAGAGAAACCGAAAATCACCATGCCGTAACATTACATCTAACTGCTTACATGTGCATTCTCTTTTCTATTCTAATTCAGACGAACATCTCTTGCATCCCAAACCAGAGCGAGCAGGAGCTACCTAGTTATTTTATTTCATTCTACTACAGAGAGAGAGAATCTCTTTCTCTCTCTCTCTCTCTCTCTCTCTCTATCGCCTTTATAGGATACATTTATTGTAGCATTTTCATTCCCAACTCTCTTGCTTTGCATCCTAACAAAACAACTATTATATTATAATAGTAGGAGCAACGATGTAACTACAAGTTCCTACACAATACATTTCTACATATTTTATTATGTAGCATGGTTACATTGCAGAGCATTTGGGAAGCATGTACAAACACAGAGAGACTCATCTCATTTATTTCCACACATCACATTTATTTATGTACTTTTTGTATATTTACAATCCTCATTGTTATTGAATTCAATTGAGAGCAACTCAGGCTATTTCAATTCCCTGTGTTATGGGATTCAATTGAAAAAGAATGATTTTTAGGGTGCAACCCAAATCCTGCTACTATATACTTAGCTTATCCTATTGCTACACTAATAAATATTATATGCCTACCAATCCTCGTAGAAATAAAGTATTTATGTGCACAAGGAACACGGACCAAGGTTCTACTACCTAATTTATTGTATTATACTATTAAATACATTTCATAATGCTTTTGCAACCAGCAACTTAGTTTCTTCCAAAAAACCCACTTCCATACCAAACTGTTTAAACTAGGTTGTTTTTATTGTAATACAGCTATTTACTAATAACCTGGCACACACATTCAAATCTATTCTCTAACGAACAATCACTAAACTCAAACCTTTTAACTATTGGGTGATGTGTAGAAATGAATTTGATCGGTAGACGCCCTCAGAGAGAAAAAAAATCTTTTGCACGCTCTTCTTCAATTCTTCATTGAAATTATACAAATGCATCGGGGAGGAGGAGGCTAATAATAATATTATTTAGATGGACTACTAACACAGTCCAGCGACCTTAAAATTTTTACAATTCATTCCGTTTGAAGAAACTATTATGAATATATCTGTAGATGGTTTGTTTGTCTGATATAAAGTTCTGAAATTTTGTGAATGAGTTTTTCTGTCATTATAGTAGGAAGATGTATATTTTGGAAATGAATGATCAATTCTTTACTTTTGGAAAATAAATGTCCGTAGAAAAGTAAAGAAAGGTCATTTGTTACATGTATAGTTAAATCGAGATTTTAGTATGATGTGTGAAAACCCGTTGTGTAGCATTTCTATTTAAGTTACACATTGGTCAATTGTCACAATTGTTAGGTTTAGAAATTCAACTTATTTTTCATCACAAAGTCTAAGTACTACAGAGGAGAGTTTAGTGGGATGCGAAGCTCATCCTCTTGAATTCGTTGAATGGTTTATCTGTGCGTATCACATTAGGGAATTGTACACGTGTATTGTGGTAAGTACGAACATAAGAAGTACATAAGTAATAAAATAAAATGTGGACATGTCCATTGAGCGAGAAGAATACTAATAGGATAACTTAGTGCCATGTCGGGTGTATTAGTGTATCTGTGAAAGATGCTCTCGTTGAATGGGCTGTAAACAAATCGAAAACATGCAGTGTAAAGAAGGCAAGCACTACATAACTATGTACTTATTATAACTTGTGTATCTGTACACGAGGGAGATGATACACAGGAGTCGAACGATATCGGTCTTTGGTCCAACTTCCAACTCCCAATCCCAAAAAGTCCAGTACAGACCATTCATTGTCAATATGAATGTGTAAATCAAACACATAGAAGTAGAAGAGTAGTCAGCCGGCGAGAAATCATTGTCAATTGTGGGCAGGCTATTCTTAGCTTATGTACTGTATCTGAAATATATTATTACCTTTAATGCATTTCACGTTCTACTCCAGCCTATTATGTCGATATAATATACATAAATACACCTAACAGCATACGTAACCGGCAGATATCTAAAGACCATCCTATACGACTCTGTTCAGGCACTTTATTAGATACCCATGCTATACAGTGACTTTCGTTACACATAATATTCACCACTACTAAGTGATGTGTTGGAGTAGTTAGTATGAAGATCTTTCTTGCCATTATCACTAGGCTGTTTTTATACAAGGATACATTTTCCTCCACGGTTATTGAGACCCAAAGTAGCATATAGCTACATAATTACCTAGCACATTTAACAATCTTTTATGTAGCAATATATTTAATTTAATTTAAAATAAAAAATGCTGCCCTATACAAAAATAAATACACATTGAAGCTAAAATAGCGTATAATTTATTAATCATGCAATAATGCTGACGCTGCGCGCTCAGCTAAAAACCCAATGTAAATTAGTGACATTTGAAGGATATAGAATAATCGGGATTTATGAATTGTAATTATTACGGAGAGCATGCACTGCACTTAAGAATAGAATAGAAAGATAATAAATGAGCAATAGTAAAATGTATTTTTTTTAATGATGATAGCCTAGGTCTTATCGATAGGTAACAGGTTATCGCTAACTGTATCGGATATCCTGTAACATGTTCTTGTGTATATTTCTGCTGACTTCTGTCCTATATCAGATGCAGGCTACTCACAATGACATTATATCTAGACAGAGTCATTCAGAAAAGGATTTCAGGCCCCCTATATATCTTTACAGTCTGTGGGGAGAGAGGTCTAGTGTGTATGTATAGTTGATGTTCCGTTATTCTCTTATTCCTACACACTAACGTTACTTACAAGAGCCATATGTCATATTTTATTACCTGACAGGACAGCCCAAAACCCAATGTCATGACTAGATTCTCGACTCCTCTTACTACTTAATAGCGCGCATCTCTCTATAGAAACTTACACTGAACCGATAAATATTACAGATACAGATCCAAACTGATAATTTTATAACTATACCTACCAGAGAGAAGAATACACATACATACACATATGTGTGTCTACAAAGAATGGCTTCATTCTCTCCTTATACTCTGCATTCCTAAGTCAAGTTTAGAGATGATCATCTTTGAAAACACTGCTACATTGCAGATAGGAGTCTGCAATGATAAAATCTATGGAATACATAACTTCTTTTCTTGATAAAACTTTTATTTAAGGATGATGATGGCACATCTTTGAGACTTATCGATTTGGGACTGAACAACTTTGATAAGTCAGACGATGTGTTTAATGTAGCGAAAATGTCGTGAGGATTTTCTCGTGAAAACTTTCCTACACAAACCTTTTTGTATTCCAGTCACAGTACACAGTAGTTATCGTATTACCATAAAGGATGCTATCAATAAACTTACCACACAGAAAGGCCCTGTGCTGTGCTATACTAAAAGTAATACATTCTTACTTATTCTTCAAAAACATTCCTTTTCCACATCAGAGTCCACCCATGAGTTTTAATATTTAACGCAATCAATTATTTTCTGTCCATGCAAATAATAGTAAGTACCTACCTATATGGCATAACCTTCGGTATATCTTTAGATTGATTGCTGAAGTCCAGAAAGTTCCAATGTTTTATGGCGGAAAGTATTTTTTAATATTTCCAATGCATCAATTTCCACCAAGAGCTTTACATTGATTATTACCGTGATTATTTCCCTATAATATAATAATTGAATTCAATAACAATGAGGATGGTAAATATACAAAAAGTACATGAATGAAGTGATGTGTGTAAATAAATGAGATGAGTCTCAGTGTTTGTACATGCTTTCCAAATGTTCTGCAATGTCACCATGCTACATAATAAAAATATATAGAAACGTATTGTGTAGGAATTTGTAATTACATTACTATTTCCATCAAATAGTGATAGAGTATCATCCTATCTACGGATTTTGTATCTGCTAAATCATCGTATTGTTTATTTATATTTTCACATATATTTTAGCAGCTGGTAGCGAAAAGACGAAATTGCAATTTCCATGAATGTTCATAATTTCTACTAGAATAAATGCTTTTGTATTATACTGACTACGGAGAAGAGTTAACTACGGAAATACTGTTGAGCAGCTATACAGAGAATAATAATTAAAATATAAATAGCCAATAGTGCCCATTATTTCTTTGCAAAAGTGCATAATACGAAGAATTAGAAAATAATATTGCAAGGGAGTTGGATGTGATTATTGCATGGGTGCAGTTAGTTGGCGTGTAGTTGAATGCACATGCAGGAGCATGTAATGAATTCATTGTGAGTTATCTATTCAGTCTGTACGATATGGTTTTAGAGGTCGAAAGTGGGGAAGAGCTCTTTAGTCAGTGTCATCGGCATGAGGCGTACATTATGCAGAATAATGCATTCCGATTTTCAGATTCCTTCTATACTGTCTATTATTATCCAAATACTCATGCCAATTTGAGGACCACCCCTCTACCACGCTTATTGTCATACGCATCGTTTCGGCTCCTCTTCTCACTCTTAATTTGCAACGCTTTACAATGCGTATTTATCTATAGTTCCATTCACCTACAATTGCGTGGAATTATTATCTTCAGTAGTTGAAGCTGTCGAATTATGTTAGACACATTTATATCCTAACTTGAAAAAATTCCTATTTTCTTTAGCACGCTAATAGTTTTTGAGGAAAGACAATAACTCAGGGTGAATTTCCATATTGTTATCTGTATATTTTAAAAGGGGACATAAGGATAGTGTCACTTGCGGATTTGAAGTGAAAAAAGGGCGAGTGGAGAGAGGTTCATTGAAGTGGATAGGAAGCCGGTGCGGCACAAAGATGTTGACTATAAGTGGAAGAGGAGAGACAGTGTCATGTTCACATTGGGAGTAAAAAATGATGTCTCTTTGGACGATGGGATGCGCTTCTGTCTGGCGGTGGTGGTGGTGATGGTGGATAGCGAGTGTAGTATAAGGTACGTGTATGTCGTTAGCTAACCTTCCCTAGCCTCACGTCACATCAATAGTTATGTTAAGTTACGTTAGTTAGTCCCCTTCCTCTTATGCTTCCTTGATTTCCCTTTCGTCTTCTGCTCTTTGCTTTGGAAAAGGATTCTGAAGTTGAATTTTGAAGTCGGGCTCCTGTGTCTCTCTCGGCAGAGACTCCGTAGTATATACTTGTAAGTTGACTTAAGAGAGTTCCTCACCGAAGCAAAGCAAACTGGAGGAGAGAGAAAGAGGATATTGAATGTAAAGGGTGCGCATGTAATTTCCGAGTCAGTGCGTCTCGGCTTCCTTCGGTCTCTTTGGACGGCACAACTCTCCCGGATACAAATTTGTCATCAAAGGCTGCTTCACTGAATTTATATGAATTTAGCCCCATTCTTCTTTGATTCTCTATCTCGACTGTCCTCTCCTATTCTTCCTATTTAGATCTGTTCTAAAACTCACTGACTACACAGCAGCAACTCTAATAGTCAGTTCATCTCGGATGGGACATATACAATCATCAACTCCACTGTTGTGTTATGTGATGTTGTGTTGGGACAACTATTAGCTTCTTCTACGGCTTAACTTTTACCCTTTGGTTTCTCTTCCGTGACTCTATGAGACCCTTGTATTATATTAGCCTGTATTGAATAACTAACTTTGATCCTTATACATACAGAAGACTGATGATGATGATGATGATGAATTTCTACCAGCTCACACACGACGACGACGACGTCCTCAACCAAGACTATCAACAAAACAATGCAATACAAATTTAACTCGTTACTTTGTCACAACTGAAATGAGATCCGCTGAGGACACAAGAGAATTTTACACAAAATCAGCCCGAAAACTCGCTCTCCATGTAATATAAGAAGCAGTTCTAGGAAAATCCCTTTTTCCAGCAGCATGCAATCTGACAATGACATAATTTGCTCCTATACATGAAAGGACACAGAAGAACTTGGAATATATAAAGCTCTCTACCATGTAGATATATAGATACATGATAATAAAACTCATATTGGGAAGATGAGTAGGAAAAGAAAAGAGGTGAATCCAAAAGATGATCACAATAGAGTCACAACCAGAGGGCCAATTGTCTCTTCATCTTCTTTTCGGAGGAACAGTGCGGAACGAAATACAAATCCTCAATGTCACTTTTCCCCAGAACCATTACCATCATCAGATTGTCACTGTCTTTATTACCATTTCTCTCTGTCAACTCAATAAGAGCAGAGACAAGGACTGCCTGAAATTCTTTGGCCTTCTCCTAACAAACCGTACTGATTATACAATTTCAATAGGAAAAAAATTATTTTATTGCTATCCCGAATGCTACTGTAAAGTAATGTTACAAAATATTATTAACAATTGTAAATGAATTTGCAGATAATTTAAGTTCAATTCATTGGGTATAAAATGTGATATTGTAGAATAATGTAGAATATAGAACCGTATTGGCAGGTTAATGTGTTAAGAAACAAAATTACAAAAAATTGCATTGTAGATGATTATAGTCCAGTAGACTGAAATTTATAAGAACAGGTTGATATCGAAGTTTGAGTTGATAAAAAATTTGTCACGAATCTTATTAGTTCAGAAATGTCATTAGCATTAGCCATTATTGATTTTCGACAGAGTAATAAACAATAAATCTGCAGAGAGCTGTGTGTTGTGTAGATAGAATGTTATTTAAAATGATAATCTAGTAGAAAATGGGTCTTTGAAAGGCATTGTTCGTGCTATATGGACTAAACAGTACATATATTAGATTTTTGATAATGCAATCATAAGTACCTTGTAGTTACAAAGTAGTTTTTATTCAACCTCTCGTTAGGTCAAAACCCTTAACGCAAGAAAACTTGAAAGATATGCACATTATCATCCCAAAAATTATATACAAAGGAGTCAATTCATTTTCACATGGCTCTGTTAATGGTGAGCATAAGAAATTTCAGGTATGTTTGAAGTTTTAAATTAATTTCAAAGTGCAAAAGTATTGCTATTGTATTGCAGGATGAGTTTCTTACAACAAGAGTCTGTACTTTACTTTGTTCGAGCACAATAAATTAGTAAGCGAAGTAAATATTGATGTAAAATGAGCCAATAGATTACCTTTTTCCTTGAATCAAGTAAACTACATGCTTGCTGTGTAGTGATATGCTCTGCTCAGGAGAATTGTCGGCTAAAGCTAAATTATGTATTTGTTTTGCCAGCAATATGTGATTAGTTTAGATAGTGTAGTTGTAAGTTGAAGTGTAGGTACTTTATGACTAGATCTCAGTCGTAACATACATACACCAAAAATTCCAATTATTATTAGCTATAGGTACGTGCAAAACTGTAAAGTGCACTTAAATCTGTGTAGACATGTTCATGTACTCAGTATACACTCTCCGTCGTCGTCGGATACTATTACTTTACGTTGCTCGTCTGGCAATAAATTAGTTAGAGATCCCTTTCCTCATCATCACATCGCACACATGTTTTTCTACATGAATCTCTGATCGTTATTTCCAAAGGTAGTTTTTACACGGGATTTATGAACTTTCGCATTGCTTCTGACGGACAAATCGTGCGAATTTCCTTTGCATACTTTACTTGTAATAAACATCACAGTTCTCATTTACTCTTCCATTCAACAATCTCAAACGGAGGAATAATGAATTCATACATAGAATCTAGAAACAGTTTTATGGTGCAAAATAAATATATCTCTAAACATTCATTCACAATAAATGAGAAAACAGCTTTTAGATTTTGTGGGACTTTCAGACATATTTCATTTATATTTTTTGTAGAAAATTTGAGGGTAGAATTTTTTTATGTCCAACATTGACATCGACTAAAATTATTTTAAAAAGTATAGAAAATATTGTTTACGTAAGGCAGATGTCATAAAACAAATATATTTATTATCAAATTTTAAAGGACAAGTTACATGTATGCTTCGTCGAAAACGCGAGTTAATAATCGCGAATTTATTGCATAAAAGTCATGTAGTAAGATTAATTTATTATTGGATTTTATCTCTCATCTCGACTGCTTCGGTTTAAAAATCATTTAATTTCAGGTTAAATAAAAGAAAACCTATATCTACTAGGTAGTTAAAGAAGTGTGTAAGATGAGAAGCAAGATATGAAGAAGGATTTGCGTCAGAAACCATTTGTACTGATACAGAAAGAAGCAGAGTTAGAAGAATTGCAATGAAAGATGAATAGTAAGAATTGTGAGGAATAAGATATGTTTGTTGTATTTAAGAAGATGGGTCTAGTAAGGTAAGGAGAGTCGGGAGAGAGGATGATAGTGTCTTGACTGGAAGAATCCTCCTTAGTGCTTAACTTTAGTATTTGGTTGGTGTTTGTCGGACGTGCGATTCATTACGACCATAAAGCATAAGAATGTACACATTAGAAGTACATTGCATGCATAACAAGTTTGAAATAATGCCAATAAATTATATCGGAAAGTCTCTCATCTCATCAAGTGAGTAAGCTAAATGTGCCATCCACTTCAAAGAAAGTGGATACGCAGACACGTACTGGTTTCGCAGCTGGAAATTCATTGTGGCCAACCTTCTTTTCCACCCCTCGCTTTGCTTTACCATATCCACATCATGTACTTACTAACTTAGACAGATATATCTGAGCTGCCTCGTTCTTTACTCTTGGCTGCCTTCACTCCGCCGAGTTCCGTCTCGTTCCTCGCTTTTCCCATCTCTACACTCATCTCTCTCTCTCTCTCTCTCCAACAACTAAAACTCTATATACTCGAGCATCTCTCTAGTAGCCCTATCTCCTCCATCCATCTATATCTCATAAGGATAGCATAATAACAATAATAAGATTATTCACTTAAACCTAATACCTTCTCTCTAAAGCTCCTCTCAAGCAATTCAGAGGAACTGCGAGAGGACTCACTGTATCCTTCCCTTAATTTAATTGTGTTAATCTACGTCTGTTATCTATCTTCCATTAAATGTCTGAGGAAGTAGCAAATTACTGGATTAACAGACAAATGCTTTAACATTGGACCACATCTAATAAATATGACTTAAATATCTTTACAAAGTAATTGCCAGTGTAATTACTTAAGTAAATACAGTTTCCTCTAGAATTAAATCCTTGGACTGACAGATAAAACTCTCTAAGCATTCGAAGACAAATCATTCATAAGTACTACAACAAAATATACCTAGATCTACTCAGAAGATTTAATAATTCAATTCTAAAATACCCTCATCCACTAAATGTAAAAAAGAAAAATCTTCTCTGCGAAAATCACCTGCAATTTGAAAATGTTATACGTAATAAAAACTTGTTAAAATATTAAATTTAAGACATTGAACTGATTTGTGCATGTTTATCATAAATTTTGGGATGTACTTAATTATTAAATGGAAATTGATACAGGTTATTTATGTTTAGTGCTAGGAATAATATTAATGTTGGTTGGTTTTGTGGGTAGTTTGAGTTTGGAGAAGACTAGAGGTAAATATACAATTTGCGTTAACGTAATATTGGTTGTGTGTTCCGTATGAACGTGTATCATCCTCCCCCTAGAATTGCTATTTGTAAAGTAATGAATAGTTTGGAGTCCCGTAGTAAATTAGTGGACTATTTCCGTACGGGAATAGAAAAAATAGCCGAAAGCCACAGCACAATGGGATGTGATGCAGTCGGGAATAATATAGTGACAAGTCAAACTGTCAAGTGGGGAGCTTTACGGCGTTAAGTTGGAATGGCAGGACAAAGTGGCAACGGATTGCCGAGTGGATGTATGTTCGCGTATCTGTAATCTGAAGTGATTCCAGTCAAGTCGAGAGTCAAGCTCAGACACAGAGAAAGAGAGAGAGAGAGAGAGATGAGAATGAGACGAAAATACCCAATGCACATGCAGCAGTGGCACTGTGCGATATAAATATATAAAAGCCCTTGGTAAATGGCAATATCCTTGCTCTGACTGGATTTGTATGTCTGTATTAGTGGTAGTCCTCACTTAGCGCTAGGGATATTTCGGAGAGATAGTCAAGTGACTGGCTAAAAGTTGAGCTAAGTGTATCTGGTCGTTATGGGGTTGTGATGATGCGACGACCCCGAAAGCGATTGTCGTCATTTTCTGCCATTAATCTTCATCGGTGCCACATTTTCCACTTGGATCATTACGCACTACGCATTGGAGGTTCGGTTATTCTCTAGTTGGGGGGTCGCTCCTCAAACCCAAGCCTCAAACTTAACCACTTTTACTATCTCCATCAAAACAAACTGCCCCCGCATTTGTTTTCCCCACAACTACTCATTACAATGTCCCTTGTTCGAGAAAATGCATTTTAAACAACTTGCAACGAGCTCTTTGCTCTTCCACAAACAAAACTCGATAATGAAAATGCTGCACCAAATGGATACATAAATATCTACTCCTACTTTCATAGAATTCAATTTAATATTACTGACTTTTCTGTGTGCACTTTCCATCACTGAATTACCTCCATCCATTTTCCTCTCTCTCTCTCTCTCTCTCTCTCTCTCTATTTGTTACAACAACAAAACTCCGAGAATCATCATTTACCAATGTATGGATAAGAAACTTTTGTCTAAAACAGTGTACATTAGCACAATTGATCATTGACTATAGGTAATAATAATTTTCTTATGTTGGAGGAAAATCAATTTACTGCCTACCTGTACAAGGAATAAGTACCTGAGAGTATTAAACACACTGGAAAGAAAACAATTCCTTCTGGGTGCAAGTAAATGCCTATTTAGTTTGTTTAGCAGGGGTAATTAGTGATTGTTAATGCGAGCTTAATTTTTCTGAGTTTACATAATTTATGCAGGCCTCCTCTTCACAACGTTCCTAAACCATACTTCATCTTTCCTTATACAGACATTCACGAATTTTTAGAATATTATGAGTGTGTGTGTGTGTTATTTTACATTGCCCACTTGTGCGGTTCGGATGATTAACGTCTAATATGCAAAATCATAATTATTTATTCAAATCTCTACTCTTTCCCTAATTTCAATCAAAATCAGGAGCTCTTGTCATCTTCTGTGCTGTTAATTTTAATTTATTATTTTTCCTATCCATAAATATATACTTTTCACTGTAGAAAATCTGGAAGAGCATGCTGAACATTAACTCTAGAGTATTATTATGCATGTAGGATACAAGATACACATACCAAGGGGATATAGCTATAATTACTGGCTACTTATCATACCTTCCACACACAGGTTATTGAAGTGCAGCCACTTTTAGCTATTGCCGAATGAATCCTACCTGTACACCTATTTATTTTGCCAATAAAAATTTAATCTTTAAGCC
This sequence comes from Tomocerus minor, assembly GCA_009936455.2. Lineage (NCBI taxonomy): Eukaryota > Metazoa > Arthropoda > Collembola > Entomobryomorpha > Tomoceridae > Tomocerus > Tomocerus minor. The sequence continues at coordinate 35,042 of JAAAYG020000232.1, forward strand.
TAGAATATTTTGTTGTAGCTTGCAAGTAAAACAGTTTCGATTTTAATTTTTGAAATATATTTCTTGTTTTATTTTAATATTTAAATTGACTAGTTACAGTAGATACACGTAATGTTTTAAAAGTTGCAGTTAGTATAGCTCTTTTATTGCCTAGTATTCTGTGAATAATTCTTTTCACATTAACCTGTTTTAAGTTTAATGCGAAGAAAATAATAATAGGATTGCTCTGAATAGCATCTGAGTGACTCAGACTGATTGTGAGTTGAATAAACAAGTCTAAACAGAAATAGTGTATCATTTGGATTAATAAGTAATGAAATAAATATTCTGATGATAAGTGACCCTTGAATAAATCGTAGAGGAAAGGTATATAAGCAGTTTTCTTCCGAAGTGCATAATAACAGGTTATATCCTTGCCTAGCATTATGTTGTTGAGGAATAAGAATAAATCTTGAAAATACATATATTATTTTATTAGCCTACGCAGAGTAACCAACGTAGGAGAGTTGTCTAACGATATCAGATTCTTATTACAATTATACATCTAAGTAGAAACTGGAATCGATGAGCTCTGCTTAAAAAGGCTACACATTTGTATTGGATTTCCTAGATTAGTCAACTGATTGCATGTGTGTACTTCAGTACATTGTTTGTAAAATTATACTTAAATACATGCTCCCAAGTCCCTGCAATCAAAAATAAACCGTTAATAAATATTATTTCAAAATCCTTTGTCATTTGAATTAGCTTTATAGCCTTTCATACATACATACACTATAATCTAACTACATATCATAGTAGTAGTAATGGCTGTAACATTTACAAGGAGCAACGTAGGGGCGACGAGGAATTTATTATTGTATTAACTCCATTGTTAAACAAATCGCATTATAGACCACTTTCTCGCTGTATAAATCCACATAACTGAATGTCGATTCGCTCCATTACAGATACAATGCATTACGTTTTACTATTTCCCTTTCGGAAACTATTAGTACATTATCAATCCCTTAGTATGATATACCGCCTAAACATGCACTAACAATAAAATCTTAAAACTCCAATGACTATGGTCAGGAAATTTCAATTATTAGCATTAGATGCTACGAGATACCTGATTATTTGGGCACCAAAAACACCCTTAAGGCTTAGAAGTTCGTACCATAATAAAAGTTGAATCATTAAAATAATCTAAAGCCATGAAATGCTTCAATGTGTGAATTAATTGATGCGAAGCATCGGATCAAAAATGACGATAATAATTCGTTAAAAGATCTATCTAGAAAATCTCTGATCATGAGGAATCATCATTAGTAAAATACTATCAATATTATCGACATGAAACAAACTATCAAAATAACATTTTCCGTTAATTTAATTAGCTCCTGATTATTCTAAGTGCATATATTTAAATGTAGTATCCTAAATAAGGTATAGATTGGATGTTCCATTTTGATTAATTATTAATGTAAGTAGTAAAAATTGTTCATAACTGTTCTGTAAAGCTAGGGAGTTGAAAGGAATGGAATTGAGTGTGAATTTATTGGATAGCAATATGTTACGTTTAATTTAGCAGAAATATAAAAGAGTCTTTGTACCGACAGTTCATAACTATAAAAAGTGTGTATAATGGATATCCCTTGGATTCTGTTGTAGCATTGCAGTACAATGCCAATAAAATGTAAATAAAAAATCGTTGGGTAAGTCGAGCCTGCCCCTGCCCTGCTCTCTACTCCCCTGCTAGAAAAAATACAAAGGCTAATAGTAATGTGGCTGTTAGAGATAGAAGTAGAAATCAAAGTAATGGGAAGGTATAAAATGTAATAAAATTTTTGTAGGACTTGATTTTTGATACGAATGTGATATGAAAGCATCCGTTTAGGAGTAGCGTTGATATAGTTAACTATCATATCACAGTCAGTAGGTATTCAGTATGTAAGTAATTAGATATGCGTAGGTAAGGAAAATTCTAGGTATAAGTATATTATTTTATTTTCTCTGAGGATAGGAATTGATTCTTTATTTTGATACGGTTCAGGGACACAAGGCAGGGAAACCAGACCTGACTCGGCTGACTTCTTGTAGACTCTTGGAGCTATTTAGCTGTATATTATTACAATTATTGTCTATGGTATATATGACTGACTGACTAATACTACCAAAGTACATTTCTGTTAACTGTTAGCAATTGTTCTGACAAAATATAGCTGTATGTAACTATGTACTAAAGCTTTAATATTTTTCTATACACATATTATATCATCTTTGTGTAAGCAGAGAGATAATGCGGCTAATCTTTCGTTAATAATGTATTTGATAGTGAGTAATAAAATCTAGATTTAGCCCTATGCTATTTGATGATTTGTGTATTTCTTATGTAATTTAGACTATAGGGCTCTTCTGTGCTAAAAAAAAGTGTGTAAAGTCCTTGTGTGTCTAGTTTGTGAGGTGTTTGGATAGGATAGTTCAAATGTTGGTAGAGTGAGTACCTATATAACGAGTGATATGATATTAGTAGGTAGGTTGTTATTAAGAGAGGAGATAGGAAAGAGAGATAGGGAGTCTGGGCATATGTAGCTAGTTCTCTGGACTCATGCAGGCGTGAGGTTGATGTGCAAATATTATTCATTATATTTTCATAGTTCTTTAGCTTGGCCGTCATTAAAAGCAGACACAACATGTATTTTCCCCATTATACCTCAATTTGAGTTATCATGAAATCCATCTTGGAGCCTATGGACTTTTCTTTTCCCTCCAGGAATTTTCGGTTTGATTCCTACTGTGTGACTAATTACTATTTCCACTTATCGTCTCCCTGTATCATTCGCCCTCGCTCCTTTCGGTCCTGCAGAAATTGCAATGAACTGTCAGCAGGGCTACTGTGTTACGCTCTCCTCATCGTGTCAGCAGAAGAACACCTCTCGCTCATTCTCTCTCCTCCTGAGAGACTACATGTAAATAGGACCTACCCCCTCGTCAGTGAGGAAAAACAACAAAAATATGCGAATACATTCATAGAAATACTTCCAAGAAAAATCGCTAAATCTACAAGCAGACAAGACAATTTACCTGCTCCTCTGTCTCTGCATGCCAATTAAATGCATTTTTTCCGAAAGGCTCAAATTAAATACCTTCAACGTGCGAAAATCATCCTCAGAGGATGCACACACAGACACACACCTATACTTCTATTGTCTATTGATACAGCTAAACGGCTAATAAAATCACACACATCTTAGAACTGGTGTGCTCGTGGGAAAAATTCAATCAACCTGAAAATACTGATAATAGAGTTGACTTGCAGGGGATTAAAAGGAAATTAGAATTTTTCTCCCGCAGGATGCTCCTACTTTTATTACATGTACTTATTAGTCGTAATGTAATTACCCATTACACCACAATTTCATCTATCCAACAAAATATGCTATAACATTTGTAATCATTAAAATGCAATATCCTTAATTCTTAAGAATACTTCAATCTACTGTTCCACTCCATTCACATAGACTCATCAGTAACAGTACTTGAGGCCCATTACATCTAAAGACGCGACATTTTCATTCCAAGGGATCTACCCAAAATATTTGGGAAATGAATTAAATAGAAACCATATCTAAAAGCAACGGTCATTCAATTTATAAATACCAGTTCGGAGATGTCAACTTATTGTGATTGTACTGATTTTCTAAGGATCAAGCGATAGCAAGAATTTGGTATTTACACATAGGATGTGCTATTAATTTGGATCGAACAAACATTCTTTGCATAAATACAAGTAAACACTTTAAATGATTTTATACTATCAAACTGTTGTTTTTAGCAGTTAAATGTTTAGGCATTGGACATTGCGTTAGTCGGACAATAAATAAGCTAAGAAGAGAAATAAGGATTTGATGAAATTGTACAAAACAAACGAAGAGAGAGAGAGAGGGAAATGCAACTGGAGTGAGTGGATGGAGGATATCGTGGATAGATGCCGAGGACGGTCGGAGAGAGAGAGAGAGAGATAGAAGATGAGTCTGGGTGTAGTGCAGTGAAGGGAAAAGGAGTAGTAAAGTAAAGTGAAGTAAGAAGTATCACGGTTGAAGAAGTGGCAATGGTGGTTGGAGTAAAAACAAAGGCGAACACATCTTGGGGCTTTTTAATGGGCCGAGAGTGGCGTCTGCGGGCTATATAAGCCCAAGTGTGGGCGTGTCGCACCGAAATTTGTCAGCTCTCTTTCGCCCTTAGGACCATATCGGGATACGAGCTTTTTTTGGCCCTCATCCCAAAGACTATACATCTTGCTCTGCTCTTCAACGTTCTTCTCTCTCTCTCTCTCTTCTCCTACGATTCATTCCCATCCGACTCCAACTATACTCTCTGAACTCGACTTGACTCTTATTATTATTACTTTTGCCTTCCTTCACTTTACTCCACTTCCACACTCAGATATCCACATTTATCTATACTCATTTTATCTAAGGTTAATACTATAATCCTCCAGCCATGCACTCTGCTGCAATGCACTTCTCGCTTTTCCTCCTTGTTGCCCTGCCTGCTCCCTGCCTTTGATATTCTTCTGCTTTCTTCGACTCTGTTTGTTGTGCTTTGTGCTTGCCTTCCCTTGGCTTCCTCTAACTCTGACTTCACTTCTTCCATTTACCGAAATCTATGATATTCTCTTTTCAGTTTTATCTCCTCACTTCTACTCTCTTCTTTTCCTTCACCAACATATTCTCGACGCTTTTCTCGATTTTTTACATTCTCTCCGAAACATGCACTCGCTATTTGTTTTTTTATTGTTAGCTCACTCCGCTCACTTCTCCACTGCCTTTTGGCTACATTTTGCATTGCATTTCCTTATGTCCATTTTTTTTCAAACTACTTCTAAAAACATTTCAACCAGATTCCTCAGAGAGCAATATATTTTCAAAGTTGTCCATGCACACTTTGCATTCTCTGCGATCGAATTGCATTCTCAAATAAAATAGATATACGAATTCCAGGAAAATGTTTTATGCTATTTTTATCGTAACTTTTAAGCTAACTAGGAAATGATCATCGGAAAATAATTACTGTAGCACATGGTGTATTGCAGATCATCCAATTTCGAGACAGATCATCCAATTTCTATTAAGGTTTTTGATGGATTAATTCAAAATGTGGCTGTATGCACTGTGCACTAAGAAAATAAAATAAAGTTTCCTGTGTTATGCATGTGATGTTACATGGTTTTTGTTAGGGACGGCATAAAAAATCCCAAATGTTTCAGTGCAGTGCAGAATTGTTGTTGAAGTGAGTGTAGTCTGTTAGAATTTGGTTGAGAAGGGAGATGGTGGCGCGTAGCAATGTAGCAAATGAAGAGTAATATCAGTAGCGAAAAAATTCCACAGAATAAATAAATGACTTCATATATCATTAGAATTGTAGAGATAAAGATTTACAGTGCAAGTTGTACTTAATCAGTGTGCATGTAGTATGTGACTAGTAGGTGAGTAAGAATACGGAGTAATGCTAGTTATTAGGAAAAAATGCTATAAAGAATAAATCTACACATGCCAAGAAAATACATATAACTATCATGCATGGTTATAAGTATATATAAGAGTATATAATAATATGAGGAGTGGAGATACATGTGCGGAGGTTAGTTATAAATGAAATAGAAATAATATTATGTATGTGGATCATCAAATGATTATTGTCGTAGATTGGCTGGGTTGAAATTGCTTCTGCTCTTTCTCTCATTGTCAGATTCAGTATCTTTTATGTCAGAGATGATTGTTCGAATGCAGTTCTTTATTACTCCTTTCGTGTATCAACTCTAACTAATGTTTGGCTAACGATAGGAGGCTGAGTGGAGTGGCTCTATTTGGTGGTGAGGAGAAGAAGGAAACTATAGAAAAGTTATTAGTATCCTTTTATATTGTTCCTCTCCTAGTTATAGTGATGTGTGTGTGTACTTAAGTCTGTAGTTAAATTATTTAGAGGAAGAGAAAGAGAACATGAGCTAAGACAAGAGAATAGACACAAGATAATATAGAGCCAACATAACAAGTCAGCTTCGTTAGTCGACGACGCATCAACAACATCAACGAAACTGAGCGAGCAACCCTAATAAACCCGACCCTGCCAAAGTTAATGAATCAGAGTTAGGGAGCCGCGCCGAGGCTTTTCTTACTTCTCCCAACTTAACTTAAGACAAGTCGTCAAATTCAAGTCTCTTTCCTCATTTCCTTCATTACTTTTACACAAGTCGGCTTCGTTTCCATTCTCTAGCTCTCTCCCTGTACACACACGCATTACACCGCATTTTACTATTTTACAATACAAACAACAAACACACTACTACCTTAACTAAATTCTACGTTTTTTTATAAAGCCATGCGTTAATAAATATAGAGCTACTAACTACTTATAAACTATCTGTAATTTCACAAAGAACCAAACCATGCTTTACTGTTACACACCTTTCTGACTTCTCCAATCCTACTCCAATATTCCAGTAACGAATTCCAACTAAGCAGACAACCAAAATCAAAAGCACATTCCTTAACAGCCATAGCCAACAGAATTTCAATTATTCCTATCCATAGCATAGCCAATGCATTTTTTCAAATCCTATAAACCCAACCCACTACAAAAACCATGTCGCAAAAAGCAGAACTCTTCTCGTTATTCATGGACATTACTTTCCATTAATTAAATCATTACAACAGACTGATTTGGATTCCTGTTTCAACCATATTACGTTTCTGCTCAATTTCTTCATGCCGCAATATTTTTCTTACTATAACCAAAAAACAGTTCCAACACGTTATCATTGGCTAAGCAACTTTTATAAAATCAGGATCATATCATATCCTCTTTCAATTAGTAAGAGAAAAATGTTGTACAATACCACAATGGAATTGCATTAAGAATACACAACCCTGAGTGTTCTGTTGCGATTGAATAAGGAACTCATCTACAAGTGAAGGGTTTCCACTCTATTGGACAACAATGACAGCTTTAATGAGACAGAAAGAGCCGATTTCTATGCATTTCCTATGTGCTATTCCTCACAAGTTCCAGTCACTTCCAGAAATCAAAACTTTTATTGTTCCTGTTAGTGATCTTGTGTATATAGTACATAGGTAGTTCAGGCACCTATTAATTGCACGAAGGTGCTTTTGATGGTGTTATTAGTAAACAACATTAATATTTAATTTTAGCGTAAAAGAAAAACCAAGGTTAAGAAATAGAACCATAATAATATGTACAGGGCAAATACTAATGGATTCAATATTAACTTTTGCGTATACTAAGTATATAGCCATAATTTTTAAAATCTCGTCATGTAATCTACTAGACAATCCTTGATCTTTAATCTTCAATATATTAATTAATATACAACACCTACTTCTAACACGGTTTACCTAATTAAGTATTGAGTTGGCAAGTGTGTTTAGGATCTATATTAGATTTACTCCTATACAATTGCAAATAATATATGATATTATATAATATGAAATGAGGAAGTTAGTGAATAGTGTGCTTAAATATTGGTAGCATGGCTTATGGTATAGAGATGAGAAGGTTTGTGACCACGTAGTGAAATGAAGTGACAAGTTGAAAACAGGTCTGTATTTTATTCTAAAGGTCTTGAGTAGGTGTGCAGTAAAAAATGGATGTAGGTATTCTAAAATTGGTATTTATCTAGTGAATTATCAGTATTAGTATGGTGACTAAGGTTAGCTATGTTATAGATGTTATAGTGGCTAATAGTGGTGATGCTATTCCAAACAAAGTGGACGGGGTAGCTCTTTTATGTCAAAGTCATTGCAGGCCGTTGAGTGAATGAAGGTAAAAAGCTACCGCCATTGTTACGTGTGATTTGAGTGACTACTGAGGACTTGAAGTACCACTTGTACTCTTATTCTTATTTATGTACGAACATTATTACATTAGCTTCGGAAATCTCCTTCCCTTCCTTTGGTTACCCGCATCGATTCTACAATGAACTAATCTGTGTGACTAACCAAGAGCCCGACTCAGCTTCCCACACCACAACCCATCCATGAATGCCGACTTAACATTGTTACACGTTACTTTATGCTGACATCATTGTCATAATGAGCTCAATGTTTCAATCAACACTCAACTCGTCTTTCGCCGCTCTCAATCCTATCAGATTATCTTTTTCTTTTTGTGTACTTTGTAAGTTAAGAAATACGACACGAGGAAGATCAGACATTATTATTATTATATCACCTACTTATAGAAACTAGCAGATAATTCCGCCAGTGAATAATCATTACCTAATTAAAATATGGATTTTTAATAAATTCGAACATCAAATCCTTCCGAATTCATTGATCTATGAATAGAGAGCAACACTTTATACTCTTTGTTGTGAAACAGTAAATTGAATGTATAGGAATCCAGTAGTGGTCATTGATCTTTATACGAACTCTAAAATTGGTTTATATTTTAGTGATGCTTCTTGGATTGATAATCGCTCTCTTAAACTGTAATATCCGACTATATTGATAGTATGCATGGTTAAAACATACAGGTTAAATAGGTTTCTGTTTTATTTTTTTGTTGGGTAGTTTTTGTGACGCTCGGTGTGCTGCTGAAAATGGTTATTCCAGCAAAAATCTATTTTGCAGGAGCTGTAGATAGGATGTGTGATATAGAAAGTAGTACGTGAGCAATTGTCCCAACACGTTTCCCTGAAATCCTCTTATTTTTGAGTCAAAGGTCAAATTGTGTTAGATTTTGAGTATGAGCCACCTTGTATGCACATGCACTAACCATTATCCATTTAAGTAGTTGTCTGAGAAGATCTGATTCATTTATATGTATAACATCTGGATGGATGGATGGAATAGTCTTACACACAGAGCAATAGCTAATGGTAATAGGTAAAAGCTTGCACTTTTAACTAAAGTGAACAATGAAATTGCCTGGCTATGTAAACTGTATGTAAAGTATGTAGAGCCAATTCCAGTCAAAGTCACAGGCAGCCAGTGTAAATTATTGCTTTAGATGAGAAACATCGATTGAATACATTTGCCTAGTTAGTTTCTACGTATATGTAATGGTTTTATGATGTTACAACAATAGTTCAAGTACGTATACGTACAAGAGAGAGAGAGAGAGAGAGACTCGTCTACTCTTTATGCATGGATTGTTACGAGGAGATACTTAAAGCAATTACTTTGATCGCGATCCATTTCAAAATTCAGGTGAGATTTAATTTATTGACTGCCATGTAGTTTAAGAGGAGATTGTAATGCCATAATAATTTGGGTGCTGTATGTACTTTACCTACCCATCGATAATACTTTTTACATTGGCTTTGCCAACTCAACTAACTTATAACATAAACAATAAAACAAAGTGCTAAGCATTTCTGTAGGATGCAGAGTAAATTGTAAATTGACTCGCACGGCACTTTATTTCTTATGATGAATTTGATATCACATGACACTGATGTATAATGTGATCATGAAAAAATTAAAATCTGCTCTACTACACCCGCAATATATTACAAAGATGATAATATGGTGGCAATGAAATGAAAACGAAAGTCGTGCTCACTTTAATTTACCTATTATGTAGAATGAAATGATCATGTGTGCTATAAGCTAAATGTTTTTGTCTTGTCACAAATTGAATGTACACAAAGTTCCTATATACAACAACTTTCTTCATCTCCATCATTAGAAATCCAACATTGCGTTTTAATTCAAAGATAATCGAATAAAAATTTTGCAAGATATTTGCAATAAGCACTAAATCTAGAGGAAAGTGGGCAGAGAAGTAAACAAAATAATGAAATATCCATTCTAGTCTCACATGAAATGTATATTTATGGTTATGTAGGTGCTTTGAAATATTTATTCAAGAATAAATTATGCCAAAAAGAATTCCGTATAGTTATGAATTATGAGATGATAATGAGTAGGAGTAGTGATATTTATGTAAATTGTGTGTATGCAGCTACTAATACAAGGAAATAATTGAATGGAAGAAGAGATTCGTAATTTTTTCAATTTGTTTTGAATTTTATTCAATATCGGATGTTTACTCATCGGCAGACGTTTTATCAGCAATATAATATGTAGCTATGTAATATTGGTAGGTAGGTAGCAAGTATAATATAATATTACACACTTTATGTACACAGCACAAATATATACTAGTTAATACAATAGAGAGTAATAATTACTACAATAAAATGCAATTCGCATCGGGAGCAACACAAGATACATACGTATTACAACAATAATATATACAGATCAGATACTATATTTATGATTCTCTACTATAGTATCTTCCTTTAACTCTACATGTAAGTAAGTATACGATTTGACAACACAAACACAACCCCAAATATAACAGCACAACAGATATAAATGATAAAACAGCATTTATAGTTATCCTTTTTTGTAGACATCTTAGTTATTTTTACGTATAGTTCTGTATCAATATTTATCAGTACAATGTAAGCATAGGCAGGTCTTTGTATAACCTAAACATATCAACAAGTTAGACATTTAGCCCTAAGTATTAATGATAATTATCATGATCAGAGAGGAGCAGACGACCTACTACTGCGGAGGTAGTCGTTTTTTTAAGCTAAAACACCGGTATAGGATAATTGTAAGTAGGTTTCACTTAACATTTATGTACTTTCTTTGTATCTAGAATATGTAGTTGATAAGCAGTATGTTATTTATGTATGTCGGTAAAGGTAATAATGTATGTGGTACATTGATGAATCTGTCTGTTTCTCCTTTCTTTTTGTCATTTTAGGTACCTACTGTTAAATTAGTACTCTTAGAATTAGCTTAATAATTAGTTTATGTTGCATATGGGTGGCTTTAGTTAGTCGTACGTTGCTGATATCAATATTGTTGATTTAAATGTTATTACAATATATATTACTTGTAAATATAATATTGTTATTTTGTAGATGGGTTTATGAATTTATGTTTGTATGGGGCAAGGGGAGAGAAAAGACTAAATTATTATTATTATGAGCTAAGTAATTAAAATCCTAGTTATTATATTGGCTTAGCATAAATTAAAAAATGAGTTTGCCATGCCAGGGACTTTTAACGCTTGTTCATAATCAAACAATTGATTTCAACAATATACTGAGCATACATTGCTCAATTTTAGTAAGCTACTTAGTACACAGTCAACACACAACAAGCATATTAAGTATATGCTATAATGAGTACAGTGTTTTAAGTAGTTTCCTTCGCAATTACCTACAGTAGAATCAAAACACGAAAACCTACACAGAAGGATAGAGAGTGAGCTTTTTAGAGAGAGAGAGAGAGACACTATTAAATTATGCTGCTCTATCCGTACGTATTTCCCTAAAGATTAAGTTACTAAACTATTCTGTAAACTCACATTATTATTGCATTCTTCCTTTCTTTTTTTTACAATCATACACAATAGCAATTCAAGTATTCAGCACATCACATTACGACTACATTATACTACACCACGCCATCAATCAAGTTCAAGTTCAGCTTTCACCTATTTTTACTCACTTTGTATTATCATTCATTATACGCTAGTTAAATATGTTATTATCTAAAGGCTACAATTTACAATTAAATTCTTTATGCAAACAGAAACTGACATACCTACGTGAAGTCACGTCACGAGACGATGCATCCTCTCTCTACTCGACAACATATTTACTCATTTCAATCCCTATCTATGTACATACTTTGTTTTAGTAATTATATCTACTGTACAGTGTATGTACATACATAGGCTATATAAGTACATACAAATACAACGTATACAATACATGCCATGCACAGGGCTTTGTTAATTTACACACATTTTAATTTATGTAGCTAGTTAATTTAATTCTCTACCTAAACTACAATACATGGGGCAGGGGGCAGAGTGAGAGAGAGAGCACGTAGATAAAGTAAATGTTTCTCATTGATTAATTAACTTATTAAAATGATTCGCATTCATGTCATAGTTTTATTATTATTATAATATCACACTTAAGTATGAATGTAGTATATACTATGTAGCTATATGTAGTAGTAATATAATAGTAGCTAGATTATTTAGCAATATTAGTTAGTGGTATGGGTATATAATAATATATGGATGTATGAATGTATCTCCTACTACTATTTGTGAAGTGTCAATGTGTTCGTGTTCAGTTTTTATTCTTTTTCAATCTATTGTTTGTGAATTGTGTGGTTTGTTTTCGTTTAGTGTGATGTGGAGTACGTGTGGGATTTCCTATATGCCATTGCCATCCAATTCTCCCTTAATCACAATCACCAGTATGATAATAATGATAATTAAAAAAAATTAACGCTATTATCATCGTAATTATTTCACTACTCCTGCACAAAACGGAAGGGAAGTAATATATTAAGTATATGTTTTGCAATGTAATGCAAAGTAAGTAGCAGTCAGGCTAGTTGCACTATTGTAGCAAAACAAAAGAGGATGCTTTGCTTTGTCATTCTGATTTTGCTCTTTTTTTCTACTTAACACACACTGACTCTAACTTAAGCCACAATAAAAGTTACTTTTATATAGGTACCTACTTTTCACTGTGTATATAAATCCCATTTGGGTAATTACAGTGTAAATGTAAATGTTGCTCTTAATTATCATTTGCATGATGACATTATTTATAACCTCATTGCATACTAACCTTGTTAACTTTAGCAAAGTAGTAATAAAATTACGTGATTTAATTTAGTCGCATTAAAAACTATTGTATTTACTTATCAATATAATTTTTTCTATTGACACAGGGAGAATTTAGTATTTAGCAAATAAGCTATAGCCTTATACAGAGTATGATAGAAGTATGTATTATCAGTACACGCTGAGATAATGATTAGGATACCCGTCTTGTAAGCGTTTTAGCTCATCTAATAACTTTTGTAGAAGTGAAGAAGCGATAGTTTTCCTCAATTTAACCTGTCAAATTTTAACTTGCAATTACTCAAAGTGTCTAAGACTGGGCAAACCAGGTGAATAGTGTCTAGGGGTTCATTTCCCTATTATCCTCCTCATGTAATTTAACTAGGAATTTAACACGAAACAATTAGGGCATGACTTAAATACATAATATTAAGGTGTCAAGTGTAAAAGAAGGAAAAAAAACTGCATATAGGAGGAATATATTTGAGAGAAAAGTAAACAAAAGTCGTATGATATCTGACACCATATAGTTGTGTCAGATCCCTCTTCAGATGTCAAATTATTAAAGTAATGAGTGCTGATGTAATAGTTAGTACATAAATGGTGAAATAATTATTCAAACCCTCCATGTCACATAGTCACATTGTGTGTGTGTACAGTGAGCGAGTATGATTTAGTAGATTCAACTGGATATGAGTGTGACACTACACGTAAGTTTGTGATTAAGGTCTGACTTTGTTTGTCCTGTCTGTCCATCTAATAATTCTCTGTGTCTTTAGTGTGGGTTTATTAACGAGCTAATTTAAAAAATGCATGCTACAGTTCAGGATGCTGAACCATTTCATGATGTAACACGTAAAGAGGGACTCTACTGCTGTTGTTAGTGTTTGTTCGTCCTGCATTTACACCAGAAAAGTTGATCGTGTGATGATCCTCTCTCATGATGGTTCAATGTTCACTTTTGAAAGTTTTCCTAATGGTCTGTCTGTCTATCTATCTAAATAGATTCCGTGTCGGAGTTGTCCGTCTGCTGGCTGGCTGCTCTCTTGTTCTCTTTCTGTCCTAACAGAACAAAACTAACATCACATGTGTAGTCCTTCTACAATTCCTAGCCAACTTTGTTGTTCTTTCCATCAAGTGCTCTCCTGTTGTAATGCAGAATGCAGCCAGAAAAAGAGTACCTTTTTTTATTCAGGATAACACAACACCACTTTAAATACATGCACTGACTGACACTCCTCGTATATACTATATACTTATATAGTTTTATATACTGATCCCTGGTATTTATATATTGACTGATCATCATCACATCCATTGTAACTCTGCGAGTATTTATATTATTATTGGGAACTGTTTTCGAGCAAATGCATAGAACCACATTTTCAAAGTTGACTTAAGTAACACGACTTATTGTAAGCATGTAAGCATGTTACGCAGTTATCTAGTTAATAGACACACAACAGACACTACTAAACTATCTGTTGTGTATGCAGTCATCCATCCTATGCAATCCCTCTTGTTCTCAATGCAGTTCTATGTATCTGTAGCCTAAGTACATGCATAATATGCAATAATAGCTATTCGTATTATTATTTATGTATTTAGGTAGAGCGAGATAAATAATGGCACTGGATATGGTGATTGACATGCACGCAGTCACTTGAAAGTTGAGTTGAGTTGAAGCTGTCGCTTCTAGCATTCTACTATACCATGTAAATATCTAGCTATGTTCATTATGTTTTCTATTTACTCACAGTAGTCGTAGTCATTTTGCCCTAGCCTATGTTAACTCCGTTTGGTTGGCAATGGCATGCTCTCTCTGCCTAAGTTAAGTTAGTTGACTTGTCCTGACTTCGTCCCGTCTGCTAGCTCCCTCCAATTCTCTCACTTTTATTTTACCCATCCAATTTATCCGAACAAAACACAACATTATCACTTCCCTACAAATACCATTACAACCACACTGCAAGTATTTACTAGCAAAGAGTTGTGCCATTTTAATGATATTTTTTATTTATTGAGCACCCCTACTATGTAAATACTCTTCGTGTGCTTTGTACCACACAGCTCAAACAATTGCATTTGACTTTCCTTCCTTTAGCTGATGTTACTTTTTATGTTTGGCCTGCGGAATTACTTTTTACTTTACAGAAATGACTTATAACATAGCTGACAGAAATATGCTAACTTTAATATACTCATAAAAATAATAAAGCTATATTAACTCACGAAAGGATATGGACCAGGGCTAAGTAAATACAACACGCTTCAGTCAGTTAAATTTACAGTTTACATTACAACAAGTAGGTATTTCAATTTCACTGCGGGAGCTGCTAGCTTGTCCACCCAACAGGAAACTAAAAACATTATATTTTGATAAGTCAAAAACTGATGCGAGAATTTCATAGAATAGATTAAAGAATTTGAATATTAGACTGAATCACGTAATAATAATAATTTTAACTAGTATTTACGACACAAATGGAAATTCAAGGAAAATTGCAAAAATTCTAATTTAAATCATTATATAGTTAATATATTTCCATAGCCAAACGTATAAAGATCACAATTCTTTACAGTAGTAGTGGGTAGGGTCATAATAAATATGAACGTATATGACATTTACAATACGTAACATTAAAAGTAATGCCACTTGTAATTATGTCACTCACTATTCCACAATTTGTATAGCCTAAGTAAGTGTTGGTTCATTTTTACTTTATTTACTGTTTTGAGTGTCAGAGAGAAGTGAAAAGACGTAAGCAGAGGTCAAGAGGATGTCATAGTATTCCATGCACGTGTGCATTTACATAACATCAACTAGAAGACTGCTCTGTAAATTCAGAATGACTTGCCATTGCCTTTCGACTATAGCAAATAATAATATTACTCATGTGCCTAAACGCCTGACCTGGTATTATTACAACGAGCATGACAATAAAGTATCCCTCATGAACACAACTCTGTTTTTGAGAATGGACAAGATTTCTAACAAAAGTTGTTTTTGCTCTTATAGGCATTTCAGAGACTGAACGGCCCTATTGAGATTCTCTTTTATTTACTTAGCGTTTAGTAGTAGAGAGTTGTGTTATGAACTGTCAAGGGAAGAAAAGGTCAGTAAGTAGGCAACGCGCTATGTAATTAAAGTCTTGTCTTCATGTTGACACTCATTTCAATACACAAAGTAGGTAGGACCTACACTACAGTATTTTTGCCTTGCTCTTGTTAAATTGCTGACCAAAGGAAAGAAAGCCAAAAGATGATTACCTATCCTGAGTTAGTACATTATGTATAGCAACACTCCCTACACTACTACCCTAGTTATGTTCTTATTCTCAATCGCCAAGCTCTTTAATACACATCTCTCTTCTGCTACACGGAATAATCTACTACGGGCAAACAAAACTCGTACTGTACTACTTTTACTATTATTCTACCATGCATAGCAAACATGTGTATGTCTATGTCCCAATATCCTTCTATTTATTCTTTAGAGAGCCATTCAAATCCAATCATCTAACCATATGCCATGATAGCCATGTAGAAAATCCTTTATGGTTGTAAAACAAAATGAGAGGAGCATTTGACCAACCCACAAAACGCAAGATTCATCCAGCCAAATCAGACCATAGAATAATATCAACACTGCCACAATATTTAGGCATGAGAGGGAGATGTCAGAAAAATATTGCAAAAGGCACGACATCACACGACACGCCGGATGCAATCCTTTTCACAGCAATATCTACATTTGATCAAATTCTTTGAAATGTTTTTTTCAGCTAAACTCAATGAAAGTGGACGTTCGAGGAAATCCTTGACAAATATTACTTTTCTTGGTTTCTGGCAGAAAATTGCTAAAATTTATACCATTCTTTACTTTCAAGATTACGCAAACGATATCTAATTTCTATTAATGCAATAAATTGCCCTGGCCAATAATGTAATAACGAGTGTCTATCCTCAGCGAAAATGTTTAAAAAAAAGTCATTTTACGTAAAGGCTAAAATAATTGTGTTACGTGTGTAATTGTGTTACGTGTGTAATTGTGTGTGTATGATATTGCTATAACTAGAAAGCTAAATTAGGAGTAGTGATTTAGTATTCCTTGGGGCATGAAAGCCAATGGGTAATAACTAGTGTCATTGTACTAACGCGACAGTACACTGATAACAAATTGAATTCTTAGCATTAGTCTCTAATAGTTTGAATTGAATGACATTAGCTATAAAAGCTAAATATAAACTCCTGTTTTAAATATGTTTATATGTATGTATGTAATATATCTGAGGGGTTGAGTAGTAGCGATAGTCGTAGTTCCTTCATTCATAGTAATGTATTGTTTACTCTAGTGTAATAAAGCAGTAAGTATAAGAGATCATTCATAAAACTACAAAATTAAATCTGTGGTTTGATGTCTTGAGTCATTCCTAAACCGACTGCAGGTGACATAGCATGAGAGGGCAACGGCGGTGTGGTTACAGACGAAGCAGGACTATTAGCAGAATTAGCCTCTGATTGACTATTATCATCTTCCTCATCTTCCTCAGAGCCACTTCTCTTTTGGCTTCCCCCTGAACTTCCATTACCTGTTGAGTTGTGTGTCTTTACATGTTTGGACAAATGGTCTGACCTCATGAAGCGTTTGTTGCACACCGGACAGGCGAACCGTTTTTCTCCCGTGTGGGTTCGGAGGTGTCTCTGCAGCTCGTCGGATCGCGTGAATCGTTTCCCACAGAATAGCCAATTGCACACAAAGGGTCTCTCTCCCGTGTGCCACCGAAGATGAGCTTTCAAATGAGACGTCTTCCCGTACACCTGTAAAATAGTCAAAGAGACTTGTTAGTTAGGAATTTCGTATCTTGAACATTAACAGACACTTCTTGACTATTTAGTAACTATTATATGTCATTATTTTATGCCTGTACAACTAACAACAATGAGAGATCATTAGCTTGGAGATCTGAATAGTAATTATTCCATAGCTCACACACGAAGTCTATTAAAGTGCTCAGTAGCTTCTTAATTTAATTTGCTTTTTAGCACTAACTAACCATCACTGTGTCTCATTTGCCTACAAACTGTAACATCTCGTAACGCTTGTTTAAGAGAAGAGTCCCTTGCAGTTAAGAATAATTGTTTCAACTATTCATACACCATAATAGCCTTTAAATAATACAGAGAACTCTGCCTACTAATATTACAGTGTTAACTACAGAGTTATTACTCTGAAATATTTAAATTGAATATGGACTGTGTACTTTAGCTCTCATTCTTTCTACTCTCTGCATGAGTTTTCGTAGATTTGAGGTTTTAGCATAGTTCTGCTCCGTAATAATAAAGCACGTGTGTGAGACAACATGCAATTATGATTTCCTAGAAGCTTTATAGCTCAGCATTTTCCTCTGACTTCATATTATTTACTCCTACACTCTTCTTCAGCATGCCTTCCTATTAATTCCACAGAGTCTAATGCAATGCAAGGCTGAAATGAAGGAGCACCCAAGCCAAAACTCTGCATGACACACCACACTGCTCTCATATTCTACGGAGCTTATATAATGTGCACGAATCTCGGCACGCATTCTTCTCATTGCACTACTTTACTTGCTTATTACTACGAAATGTACATATCGGGAGCATTTTTATCCCTAATATTCTTTATCTCTCTCCTCAACATGACTACTGCCTTCTTTTACTTTATATAACAAACTTTGTGCATATCAAATACTCCCTGCCTAAATATATATTATAGCCACAGCACATACACAACTACTACCGTGTTATTAAAATAAAGCATACTATTTAATACATGTAATGTTATGTATAAAAGAACAAATACTCCTACCTATGCCATTAAGTTACCTACTTACATACTACTGTTCTATGCATGTAAGATTGATCTAGCACCTTTACACTACCAATTCCTAACACCTTTGATTTCATTTTCTGCTACTGTATTGTATAACTCTCGTACACACAAAATAATATTTAGAAGACCAATAGGAAACGCTCAACTATTCTAGTCCACAGATGTTACATTGAATGCGTGTCAAACAGTGGAAAAACACAAGTGAATAAAATAACAACGTGTAAATTATTACGATTAAGAATTCAAGGCACATAGACATAAATAGTTGAGAATTAACTAAGAAACCAACCACTCGGAACGACATAGTATCTTTGTGCGTGTTTATACTCACTACACATAATATTATATTTAATACAGCCACGAACGATGTATTATGTACTAAAACATTCGTCTCTTACCTATAAATCTACTATTATTATATGTAAGTCTAGTGTAGTCAAACAGACGAAATTCACAACCGAAAATTCGAACATTTCATCAAGTCCTCTGCCTGACTTCATTTTTTCAACATTAGCAACATATAAGATAAATATTGCTATTTCTACTCCTAAACTTTAGCTTTAGCTCATCTATATACTTACGATTGGCATATCTATATACAGATACTCCAACATTAAAATGAATTGGTCAGTTTATAAACAAAGGTGTAAATAATTTTAATGTGATTTGTACTTGCGTTGGAATAAATAAAAATATAATAGCAGATTTTAAAAACAGTTTTTGTACTCACTAAAAGATCTGAATATTGTGTAAAATAGTTTTTCTTTCAGCCTGTACGAGTAATGTTATTTATTTGCATTTGTAATGATGGAGATTCTATATGGCTACTTGTGCCTTGATTAATAAGGATAGGATTGTAGTAAGTGAAAATGAGCAAGTAGTCCACGTATTTAAATGAAGTGGAGGATAGAATCCAGGAAAACTGCGATAGGATAAAGTGATATGGCGAGGACTGAGTTGAAAATTAATTAAAGGTAGGAGAGAAACCAGTTGTGCATTAGTTTGTGTATGTTATGCATGTAGCTATCTCGGATTTAGTCAAGTTCCCTTAATTGCTTTTCGTTTCTTAGGTATGGAAGTGAGGGAAGAGAATCCAGTCAGACAAAGTCAGGCAGGACAGACAGGACTTGCTGCAAGTCAGTGAAGTGAAGTCAGAGGAAGACAAGTGCCATAATATGGCAGCTAAGTAAAAAGCTACGAGAGTTGAGTCAGTTACTTAGTTGGATATATGGAAAAGGTAGGATTGAAGAGCAAGAGGACGGTTTGACTACTATAAAAGACAGAAGATGAGATGCATTTATATGATTAGGGGAGGTAGTGGTAATGAACGAGCGACTCATGGGTGGCAGCTTGGAAATTCGCACAGTGTGTAGCATGTAATGAAGTACTAACACTAACTTGGGTGGAATTCTCAGCTAATGTTAACGATAAGTATTATTAACTAACAAGTAACAACTGCTAGGCCATTCTCTCTCTCTCTCTCTCTCTCTACTAAAAGAAAACTATAATATAAGTACCTAATTGGAAGAGAATGGGAATAGCCAAGTTAAACAAGCTTAGCTATCCTTCCTATTCAACTCAAAAAACTTCTGTTGCTAAACTGAGATTCTCTCTTGAAAAGAATATCACTTATTTAAGAAGATGGGTAGATTGATAAAGAATTAGCTTGCCAAGTGCTAAGTAAATTTTCCATGGTTATTATTTCATGTTGAATTAAAGCTAGCACTCACTACTACTTCTATTAGATCCCATTATTATTAACCTGCTTAAGTACCTAAAAGGGTTAAAACTAAGAAAACCTGTAGTGTGTTACTATAAAATGACGTATAAAGTAAATAGCTGATTGCGTACACAAGGTTTATGGGCCTACTATTTAGTTTAGCACACACACAGCAGATCAATTCTAATGCCTAACTGTTGAAAATGCTAAATAATCAGTTAGAAAAAATGGCAGCATGTACAGTGAGGCACTATTGTGTGCTATCTGATGAATCTCTAGCTGTGAGTTGATGTGTTCAATTGTGCATTCATGACTGTGAAGGAGTGTGGCACTAGATACACAAAATACACATTACGATATTATCTCTTATAGCTCTGCATTACATCAGCAAGCAATTTAGATTTAGATATTATATACACTGTAGTAGTAGTAGTAGTAGTAAGTATTTGTGCTTTGAAATTCTAGTCTGGTTTTATGTGCTCATCTCCAATGAATTACCTACTGGTTATGATATAGCATGTAGAATTGTACACAGAGAGATAGTCTTCCTCCCTAAGAGGTGGTCTCTCACTCTATATTTCTCTAACAACACCAATGCAATGATAGTAAGTAACTAAAGAGCAAATGAAAAATGCTGGACTGACCTTTCCACAACCGGGGATGTGACAGGAGTGGATATTTTTCTTTCTTAAGTGAGCTCCTGCTGGTCCAAGTCGCTAAAATAAATAAATAAAAACATTATCACTACGAGAATCACAAACATGATTTTGACTATGAGCTCCTAGACTCGTTTCGTCTGTAAGACAGCCATAAAACTTAACCGGCATGACAGAACTCACAGAATCCATCAACTCTCTCCCGGCCCAACTTATGATTCTTCTACTATACAGACATGGCAGGCAGAGAGAGAGATAAGAATGCGTAGGGAATAAAAATAAGTAAATTGCTCACCTCAGCTTCTTGACAGTTTGGACAATCACAGGTTGCTCGACCAGTGTATCTTCGCTGAGAACGGGGTGAAGGCACCTGCTACGATTACACAAGAAAAAACAAAAGCTTATTAATTCGTACTAACATTAGAGAATCTATGCACAGACACAACACATACTCCCTACACATTTATTATTCCTAGATACAAGCTATATACTTATATACATACGCATATTTTAACCATATCTATACTGTCAGCTTTGAAATCAGCATTTGCGCAGCTACATACAATATAAACTTTATATAATAATAAGATGCATTTTATCCTTGCCTTGTTCTCTACTACTGCTAAATATATTATATTATACGTCTGTAGCTAGCAGATCGAATAGTCAATGAGTTTTATATTACAATTAATGTAGTCTCGCTAGTCATTCATTTTTCATCTTGCTTCTCCTGCCCTTGAAACCACATTTGATCTTGTGATGGACTTGGTGGTAACTAAAGCACTTTTGCTACTCTCAACATGTGCATAATAGAAATAAGAATTTGCTACCTTTCGACTTACATTTCATATTGCCAATTTATTACAATATGATATCCAAACTGTTTTTCTGTTGTCTGTTTAAAAAATGGAAATATTATATGGCTACATTGGAAGAAGACTTAACTATGCTACTATATACATAGAGAAGACAGTTGTTGTGATCAGATCAGTGAATGATAGTCAGAAGCGAAGATGTTGGTTTTGAATTAATGTCTGTCGCTTCTTGGAAGCCAAAGTCTCGTAGTTTGCAATTATATTGTTGAATGATTAAACTTTCGACTGTCTAGGATTTGAATTAACTGATGCAATGCTCTGAGACTGAATTTTCCATTTTGAAGATTAGAAATTCCTCTCTTTTCTACTTAGTAGGTAATGCAATAAAAATTTGGCTATGAGCAAGCTTTATCCTTATTCCATATTCTGGTAAGTCACGAAGTGACTTAATGCAAAATTCTTGTTTCATTTCGACAGTTCGAATCTCTCTGAAAACAATATTTTTATAAGTATAGTTTGTAAGGAGCTAGCTACGAAGGAAGGAGACTCCTAATATTCTTGTATCTCTATGTAGTAGGTAGATAGATCGAGTATAAACCAAAGTGGAATTGAATTGGAATGGATGATGGGCCAACTAGTGGATATTAATGTGGAGATATTGGTTCTTATTATTATGCTGAGTTAGTTAAGTGAGCGCAACGAATAGAGAAATAAAGGTAGAATATGTTTCCCCATTTATTAGTTACCTGTGGCAGAGATGCTTGACCTAAACCAAAAGGAGATGTAACACTTGAGCCCACGCCTTGTGTTGGCAGCATTGACTTGTACGTATCCTGTCAGAAGAAAACCAAATGGAATAAATCAAAATTCAATTCAATTCGACTTTATGTAGGTATCACCCATCACGCATTAGAATCCTTTCCACCAAATCATACTCTTCATATGCATATATAGAAAACCTCTGTCTCGTATAGCATTCATCCTTTTTGTAATAAGGTAATGAGCAAAACATTTTGTCTTTTGTTCAACTTCCCAAGACTTATTTCATTCTTCATAAATAATGATATGTATATGAATAGGAAAGTTATTTATCTTATCATTGATAGGCATATATATACAATATATAGCCTTTTCGTAGATATACATGTGAAAAGTGACTGACAGAATATGGATAAGGAATGATAAAGTAATCATGATCGAGTAAATTGAAGAGAAAAACTGCAATAATATGATAATTTCCCTAATCTAATTTATGAACACTCGATTTGCTAGCATCCACTCTTTATGGCTTTTACCTTAAGTTAAAATTAAGTTCAAACAAGTTCTTTGGTAAATAATCAATCTGTTAGGAGAAAATGTGCTAACGGAGAGTGATTCAAAGGCAGGCAGCATATAATATGCGCAATTCAAATCATCTGAGCATTAATAATAAGTTAATAAGGAATTAAGAGATAGGCCTACCTGAAGTAGGTGCTGACCCGAGGTCAGTATGTGAGGATTGGAGGCAGCAAGGGTGTGAGTGAGGGTGGAGTAGTCATTG
The DNA here is from genome assembly GCA_009936455.2 of Tomocerus minor. Classification (NCBI taxonomy): domain Eukaryota; kingdom Metazoa; phylum Arthropoda; class Collembola; order Entomobryomorpha; family Tomoceridae; genus Tomocerus; species Tomocerus minor. Next base: position 58,329 of record JAAAYG020000232.1, read on the forward strand.
TAGTTGGACATCTGATGATGAGGATGATGGGGATGATGCATTCCTGCTGACACAGCTCCGGGTGTGATTGCACTTCCAGCTCCTACGTCCAACCAGCCACTGCCCGCCGCTGCTCCGTGAACCGCATCCCACCAAGACGACCCATTCATCCCTGACACCTTTTCACCCCAAACAACACAGATGTAAATACTTTACTCACTTTAACACACACTTTATCTCTATGCACTCTTTTACTCATCACTTTTACTCTTTTTTTATTGTTATTTTTAGGTCACTAGTCTTTAATTTCCTTTGAGGACTTACGTCTGGTTTGATCCCCGAATGAGCTCCGGACATGGCATTAAAAGGCCATGAATCATAAGCAACTCTAGAATACATCCCAACTGCGCCAACACCTCCGTCTACCTTCCCGGACAGAAAACCAGGTGGACTTTGATCTCCACACGGATTAGAATTGGTCGACCTGAAATACACAAACATCATGTCAACGATAAGTACTATTGTCACCGAAGGACTACACACAGATAACTATTTTCTATCTACACTTGTTTTCCTTTTTTTAATATGAATTATTAATGTTGCTTCTTACTTTGTTACTAAACAAATGAAATACTGTTATTAATCTGTTACTTTTGTCTTAGTTAATAACCTTTTTCTTTGCGATAATTTAGAAAGGTGACTGATCATTTTAACATAGAAAATGAATGAATCTTAAAACGCATAATATTATGCACAATAATCCACTGAAAAGTAATTTTACGTATTTTGTAAAATAATAAGTTCGTTTTACCCCAGGGCACCAAATCTTTAATAATAACTAGTGTTAGTGCCTATAGTTATGTGTATTATACATACACATAACTATACTATGTGTTCAGTTTTAAGTTTTAATTGAATTGACTCTACTCTGCCATTAAGCTTAAGTAAACAATAATCATTGAAATCTTATTGACCTTTGAATATTACTGGATGCAACATTGCAGAACCTACTTGATTAAGAAATAGAATTATAATATCGAGTTTTGCTTTAGTAACTAGCGGCCTAAACATTCGTTTCATAAAGACAATAATTGCTACATTTTAGTTCAAAAAATGAATGCGAAGGTTAAAACAGTGATAATGTTAATATGGAAGAAAGTGATTGATAATAATAATGAATGTGAGTGCTCACCCATGGAAGTAGAGATCAGCCCCGTAGCCCGGTGTCGTTCCACAAGAGGAAGATACAGGAGTTCTACTATAGGAATTATGATTGGCGGAAGTGACACAAACGGATGAGGCGAGGGATCGTTGAGCAGCGCTCAGGATTGAGACTCCTCCATGAGGAAGGGAGTTGGCGATGGAGGCACAGCTGCCAGTTCCACTGGTGGGGACGGACGACGTGACGTGGTTGGAACTGTGAGAGGTCGGCGGACAGAGCCCCATCGACGGAGATTTCTTCCAGGGATGGAAACCCTTCCCTACGGCTGCATCCGCTAATGGAGGTGGACTTTTCGAGCTAAGCTTATTACATTGAGCTGCCAGCATGGCTAATGGAGTTCCTCGGAGACTTGGATGCTCCTGTTCAACAAAAGAAATAAACATTCCCATTAGTACCATCATAAAAACTCTTGCTCACTCAACTGAAAATCTTTTTCACTAGTTGGTAACTCGCTAGAATACATTTTTTATAAATCCTAGCTACTATCTATATTTATAGGCCATGATTAAATTCCAGCGATAAGTGTAACGCTATGTTGTCTTTGAAAGAGATGATAAAGCCTGATATCCCTAATGCATTACTGTCTTCAGTCTTAATGAGGCTAACAATAAGAAGGACTATGGAATCGACAGGTAGAAAGATTAATCTGTCCATCATAATTACATATGCATCCAATCCACTTTAGCATAGCACATTATTGCTCAGCTTAACTCGAAGCTACAGATACATATGCCAGGAATTAGCAACTTCATTTTTTAGTAATTAGCTTTATATATTAGTTTTCTCACTACATGCCACCCTAACCCTATACTATCCCCTGTTGATATTTATAATTGGACCTAACTACAATTTTCATCAACGGAAAAGCAACAAAAATTAGCTAACGTGATTTGCCATATAAAAATGTATAACGCTTTTGAGTAGGTACATAATGCATGGAGGCTTATGGAGACTGTTATGTGATAATAAATAATAATCCACATATATAAATAGTATATATATAGCTCTCAACACCTATAAACAGTCAATTCTGTTTATGTCTCTATTTATTCATCAGGATCTCCAATCTAAACTAAACACAATCTTTGAAGCAAATAATATTCCTAACTATTCTGTACACACATACTACAGTGCTCTAAATGAACTAATAGCATTTTACCTACACCCATACACTGTACATCACCATTAGAGTTGACTTGTGGGAGTTGTAATGTGTTAGATCCTAGGATCAATAAATTCTCTTTCTACACGAGCTGCAGTGCATAACAATACACATTCATACATTATTCCCTTCTATATAAAGGATGTACAATAACCATATATATCTACTTTTTCGTTCGATGCATTTCTCCTGTTCCAGAGCCAGAGCATACGGTGATAAATATAGAAAATAATATTATTTAGTTTGCATTGCATTATTGTATTAGTAGCTACCTAGAACTCTTTTCTTCTCCACGTGCTTCAATTTTTCATACGCTCAATATTTCGATTTTGTGGTCAAACAAACTCAATGAGAATCTAGAGTTCGAGACCGGCAATGCAATTCACTGCGTAGTATTTTCACAAGGTAGTCATTATGTTTTTCTTTTTTACACCTACACAAACAGCTAGTTACTACAATATTCATATCTACGTGCGTCATATACCTACCGCTACGTAGTAGTAGTTTCCTACATTAAATTGCTTTTACTATTTTCTTTAGAAAGCAAGCTCCTTGATAGAAACAGAAAGAAATGTCAACCAACTCTGTGATGTTGACAATTACTTTGAATATCTTCTTTTAAAAAGTGCATTCAACTGAAAAGACATGACATATGAAAACTCATTGCGTAGCATTTGATTTATAATCGAGCAAATGAGTTAGCTATAAAGAGATTTGCGTTCGAGAAGATAATTTAACTCTTTGAAGGTGTAATGATATATTATGCTTGTGTTTATCTCGAATGCATGACTCAATTTCATCTATCTGAAGGAATTTCACAAACGAGAGGATTTCTTATACAATTCCTGTGAAATGATAATAATGAATAGTAAGCGTAAGGAAGGGAACTTATGTACAACAAGCTTCGCTTGGATTGATTAGTGGAAAATTTGAGCTGATTGTTAAAAAACGGTAATAATGCGTAAGAAAAAGGAATTTAGAGAATATTAGGTAAACGTGAGTGAGTTAGTGTTGTTCATTTAGTTAGTCCTATACTTATCTATCCCTACATATTAGTATAACGAGTCCCTTTCTTCTATTCCCTGATGATATAACTGTATATTTATTATGTAATGGTTCCTTTGTGTGATTTAACACTAAAGACACTTAAGAGTAAGAAAAAGTAGAGGAGAGAGAAGGAGAAGGATATTTGTAAATCGTAACGCACTGATTGTGTATAAGTAAGGTAACAAACAATAAGTCGAAAGATGAGAGGAAGAAAAAAGAGTGGAGGTTCCACTTCATCTGATTGGAGGGAGGCAGGGAGTTTTTGTTGGTAATCAAAGTTCGGTGTAGGCACGTCAAACGCTCTCATTTATCGCCAAATCGCCTATCAATTAATTGGAATTCCATCGGATACACACGCCCCTTTTTCAGAATTGATCACACTAACTTTAACATGTTCCTTGTGCTCTTCAGACCCTCAATCAACGAACTTTCTGCTTTCTTCTCAAGAACTAAAGATAAATAGACTTTCCTCCAAGCGACTCAACTCTCCAACTTTGTATCACTGCATACAAATTTAATTTACTATCTACAACAAAGATATATAGCCTCCTCCTTATACTATTGAATCTTCAAATACTCTACATATATGAAAGTATATAATATAATGAAACAGTATACGCTACGTAAAGTTGAGAGAAACGTAATTCATGTGTCGAGCTTTATCTCGTCAAGCTCTGCATTATAAATAGTTTAACTTTATCTCTAACAAGAAAGATAAGTTCAACTAAAAGTCTTGACTACATTTACATTAGAATTTCCAATAGTTTTTTAGGATAGTTTTCTTCAATTTACATAGGTGCCTGCAACGCCAATATCTCACAAAGAGGAGAGCATGCAGAGTTAAAGTAAACTTTGACAATCTGTTAGAAATTCGGAAAGTCAGTTTTCAGAGACAACTTCAGATGTGCAGGAATGCAAAGTAAAAATTAAGTCCTAACTCCAGATATACGTACGTAGCACAGTACGTCGTCAGTATTTCATTTTCAGTTCTTTATAATCTTTGACTTCTGTCGCTGTGCATTGCGTAGTTCGGCTCAGTTTACTTTTAAACACCTTGCTCGAGTTCCTATCGTTAGTCTTATATTTCAACGGCAGCATTTGTCTCCCCATTATATACAACTCAATTTACGGACATGTTTAGTAGGTATATATACTTACTTATATACTACAGATACGGACTGCTCCCCAAATATAATGTCGTCAAGCAGTAAAGTCAGTCTCAAGTTGCCTATTTTGAGAGAGAAGCATCAGCCTCGCATCGCTTCCAGAGTCATTAGCCCAACTCTCTCATAAACAATCTGTGCGAACAAATTTCCTCCAATTAGACATATGACCCTTTTGCCATTTCCCATTTCAGGCCATTTTCCTTTTCAGACACTCTGTCACACTTTGTCTTTTCACTAATGTCATGCAATTGCACTCATACTACTTTCGTATACAGAATCTACCATTATTATCATGTTCAGCTGTAGTCACTACAGTCACAGTTCCAGCAGAACTGTAACAAAAATAACTTTCAAATATTATACAGATCATTAACTTTAATTTATATCTAATGTACAATTTGGGAATGCCTTATTTTTAATTTCCAATCCCTTAAAAAATGGAATTCATAGATATCAATAGATGAATGACAAAAAAAATGTGTAAGCAATTAATGTTTTTCTGATTTGATAGTATTATCCCTGTCAAACAGCCAGAACATGGAATCAACTACATTAAGTTGGAGAACTCTTTCTGAGGCAAATAAAAGTTGAAAAATGTCGCGTATGAAGACAAATTTTGGGTTGGACGAAATTAAGATAGCTCTGAGAGATGTAAACAAAGATCCATAGAATACTAGTGATTAACACTCGAATCTACACTAAATTTTCGGTATTTGTGGATATAGAGAAACTCACAATAGTATTATAAGGGAAGAGACTGTAATAGGATGCTCCATAATAGGAGTAAGTCATGGAGAGTTGTTGCAAACGTAAAAATACAAGTGATTGTGAGTTTAGTTTGGTCGTCAAGTCGAGTTCTCCTGAGTTCAGAGTTGAATTCAACCCTCCTCGGTCGACTCATTCTCTAGCTTTAGTGTGGATTACATTAGTAGTGAGGAAGAGTGAAGCGACGTTCGGAGGAGAGCTATTGATGTCGAGCTCCTGCTGGGTTACAGACCTTCCGACCGCCAAAAGGACACAAATCATCCTGAAAAGTGCCTGACTGTCAGCCCCATAAAGCCTATCTGTTGTAATACGACCTTTTTGCACTGCACACCACTACTGGGTTAAAACCCGCAAATTTACTCAACAGTTCGACTCCTTATCTCTGCCTGTTTATTTGATACCCCTTCTTCCCTTCACTTGACTTTTCACTGAATCAAATGAAACCAAATCACCCTCTCTCTCTCTCCATTCTTTGCTCAAATTCAGTGAAATTGAATGCAAATCCCTGGCTGTCATCCTCCACCCTATTTTCAAACTCTCTCAGTCTCCTCTATTATCTTCATCTAATGTCCTCCACTTACAATTGTCCTCGTGCTAATTTGCATTCGAATTCCTATTATGATTATTACGATCGTTAAATTAAAAAAAAAACTCTTGGAAATGCACTAGCTACGAAAATAAAAGTGAGTGAGAGAGTTTGAGAAGAATATCCGCACGCTTCCCATCTACTTTATTTCATCCAAGACCCATGAACTAAAATAGCTATTATTATTGTTTCCTCAACCCTATATGTGCTCATACTGGATGGTGCTTTAAAACTACAAATAATGTACAAGACAAGATAACAATAAAATGAATATGGGAGACAGCCAGACTAGACTACTCGCAAAAAAAACATTACTGACAGTAGAAAACGATAGATACTTATGAGTCTGTGAGTCCGACAAGCGAGACATACGTGCCATTTTTCGCTTATCTTTGACTAAACCTGCATGACTACGAGAAAAGGAGACAAGTCATCATAAAAATATTCTAATATACTTACACAGAAAATATTATGCTCACGAAATATAAATACACTGGGAAAAGTGACAATGTGTACCTAGCGAACAATCGTAAAATTATGTTACGAGACTCTAACTTTGTTCTATGTACTCATATTATTATTCACTGAATAGCTTCGTGAAAATAGTATTGCCTATTCTGTAATGTAAACCAATGGAAAAAGAAACCAACGAATCTACAATTTATGAAGTCATAATAAAAAGATTGGATTCAAATAAGCCACAGGTATCAAATAGAGGCACTTCTTTAATAATTTCTTAATGCATCGATGAGCAGACAAAGTCATTTGTATCACAGGTGAACATTCTTTTTCTGTCGACTTGAATTACAAACATTTTATATTCAGCTGATGAGATATGATAGCATTATAGATAGCCGGAGCGACAAGAGTATCGAATTTTGGGACAGTTTCACTCTAAAACGATTCTATATCTATATCTGTGAAATGTGATATTTTATTTGAAGTAAAGCGAACAGGAGCGGAATAGAATGCGATGAGTGACCGTGTCGATTTTTATCTCCTGTCCTACTCCTGTCCCTTTTCTATCGACAAACTCGTTAAACTACATTTCCTACATTGAATGACAAATTTTAGCTGTGAGAAAATATTTATTCCATAACTACAGCTCTATACACACGAACTAATAAGCCTTGGATGCTTATCAAGTAAAAATATCGACAGGTTTGTTATTAGATTCCAAAAATTAGGATCCAGCTCATCCGTGTAAATTTTTTCCTAATGCTACAACTAATTGCAGTAAGGACTACGTACCTAATTTCTATTACAATGCACGTATGTATGTTTAGTATTAAGATACAAGAGTTGATAATCAGTTTATAATTGTAATACTAGATCTGGTTAGTTATAATCGGAATGTAAATAATAATATTATGCTCTAACCTTCTAATAAATGAATAGAGAGCAAGAAGTAATTTTTGTGTAAAAGAAGTTTATAATGTGAATAGCTGGGGAAGTTAACTAATTTGTAGAGGTATTTAGATATTATGTAGGTACTTATTGTTTAGGTTTAGCTGGTTAGTTGCTTTTGTGTGGAGAAGACTCAGGCAGACAATGGAAGAGAAGAAGAAGAAAAGAGGAGACGCATAACATCACATCACGCAAATCAATTATGATCTTGGTGCATAAGTGACCTTGTACTAATCCCATTCCCATTCTTTGACTCTTTACTACCCCTTTCTTCTCCAGCTCGACTAGAGCATAGCAAACAAGAGTCCAAACATGTTTCCAACCCATTTTAACCACCTAAAATAAAATCCAAACCTCATCCATCCACTCTATGTCTGTATACTATGCATGTGTACTATACTCTTCATCATCATAGTTTCTAATGTTTTATAAAAGCATAGGTACTTGCATTAATATTCTAGTGCAGCACAATAAGTTTAATATTAATATTAGATTCAATTCCCCTTAGTCTCTCCTTCTATAGCCAGAACAAAACTTGAGTGTTTAATGCATATGATGCTTAATGTTCTACATACATAATAGAACATTAGCACTACTACTACCTCTAAGATCCCTTGTATCTACTGGAACTAATCATATCAGTTTTATTTAATTCAAGACAGGTAAGATGATCAAGTGGATAAAGAATAAAAATTCAAGTCCTCTGATTATTACAGCCTCCACTAATAGTATTCTCATATATTAAATGAACGAGAAGCTGTGTAATAATGTAATTGGCTCACCCATCCTATACTATCACATTCTACATGTAGCTAAACCAGATATACCCTCTGTACATTACATGTAGTTCATCCAAGGAGGCTTAATTAGCCAAAATCAAGCAACTCCTAACTATATGCACATCTATATATGTATAATATATAATCCATATTCTTTATATATAACTTATACATCCCTGTTTAGGATTCAACTATTAGTAATATGCGATCAAATCAATCTAGAATCCAGCCTTTACCTTGCCTTACCTTACCTTACCTTGCTGGATTGCATTTGTTACCAATTACATCATTACATTCTCGAGATTTTACTCTTACACATGTTCATGTCCATACGAAAGATGAGAGAGAGAGCTAGGCAAAGGAAGAGCAACTGAATCTTGATAAGACTATCTATCTCTCCCTTCTTGTACCAAAATCCATCCCCAACTTGTAAAACTAAACTTGATCAGATTCATAGAGGCATCCATGAAGGAACAACATTCGAAAAGTCATCTTGTCTTGTCGTCACAATAATTTATTGCTCCTGCACGTCACGCGTAAATCTCGTCAGGAATACGAATGTCCAATTACTGACCCACCAATTCAACTTTTCAATCACAATAATTATTTCAAAATTACAAGAATTTTGCATTGAAAATTAACGGTTTTAGCTGCTGATAACAGCAGGGTGTATGTTGCGCATTGTCTTATTAATTTGCATGCCTCCAAGCGTTATGCCTATTTTGCCGATGAGATAAAACAACTCAAGAGGCAAAACGACTCTGGACTAACTTAAACCTTATTATCTATAATGTCTGTAATGATCTAATAAAGAAAAATCTCATTTTTATTTTATACCTACTTTCTTGGGTTATTTAGGTAACGTATGCTTTTAAATTATCTG
>JAAAYG020000233.1:0-33769 GCA_009936455.2 Tomocerus minor
TGCGAATTTTATTAAGTATTCATCTCATTTTTCTTTATTTCACTAAGTTGAAGGTATTCCCTAAGAAGGTCACATATTGTATCTAAATTGTATTGTGATAATTTTGATGCGTATTAAAGTATACAGAAGAAGTAATTAACTAATGCCTGATAAAAAAATTGTGAGACAGACACAGAAAGCATTAATTTTTTGGACATTGGTCACATTAGCTGTAACACAGTGCAAAAGCCCTTCCTTTTATTTGTTCTGTATTTTGTTCCGGGCTGTCACCCTTAAAGTCAAAGAAGTCGGAGAGTCAACAAACGAAAGTCTTCTCACAGTATAAGTCAAGACCTTATTTAATAATGTATGTACTATACACTAAATGTCTTTGAAGCATTGTTTACATTTGCCACATCGACACTGCGAGCCCTCGTGAGAAAGCGATTGCCTTTCAGGCCATGCTGTTTAGGAATGGCTCCAGATTCTGCACCCTCAAACCGCCCTTCAGTTTCATTACTCCGTTGGGATTCAGAATTCGCGGAGTCTTCCCCCACTCTACTGGGGGAAAATCCAATAGCCCAGGAATGTCTTCGACCTCGTGAATTGACCACGGCATGCGGATTAAAATTTGGATTGACAATTCCAGTGCAAAATTGCCTCCGAGTTCCATCTTCTTCAATAACCGTGGAAATTGTAGGAGAAGCCCCGCGAGGAAAGTTTGTGGACACGAAGTTTTCAATCGAACCCAAAAAATAGGCCATTATTTTGGCTGAGCACTTATTTATTTATTCCACCAGAAATCAGGAGAAATCCTTCTTATTAAAGTCCCATCTTTTTCTCCCAAGAAACCTTCAGAACCTGTTGCACAGGTCAGACTGGGGATTGTTTGTGGATTTTCAAACTCAGATGAACTGATACAGTTACCTACTTGTAATTGAGATATGATTAATGATGTGAACGTCATAGTCATAGAAGTTATCATAGTGAGGATGAAAATGAAGTCGGTATAAGATCAGTCCAGAAGAGCTAGAATTCTTGCCTTATTGCTGTATAGACTGCTTGTCTGCAGTGCCAACACCAAACAATTCATTCGGAATTGGTAAAAACCAATATGCCGATTTTTCTGACTGTTGTGCGTTGGATTTGTAATGAAAGCCTTCAAGTTCTAAAAATACTCCGAACAGAGAAACGACGTAATTAAGCCGGCAGTTCATCCGCATGTGCATGTTAAACGATGTATATGCAAGCGGCTTGTATATGCATATATATCCACATTATAGAATGTCTTGTTATTTTTAACACAATTCGTGGTGGAATTTCCCACTACTAATCATCTTGGGGCTAATTAGTCTGAAAGTACATCTATAACACAATGGACTTCCGGAATGTATATGCAGGACACCGGATTAAACAGAAAATCTATTCAAAATTATTCTTGTTTGTAAATAATATTCAATGATTGTCCAATGGTAAACTCTGATAATTTAAAAGAAATGTTGACGCTATTTTAGAGCGTGCTTGCACTAGACAACAGAATTATAGACTGTTGGATTGAACACAAACGACCTAACAAGAGAATACGTTCCATGGAACGAAAAACTTAATATTTTAGAAAATGAAGCAGTAAACTTTCAGCATTATGTACTTAGATAGGAAGTACGCCGTTCATAAAGAAAGGAGCGGTCGTGTTTTCAATTCCATTCAATTCTTTTAATATGCTTGGTATGCTCTTCCTTGAGAGAAATGGTCATCCCACTCCCAATATCGAAAAACCTGACCTATTATCGTTAGTCTAGCAATTCCTACTATCAAGTCTTTTAACTATTCCATAATAATTGCGCAGAACTCATCGTGGCACCTAAATACGGAATGAAATCGTCAGTTGGAGATACGAAGGTGTCTTAATGTGTAAAGGATCCCCAAGACAAAGATACATGTCCAAAAAGGGTGAAACATTATGTTCAGAGAGACACAAAAAGTTTTCTCGGGTACAAAGGCATTTTATTGAGATTGCATGTTTGGTGGACCCATGGATTTAATTTTTCTCTAAACGACAAAATATTGGGAGCGTGCTTCCTGGTGTCAAACTCAGCATACCCTAATAGGCCGATTTACATTGACTTCTTCTACAGAAAAAAAGAGTGCGCACGGGAACGTCGCCCAAGAATCCGAACGCTTAATTGTGCCATTAGATTGGGTAAAGTACCCGCTACATGTGGAATGGAGTGAAGTTAGAAGAGGTTCCCCGAAGAAGGGGAGGGGATGAGACGGAAGTTGAGGAAGGTGCTGTGTCAGAGAGCAGATGAGCGACGAAAATAGAAATGCACACCTGGGCCAACCTCCAAACCGAATCGGCAGCCAGAGCGAAGAGTGAGAAGAGAGCCGAGAGAAGAGTCGGGCAAATCCCACCTCACCCCACAAAACGTGACTTGTATGCACTTCGTGTCTGTCACATGGACATCATATCAAATGCAGTCACCGGGGTGAGTGTTCGAACAGCTGATGCCCATTTCCTGTATCCCTAGACACAGACCTCGCCGACCTCGGGCTTCTCCGCTGACTCCGCTCAGACGGAGCTACAGGTGCTCAGGGAGAGTCCTTTGACCCTGCTCTGCAGATATTATGATCATTTTCACTAATGCAGCTGAACCTACCCGGATTCATTTTCAATGTTGTCCTCATCTATGAGCGAGGACCCTTCTGCACAAAATACTCACTCACAAGTCGTACCAACTCCACACAGCACTTAACACTCCTTCAAGGAACTCCACTAACTCCTCCTTGCGAATCTGTAGAAACAAGAGCTACCCTGGCAATACATTAAATGGTTGTTGTACAGCAACTTCTTGAGAATCAACACTTGACCACTCGACTCACAATTCCTATTTTTATTATTCCTACGAAGTTTGTGGATGACATATTAATATGCACCAATAAGGAAGAGCCCTCTTAACGTAACAGTCTCAGTCTAGCTTCAGACAATATTAAATGACACTACTGCGCGATAAATTAGGCTCAAATAATACACCTTGCGATAATTACAAAATATACAGGAGAGCAGTGGTTAATGACTATGAACGACGAACGACAGGAGCATATAAAATTACATTCATAGCCATGCAGTGCAGTACAAACACATTACGCACTCAATATTTGATAATAATTGTAAGTATCAACATTAAAGTACAGGGTCGGTACATGGTCTGCTGTCCCCAGGCTGAACAGTAAAATGTTGGCCCAAATACAATTATTTCATGCCAAGTAGAACTTTTCCTTCAACATTTCAGTGCTACGGCAAACCGATTTTTCTGTCGCATCGTATCAAATATTGACCAAAAAGTATGAATATGATATACGTAACATAAGTAACAATTGCTGAACTAATCCACTTTTAAAAGTGCTACGAATTTTTGCAATTTTTGATTTCTAACATTTTGCTTTGTTAAAACGGCATGTTTGTGAAGGATTCTCATTTCGTTGTCAATTTTTAATTATAAAGTATAGTCTCAAGTATGCCAGCCTACCCTGCATGAGTTACATAAAGATTAAACCGAAAGCTAGAGATAGGCGAGAAGAGTTTATGGGAAAATAATCTGGACAAGGACGAATGACTTACCGGAATGGCAAAAGTATAGCGTCCAAACCCGTTCAAGCAAAACAGCCAGGTAATCGTAATAATGGTACTACACACTACACACAAGAAGAACGATATTCAACCTTGGACCCTTAAGCTAACTAAACTCCATAATCCTTCTTGTATTTCTACTATTTCCTAATCTTTATCAATTATCGACTTCTAGCACACTCAACTTTAAACGAATTCATGAATTCATGCCATCAGGCGTACATATACTGGATACCAATCTCAAGATGAGGATGAGAGCTGTCGTTATAAATTAAACTGTACCTTAAGTACTTCGTGACGAGCTCAAGCATTAAGGAGGGGTTGACGTATTTCCAACACTAATTCAAAAGTAACGGCTTAAAGTAGAGGAATGAAGTAAGCATTTTTAAGAAAAACTTGAGGATTTTTGGAGTGGGGGGAATGAATAGAAAAAATCAATTTTGATTTTGGACAGAATTCTTATGGCAAAATTTTGTGGCAAGGTGTAATGTGTCACTGAACTTTGACAGTACTCCTTAAAATTCAATGTGTATCCAAATTTGCTACACGTAACTTGCGTTGTTCATGCTCTACATTTAGTTGTGTGAATATCTGCTTTTATTTTAAAGAAATTGACCAAATCAAATAGTAGGAGAATCTGTCAAAGCAGTATTTCGTAAATCGTCATCAAGAACATATGCGTAGCCAAGGGGGGTGGCTAGCTGGCTTAAGCCACCCCCAAATTTTCTAAAAACACACTAGATATTATCGATAATTAACTGAAAACACACTAGATATTATCGATAATTAACTGAAAACACACTAGATATTATCGATAATTAACTGAAAACACAATAGATATTATTGATAATTTTCTCAAGTCACCCCCAAATGAATTTCCTGGCTACGCCCTTGATCAAGAATTAGAAATTCCTCCACTGATCATTCTTACAAGATTTTTAGATCCCGATTTTTAATTCCTATGCGATTTTTAGGATTCTTTTTGCCTGCTTTTTTTGAATTTTATCTGCCTGCTTTTCCATTCGCTGAAAATTATATATATATATTGATGCCTTCCTATGCTTTTCCATTCGCTGAAAATTATATATATATATTGATGCCTTCCTATGCTTTTCCTGCACATATTGTATTGCATCCTTCTATGTTAAATTCTTTAAATTTGAAACTATAAGCGCAGCAAACATGAACCGCAATAACGGTAAAATAATTAATATAAAAAATATAATTGTCTCGGCGAGACTTTTTAAATGTTTCTAGCAAATTATGTGTCCAAATACAGGTAAAATCCTAACCACCATGACAAAAAAATCGATTCATCTATACGATCCCTTCCCGTCCATGTAGCCCATTCATCCGACCCCCATTTCATGCCCGATTTTTTGAGGTGTTTTCATATCACTTTTTTGTAGGATCCCAGGTTCAAGTATATTGAACCTTGGATGTGCGTTTCCACGTTCTATTATAATAGCCACCCGTGCCTTATAAATAAGCATGTAAAATTAACGCAAGGCTCCTCCTATCAGTGAAATAATAATATAAAATTGAATTTTGCAAAAAAAGTTTCAGAAGAGGCGAAATCAAACACATAGATTAGAAATAATTATTTAGATTATAGAAACGATAATGAAGGAGGAAAGGAAATTTTTATTCCATATTATCAATGGAAAGCAGCAAGATTAGATTAGGTATATGATTTCAGCAGATTGCAGGGAGCAAACCAAATATTAGAAAGACGTATGGTCATTTTACCGAAACTGCTTTACCCCACTGGGCCTTCGTCGGCCTTTTGGTCGAAGACGTAGTGGGGGGTGTCGAAAAGGTGACATTCGGAGTGGAACTCTTTGTAGAGCCTCGCTTCGGATTGGAATGATAAGAAGAGAACGATGAAATGGGGACAGTGATCATTTTTACTGAGTCGCCAGACACTTCCGACTACCAGTGGGTATTTATTAGTCACTGCCGAAACTCACGACGAAATCACTTAGATACACTGACTATATCCAGAATCCTCGCATTATTTTGATCTACTCTCTTTAGCCTGATGATTAATAATTTTTACTGACGCCTGAGCGCCTTTGTATATTCCAACTAATAATGCTCTTGTCTAATACACAATTTAAATGATTGGAGCCCCGAGCACCTGACTTAAAATTCATACGCGGTTTCACATTTTTATAAAGCGATATATGGCATTTGATTTGAATTCGCTGCTATTTCGAACACAAAGGATTCACAATTCGCACTATTCGCACAAGTCCCTGCAAATTAGGCTATTTGAGATCACTCAAAATACAATACACATATTAATAATAATAAAAAATGAGGGTAGTTTTGAAAAGCAGAGGCGAAGGAGTTGGTCTCAGTGCAGGGAAGATTTGAGAAGAAAAAAGATGTTGCTGCATAATAATTGTAGACAGTGACGGAGAAGAAAGTGCGTCGTGCAGAGAAGGCAGCGTCTGGCAGAAATGACTCCGAAATGAAAGACGACTCGAGTATATAGATGTGCAGCTTGTAGCAGTTTTCATAGATCACTTATTATTAGTCGTGGGGCTCTGTTCACTACAGTTAGTACAGTATGGTATGGAATGTGCAGTGAGGAAGGAGAGTGACGGAGGATAAGAAGGTGGAGAAGAAGAGTTGGACGGAGGACAGAGCCAGAATACTTTCCTCACTCTCGAACTCCATTCCATTATGCTCATCTCTTCAAATATTACACTTACATTACAATTAATGCTATTCTTCTTGTTTGCACAGACCCATTACGCTCATCGTTATTCAGTGCACTTTATTTCTAAGAATAATAAATAAGAGAGCATAATTTTGGATCAGCTACAGGGAATTGTTAGACATTGTATCCTTTTTCATTCTAACCATAGTAGTTAGTAATATTCTGAAAATTAACGTAGAGACTCCTGTTTTTCTTAAAGGGGGTTCCACCTTTTCGTTACTGAAGAAGGTGGCAACTCCGACTTGTCCCGAACTATAAACACGTTTTAAAGAGATGGAAGAATGACACATTCACAGATGATATAGTTCGGATAAACTTCGTATCATTGAAACTACAATTTATTAGCTTTTCACGGACGAATTAGAGGCCATTACTATTGGCATATTATTAAGATATTAAATTTTTTGTGCTAGCCAATTTGAAATAGAATATTTACATCGAGCTAGAGAATGCAAACCATTATAACTATTCACTTAATATTCACTTACTATCAGGACTTGTAACTTTAAATCTCATTAGAAAAAATTTTCAACTAAGTAGACTTAGCAGGCTTTACCGCTGTCACGTGTTCCTTCTTAAACTTTTGTGACCTTATGGAATAAATCATTTTATAAATTCCATAAACTCTTAATTCTATTATGCTTTTTCCTCAATGAACTTCTTTGTTTATAGCTTTACATCAAATTAAGTACAATCGTCAGGACACTGCACAAAGGTCAAAATGTGTCATGCATAACTACGTAAAGTACTTATCCTGGCTTTATAATATTGTTCTACGAAGCTCTTAAGTTCCTTAAAAACAAAACCAAGGGCAAACTAAAATACTTGAAGAATTTATAGATTTCATAAGCTTCATAAATTTTGAAATTATGGCGCAAAGTCCCTAATGCCCATCCAACACAACTTTTGAGAACAATTGGATTAACAAGGGTCAATAATGACACCAATATTACATGTACATGTTTATTATTGTATAAGTATAAGCTGTTGAGCTAAAAGTGAAAAATATGGTTCTTCGATATCGAAATGTCCAACGCTGGAACTAACAAAATGACTAATTTTGTCATTTTGTTAGTTTCTGCATAGATTTTAGCAAAAATTCTCAATATCGTGACTTCAATTTTTAAGATACCTATGCATATATAATATTTTTGAAAATCCGTTTTGCGGAACTGATATGTTAATGATGTTTAAATTAAAGATAAAAATGTTACTCTGAGCCTGAGCATTAAAAATTAATACGTGGATGGTTTAAATATTAAATGCATTGAAACACAAAGGTGACGAAGAAGTTGTCAACCATACATAAAACTACTTCTACTTTAATATCAGCCCATATTTTTTTTAAATGTCATCTTAGCACCTGATGCATTTCCAAACATTTTCATAATATTTACCACTACTTTTAAGCTAAATAATATTTACCAGTACTTGTAAGCTAAATAATATTTACCAACTGCTCGCCGAGAATAATTATCATATTTAATAACTAATTATTTAGATGTTTGCATTAGACTGAGCAAAGGTTGCTAGAGTGTATGTCTATCTTTTAGATTGTTTTTATCCACGGCGGCACTAGCACTGCTACGGAAGGAGAAGAGACAGAGGGGTTTGAGCGTGTTTGCATGTAATTTTGTAACAAATGGCCTGATCTGATGTTGACTCTGATCCAAAACTGAAAAGCATGGCATGAGCAGAAGGCGTGGACGGCTACAAGACAACAGTAGGAAATTTTTGCAAAGTCAAAGCCAGTCCTGACTTAACAAACGATGATGCAAGTAGTTACCTCCGTTGACACAGTTTCTGACTATATATACTCTTCCCCTCACATCATTCCCTGCAGCCAGAGTTTGCACTTCTAGACACCAACCAACCTCCTTCCATCATTGCATTCATATAATACTCAAACGTATTTAGGCAGCACTCATGTTTTTCCACAAAGTCATGCCAGCCGCCGATATTACACCAGGCAGTCTCTCAAATACTGAAATTACACCAGTGACTGACAAGAATCGCTATTTTAACCCCCATAAATCCGTTAAAAACAGCCTTAATGTACATAAGGAAGTAACAAGTCTCCACACATTTAGCTTTCTTTCTTGTAGAAATCAACTATTTCGCATGTAACTTTGTCTACCTCTGGGATTCATACACAAACGGTCATGCATGTATCAATTCAATCAAATTACTTAAAAAACTGTTAACTCAAAACCCGAAATGAGCTTTAGAAATAGTATTTGACAAATTCGATTACATCGTCAGTTGCATTGGTTAAATTAAAAGTTATGTAAAACTCGTAGTAAATGCACAATGCAAAGGTACAAACAATGAAATCAGGAAGAAATGTTTAATACGAAGTGAACCTAATTATTGTTGTTGCACGACCTAATGGGTCTACTACTGTGGAATTTATTTAGCATTGCCGACGATTCCACTCTCCAGCTATGTAAAAACTTTTTGTCTATAACTACGTGCAATCAACAAGAAAATAAACTGTTGTAAAACAGATCTAATGGCAGAGTGACATTGTTGATTGAGAAACTGTATTTTGTCTACGACCACTACTAAGTGCTAATAGACAAAGTACAGTGTGACCCTTGTCACTGCGCTTGGAGTGATCCTATTGACCTGTAGCTGACACCCAGAAAATTTGAATTGTTGTAGCAGTTGTACGCCAATCCGTTCAAAAATTCATCTCCAATGACTGCCAGGCGGATAGACAGACATACAAGGTATTCGCATACTGACTAATACACTTAAATTAGAATTATTGGATATCATGCATTTGTTTCCTAAAAAATGTAACAGTGGTTACAATTTACCCTGATAATTTTATTTTGTCTTTTTAATCGGTTTTCTAACAAAAAGGTCTAAAAGACGGCAGAGTCACGCCTCTGATAATCACGCTCCTGATAATGACCAGTTGGAGCATCTCATCCGCAGCTGCAAAATCTGAAGGGGCTACCAGTCGCCATGGGGTGAATCTTTTGCGGATGATTCGATTATAGCGTAGACACAAATGAACACTCACTCAAGGAAGAATTGTGTAATCAACTAGTGGAGTATACTTGATCAGATAGCCTTGCATGACATCCACATCAGACATTAACAATGATCGGCGTGAAAAAGTGTATGTATCTATCCCGCTAAAAGCAAAAATGCATAACGGAATGCTGGAGCAGTGATTGAAAAAGAATATTGTCTTAAACGCACATCGTAAGGACAGAACTTCAACAGGTGGATTCTTGCATGGAATTTCTAAGTGCGAAATCCTGTTAAGCGCGATGGAGCAAGCAGGCCCAGAGAGTTACGTGCAATAACTGAAGCGGCGTGCGACTGTCTGTGTGGGGCAGACACACAAGGCTGGGACAGGGCCATATAGCTTAAAAGCGGGTAAAATTGCTAATTATAACGGAAAATCATACCTGTGCTTCACTGGAGGCTGAAAAGAGGCGACAGTGAAGATAAATGTCGTTGGCCTTAAGAATAAGTCCAAAGTACTTTTTATCGTCATCTGCATCCGGGATGACGGGAAAGCTCCTGATGCAGTCCCACAGATGACTCTCGAAAAGGATCTTCCCCGTCTTGATTGCCGTCACGGTGAGCAAAGTATTTTTGACAAGAACGACGACCTGAAATAAACCAGGAGGAATAAATTACAGTTCATGGATGCATGTGCGCATAATTCGAGCTAATCATTTCATCTCGGCCTTGGCTATCTACCTACGCACGCCGAAAGCACGCTGCCTTCTATTTTTCGTTGGCAGATGCCAGAATTGTTATTGGCCATTCATCTCATCAATATTGATGTAGCTGGAGCAGCACAACACCTCCAGCTCTCCCATCCAGCATCACTCGTTGAAGATTAGAGAGCAAACACTAACTACTTGGGCAAATACTTGCTCATTACACCATCCCTCACTTGTATTTGCAAAACTAGTGCAACATGAAGCTAAACCATATCCATAGGTCACACAGGACAAATCACAGGAACTGGCTAGGTGAATTTGTTCAGCGTGAGGGGAATGAGATTATTAATGCTCGTTAATTCTATTGAAGACTTCTGTCAAACGCCATTGAGCCACTATTTAACGGTTATATATATATATTACAGTCGTCCCTGGTATACTAGAAGACTCACTGTACTGAAAAATGAAATTTTCTGCTCAATTCTCTGAACAAACAAAAACAAGCCAACGACAACAGAACTTACGTCTTACGGGATGTCAAATATTTACCCATTCCTATTAATTAACACATAGAGCATAAGAATAACGCTAATAAGACTTCCCATCTACTTTGACAGTTGCTTCCTTACATCAGGCTACACAATGCATCTGTAGCAATACATTCCTCGAATAAAAGACATGGATCGGAATGAATAACGACCACACCATGAGCAAAGAATAGGAGATTATTCCGCAGAGAATTCTCTCGACGACATGACACTTGTTATTGAAGAGCCAGACCAATAAATAAGTAGTCGCATAGCACATCGTTCTACCCTCGTTTCGCAAACCAAGTGAGTGGCATGGCAACCTTAAGAGCCATCGCCAATCGCTATGCAAGAATGAAATAAGAAACCATGAGTGCGGGTATAAATAGATGTGGATGTGAAGCCCTATCGTCTCATTCTCTAACATCCGTGAAAACAAGCTGAATGCACCATTTTTCCTCACTAAACGGGACAACACAGAAAAATACATACATGATCCGAATTCCCATGTCTATGCCCTCACTCACTACTCTATGTATGCATTCACTGATTTACAAAACAATGAAACCCGTCGTTGCTCCATTCAGCTACAGCCGTCTTAGCTGTACAAAATCCTCGGACCCTTGATGTGAACATGTAATATGACTTCAATCAAATCAACATAGCACTCAATTCTGACGTAAACGAATTCTGACGTCAATTGATTGAGACAACCTTTAACTATATGTTACGAATGCTCAAATTTTTTAAAAACTATTGGTAATCAAAACGTTATATTATATACATGGTGTTAGATCTACGGTTTTGACGAAAAGGAAGGAAGAAGGAATATTTCGATTCTAATATTTTAATTTTGGTTATCAAGAACTTAAAGAATTCACTTTATGAATTCAATTTATGTCATGTGTGTGTATTTTTCAAAATATTAGGTCCGAAATTGATGTTTGGGAATCATATTGAGGAAAAATCATTCACTAGTTTAAAACTAAGGCTTCCTCTTCTTCAGATACAACGTTTAAACTCCGAAGTTTCACAAGTATCTTTTTACTAACAATATACCCTCCAAGTTCACACTGAAACTTCCTAGAAATATATTCTCGGAGACACAGAATATTCCCACACTATGCTAATATTGTGGGAATATTCAGATTCTAATACTAGAAAATCACAATTAAAATTGCTGCAAAATTATAGATGCATTATATATGCATTATATATGCTGCAAGAAAAAATGCCTGAAAATTTTAGAAAAACGAACATAATTCTTCAAATTCATCTCATTTTTTCACTATATTACTCATATTACTGGTATTACTCATCCGGGAGTTTCGATAAATTCGCCAAGTACAATGTCCTAACAATTTTTTTTTGAAAACCATTTATCATGAAACAAATACAAAAAAAATTACATTTGCATTTAATGTAGGATTCCATATTTTTTGGCTATTTTGAATAACATTTTAGCCGAATTATTTTTTCTTTCTTCACTTTATGTGCATATGCATGCACGAGGAAAGGTTTATAGGCTCCCCTTTCGACTACGAAACTATACCTTAAATTAAGCTATTTCGTGGCAAAATATTTAATAAAGCTAGCTGTACTTAGTTAAATATTTCTAATAACTTTGCAGGCAGTCAGAGTAGACGGTTTTTATGACCATCTTGTCTATAGGCTTGCAGACTTGAATTGAATGCGTAGGTACTTACTTTTTATTACAAGTTCATATGATAAGAGTGGGGAGTACGTGGGTTGTAAAAAGTACATACTTGTTGCGAGTCGGTAAAGCGTAATATTTCAGCAATGATCCAAGGCATCATTTGAGGACTGTAATTACATCGGGAGTCCATCATAGCTGCCCCTAGATAATGGACAATGAATTGGCCTTCCACATTGCCTGTGGAGGCTCCATTCCCCGAAACACTCATGCTTTTTGCACAGAAAACAACGGGAGTCAAAAGATAGTCGACTGTCCTATTTTACTTGACCGATTGATAGACTGGAAAGTTATTTTCTATAGATAATCAGTAGGCACAGTTTCTATTACTCACATACTTTTTGCTACACAAAACTCAAAACGATTAAGTAAATTGTTGAATATTAAGGCATACACACTAATAAATGTTTATTCTATGCACACAACATAAAACAAGTGCACTTCCGTGATAGCTTTTGCTAAAACTGTGTAGACCTTTCATATCAGCACATCCAATCTGTCTCATATTGACTCCTTGAGATCAGGACACGATTTTCATCTTCTCTATCTTTGCCTTTGATTCCCACTTTTCGTTGAATTTAAGATCGTATGTCGTCAGAAGACTTAAATGCTGTAGATCTTTCTTAGCTGCTACTAACACTTATAATTATTTCTCAAACAATTTAGTTGTAGTAAAGTGAGGCAATTAGGCTGTACTCTGGCTAAAACGCTCAAGTCAAAAGTTTTTTGTCAAGTGATGGTGACACTCCCACCTTTACATTTAGCCAAGATTAGCCTGATTTTGCCCCCATTGAGCCCTTGTCGTAAGAACTAGGAATCTGTGAGCTCAATCTCACTGTGCAACGAAAAGCTGAAAGGAATATCGACTATGGACTACTATGCTATGGAGTGTGTAAAGGTGGAGAGGAGCACAGAGGCAATGGAAGACGTCACAGGGCTGACCCATGTAGACGAGGCATTAGCACTCACGACACACACGTCTGCATCGTCTGGAATCAACTGTGGTGAATCAATGAATGAACTGCTGATAATCAAATGAGGAGCAGAGAGAGTCGCAGTTCTCCTTCCCACCGACACTAGTCCCACTTTGTAATGCAATTAGAGAAGAGGAAGTGGTGGAGACTGGAGAGGAGACAGCGATAACTCCCTGCAGACAGAAACTACAACAACACAACACAACAGCGTCGCATATGACACAGAGACCAATGCTTGTAGTCCATTAGCATTGAACAAAGTGCACAGCCACCATGCACATCTTCCTACACAGAGATGCCAGGAGATACAGTTCTTGTGTCGATCGGATTATGTTTCAGGGCCCACTTTATGCTGACATGGCCAGCTATCACCTACATGAGTAGCTACTCCTGTTCCGAGTTCAGCCACACTCCAGACCTTCTCCTTTGCCAAGGAAACTTAGAACAATCACTTGGCCAAGGGAAACGTGTTCAGCCAATTCCCTTTTACTGCATGACCACAAGATTTGGAGTTAACAGAAGAATGAGGCGCAGTGGCTCATCTAGCTAATTAGCAAGATCACTATGTCTATGCACAATCTTTAAACATTGTCCACGCTATTTTGTCACTGAATCAATATAAGGTGCCGATATAACGTTCCGATAACGTCCGTAAGAACGTGGCTCAATAGGAGATGGGGTCGTCGAGGAAAACAAGACTCAGTCAGAGCAAGTCAGAGGATGACTTTTAGCTACGGCTCGTTTGGCCAGAGCGGGTTTAGCGAGTTTGCCAACCAAGACTGCACTACCTCTCCTGCCACTTGTTTCGAAGGAGTGCGACTGCAGAGACTGCCTGTTTCCTTTGCCTGGTGTGATCACAGCGAGCGAGGAGCGATTAGAGTGAGGAAGAAACTCAAGGCACACATTGACCGAGTTCATCTGCTCCGCAGCAGTAATGGAAAAAAACTGGGAGCTCGGGAGCATGTTCCCGTAGATCTTTTACATTTACATTTCTTGAATGCAAAAAAGCTGAGAGCATCGGAGCTTTGCTCAAGTTCCTCCTGATGACAATCGACATGATTAGTGATGCCTATAATTTAGGCAATATATAATAGGCAGATTTTATTGAATTGCAAATACAATGTTAGGTCTGAATGCGTATTAGCAATTTAGGGTGCCTCATTGATCGACAGCACCTGCGCGGAAAATATTACTACGGGGTGCTGAGTAATAAATATGAATGTAGGCCCTCGGAACCAGAAAGGTCTACGTTTAAAAAAATCAACGCCTTAGCCTCCCCCCCCACCTCGGTGGCAAGAAAAACGATTTTTGAGTATCATTGAGGCACTTTAAGCACAACAACACAAGCGAAAGACACAATCATTACAAAACTTCAGAAAACTTTCCTTTTAATGAAATTTGGAGCACTTGCAATGAAACTTTTCAAATAAATTATTGGAAAAATCCGTTTTGAAAATCATCACTTTTGTTTAAGAACCACCTCCTTTAGAAAAATGTCATTTCGGCTCAAAAATTGGCTTGTTAAGTAACTTTTTAACTGGCGGCCCCAGGCTGCCAGAAAAAAATTCATATGACAATTAAGTTTGACAATTTGGATAAAGGAGGAGTTTTAATGAAATGTGAGGTATTTTAATGAAATTTTTGAAAATATTTCCAAAACCAAAAGAAATTTTGTAACATTTTTAAAAACAAAAAGAAATTTTTACCATAAATTCTAAAAATTAAATGAAATTGTTAATAAGTTAGTGAAACTAAAAAATTATAACATATGAATGAAATTCTCTCCATGCATAAAATTTTCCACATGCATGGAATTTCCCCAGTGCATGAAACTCCCAAACATGAAAATTCTCTACATTAATGAAATTTCCCCACGAATAAAATTTTCGCCCATTATATTAATGAAATTTTTAATCTTCGCTCGTAATGAAATTTTTTCCATTTCTGCTTCACAGCGTCCCAACAAATGAACCTCATCAAATTACGTGTTGGGATTTGAGTGCGCTACTACAACACTCTCCTTCAATTCCATTGTACACACTCTTTTGCAGCTCTAATGGCCTACCACCTACAGAATCGCATGTCCCATAGTCTTCCACTTCGCCTTGGCAAACTAATTAATTACTATGCTACCCTTCTATGCTAAATCAAACGCTCGCCCCGGTCTCCCCACACCATGGTTATGCCTTGACTAATCAACGAAATCTCCCTGCAAACCAATCCATGCCGGATCACGCACACGTACATCAATGGTCATTACTATCACAGTAAAAGTACAATGTTACAAAACTCATGTATGATACAAAGTTCCAGAGCACCTACGCAGTATCTCTAATATTCTCTAAATCGAATCGTGTCATTCGTGTCGTATAAGTTGTAGGTTTCCATTTAGGTTTATTTACAAAACTTGAGATACTTTTGCATAAGCAATAGCAGTACATTGCCGTGACCCCCCCCCTCCCCCTCCCACACGGCCGAAAGTACAGGTGCTTCAAGAGTCGCATCGCCGAATCTTCGACCAATGCATCGACGGATAATTCTCATGCGACTCGGAAATGTTTTGGATAAACATTTATTTGAAATTTATTGTTTGATAAATTATTTAAATTTGTTTGGAAAGGCAAAGTAGACAAAAAAAATCGCAAACTCATTAATGAAAACCAAACCTGCTGGTAAATTTTTTGAGCTGATTTTTATCAGAGAAAAACCTTTTGAGCCTCTTTTCAACTATTAAAAGTTTCAATGGTCATATCTCATTATGGGCATCCTTTCCCCCATGGGCGAATTCGACTTACTTCGCAAACAAATGGTTTTTGTAGAAATTTTCAAAATTTATTTAGCGACGCTCAGATATAACTTACTTAAAACATTTGTGTCAAAATTTTCTTTCTTGCTTTGCTCGGATATTATTTTAATCAGTATATACACTTTTCTAGCACTCGGATAGAAGCTTTATATTGTTACAAATTGTTAAAATTATGACATGGACAGTTGTGCCCACTCTTTGAACTGCTTAATTATATTTTACTTGTATGTCAATGTCACCCTAAATCGTACGCATTACTCAATCTAAATACTGACAAATACGAACTCCAAGTTTCTGATCTGTACTGATTGTACTTCTACTGACTTTAATAAAACCTCTGTTTTGTCGATTTTCATTCAACGTAGCAACATGGAGATCTGCATACTTGCTGTTTTTGAAGCAAATCAAAAAACAAAAAGGCCAATTTATAACGGAAACATAATGGTATAACTATCTGTAATTACTAAATATATAAATAAATGAAACGCCACCCAATCTGCAGGCGAATTCGATTTGAAGCGCTGGATGGTAATACCATACTTATTGAAACGAATTATATATTAATTATTATGTTTTAATATTAACGAGGGTAAATTTAAGAGACCTGTAAAAATGTTTTTATTCGTATGAAATGGTTAAATATCCAAAAAGACCACATGCGGAAATAGGTACGTTTTATTGTGTGATGTATCCACCCCTTTCGTTACAACGATCCCCCCTAGTTGCAAAGTTACAATTACATGGACCGATTTAGTTCACAACCCCTTTATCGATTTCGACGATTTTTTTAAAAGTACGTCGGAAAGGAAAGACTTTCAAAAAATTTCGAAATTCGAACTTCATCATTTTTTTTTCGAAAGCATATACTGGACTTCGTGGCTCGTTAGTACGTAACGGCATGTCAAGAAATTTAAATGCACTGTGGTTATGTTAACTAAATATAAAGGAAACTGAACGAATATAATATAACTGGTTTCTGGTTTAGGTCACGTATTTATTGTCTAGATTGGAACTTGGAAGTGAATAAATGAACGGTCGTGCGTCGCCAATGGACAGTTGACAGACTGTCATTAACATAGATGCACCGCTGGTGACAGTCGGTTAATCATGACAATTCTGTTAAGTTCAAATTTTTTCAAACTGGAAGTTGAGCACTGGCCCAAATAAATACTATCTCACTGCCTGACAACCTGACTAATTTACTCGAAGTTAAAATTAACTTTTAAAAGACTTACCTCTTAGCTGATAAAAATTCTTGTCATTATTTGCGCAGTTTCCTACCAATAGTTAGATTGTAGAATTCTCGTTGTGTGATTGACTGTCGCATCCATGACCTTTGGGCATTACATGTCATTTGCGAATTTTGCAATGTCGTCAGTTGTCTTCTTATGCTTTTCCATTCTTGGTATGTCACAAGTATCAACGTCTTTTAAAAGAACTATGGTTAGGTCCATCACTTTTTGTAGGCAGCTCGTCACTGTCACTACTACACTACTACTACCAAAAATAATATTAAAACACCTTGGTACATTGAGCTTACGAATTTTGCGCCATAGCATCGCGCTCTAATCTATTCTTATGGATACACTGTATAGCCTCCATCCATCCACTAACAGTTTAGCCCTCCTGAAAACATAAGTATTTACATAACAAACAATCATTGTAAGAAAATGTTTTCCAGGGACTTTTTTCTACTGATAGACAACGAAACAGTTTTTAAAGATCATTTGCAATTTCTTACATGCTGCAAAAGATATAGAAACTGGAGGGAAACTGTTTAAGTAGTAGCTCCACTTTTCTAACAGGATTCCTCCATGAGCTTAACATGGTTAAACTTTAATAATTTATGAAATCTGCACATATTTCTAGATTGCAACAATATGTCCAGCGGGCAACTTTTTATACATAAAATTTGTAGCCTAATTTAATGCTTGAAATCAATTCTGGAATTTATTTTATACCTGAACACCAAGATCTAGAAAAGAGACCACTTCAGAACTTGTATTTACACGTTCTATTGTACTAAGAAATGGAACTACATGGGAATAGATAAATATGGGTAGATTCCGCTTGTTAATCTACATACTCGGTTCGACTGAAATCAGGAAGTTCCCAAGTGTCAAGTACCCCTTAACGGTAACGGTAAATATGTATTTGACTATAATATGGCCAGTTTGGTTAGGCTGAACTACTGAAGATATTTTTTGTTTTTGTTGCGGCGCTTTGTTGCAAGCATTGATTTACAACAATGATGTTTAGTGTATGTCAGTATAAAAATTGTACGATAAAGCCGATAAAGGATTGGATAACCATCTGCATCAAAATTGGTTTCACAATTCCTCAACTCTACAAAGAAAACAAAACTGTTGGAACTTTGACCAAAATATATGTTACATAAACTGTATTTGTAACCATTGCGAAATATCCTCCAGATCTCCATTGTAAATAACAAATTTCATAATTAGCCAAAAAGTTTAGAATAACATAATGCCCCGAATTCCTATCTATGTTATTCTGGCATATTTTGGGGTAAGAATACATACCTACTATATTCTAGCATTTTGGAGTAATTATGAACTTGTCTATTGAAAAAAATTCATTTCACTAGATTCCTGTAGCGTCAATGCGAAGCAAGCAACGCGAGCGAGTGGCGTATAAATATGTGGTCAATGCAGTGCAGTGCTGTGTTGTGCAACAAGTGCATGTGTAGTGGAAGTCAACCCCTACATTCCGTCCGGCTCTCCTTTGGGTCTGTGTGTGTGTGTGTTGTGTGTCACTGTGTGGGGCTGACCGGGGCTTGAACGAAAGAGAGAAAGTGTGTGGAAAGCTGACTGGTTGAGTCAGCCACTTACACAATGCACCCCAATGTGGCATACCCCAAGACTGCTCATCAGTCAGTCAGTGCATAGCTGTCGTTGGGGCTCATCCAACTTGTGGGATCGAAATAGCGGAGTGTTTCACGACAAAAGAAAATCCTCGACACTCTACTCCGTCCATGCCAATTGTTCTGTGCCTGGATCTGTGCAAGTGACAAGCGGGAATTGTTCCTAGAGCCGCCAAACGTATTAAGTCCTTGGGGGCCAAAATTATTCAGTGCTCGTGGGATGAAGAACGAGGGCTACCCCGTATTTGGTCTCTGCCTCATTTCCCTTTGGGTTCTTTTCACTCGGGCTGACATAAATGCTCAAGGCCCCCCATTGGGTAAGTCATCCTAATCAACCTCTGCTTCTGGATTACCAACTCACTTTTAATTCGTGAGAGGTATGAGAGAGTCTGGAATATATCACGAAAAATGTGTTTTTGACATGCATTGCCCATTTTTCAATAAGAGACTGTATAACAATTTCTGAAATGAATCGTTACTGGACTTCACTTGCTACAACTTTTCTCACACCCCCAATATAACTAAATGACCGTTGTTGATGAAGTACCTGACCTTGACCGTAATTCCCGAGCCCTTAGCCCTGTGCCCTCAGATTGGTGTTACACTATTTCAAAAAATTTAGATCTAAATTATGTATCGTGATTGTAATTTCACATGTTTCCGACATTTTTAAGCGATTTTGCCATTTCCAGATTTTTTGCGGTAGATTTTCTTTCAGACACATAGTGTGTGTGTGTCATAGAAATTTCCTTGGATCTCACTGTACTGTGGTTGATGTAGATAGGGCTTCAGTTTGCTGGTATTAATGAACTAAATTTTTGCAGGGCCGTACGAGCGGGCGCCACTGGTGCAGTCATACTACAGGAAGGACCCATGCGCAGATTCAAGTCAGCCTCTCTCTCCGGACGGCACCGTGACGAATCAAAATGAGAATTTTGGGAGGCCCTTCTACCCTTGCATCTACAACTTCACGGAGCTGGAGGGCGAGTTCTTCTTGAGCAACGGGACTTACTTCCCATGTCTGGAGCCCCGTGTTCTGCCCGTCCTCCGTGTCGGAGGACCTGTGCCTGAAGGAGTTCGTGTCCGCAAAGGTGTCCATCAGAGCATCGCAGTCAAGTTCGCGGCGGGAGGGCAGTCCGTCCCGCTGGTTGTCGCCCTCCTCAGCGAAGGGCTCATCCTGACCACCAACACTTCCACGCCCATCGACGCCACCCGAAATCTGGGCTTCCACCGCGCCCTCAAGAAGAAAATCGACATGCGGCGGCAGGACTCGACGCCCTACAGTTTCTCGCAGCTGCATCTGGCCAAGGAGCTCTACCTCTCACTGACGAGCGTCGTGGACAACGCCGAGCGCCACATGCTTGCTTTTAACCGCGGGCAGAGCCGGAAGAAATCTCTGGGCCCCTTCATTGTCGCGGATGTGCAGTCCTTCAGTACACTGTCCACCCGGCCCCTAGAGAGCCGGCAGGATCTGCATCCCGATTTCGTCGCGGCGGAGAAGACGTTCGGACTGTCCGGGGCACGCTTCGAGTTCCAGTATCCGCGCCTCACAAGCAACAAGATCGTGGAGCTGGTGAGGAGCAGCGACGTGCCATCAGTGGAGCTTGGGAGTTTGGGCGCGAACCCGCAAGAGTCCAGTCGCCACGTTCTGGCTACGTTCAGCCACGTCATTGAGCTTGCGCGCGTGGCGCAGCGAGAACTATCGCTGGTCCTGTTTCGCGAGACGGAGGAGATCAACACTAGCAGCTCCTTCAACTTTACCTACAGTCCGCCCCTTAGCAGCGCCTACTGTAACCGTCCCATCGAGGTAGATCCGCGGGGATCTGTCCACGGCGGAAACATGCTCCAGTCAATTGGAATGGGCATGGTCACTCAGAGGGCTTCTTAGCAATCCTCACCTCTAGTCTCTCCTGCCCCCCCTTTTTTGTTTTGTTTTTGCCCGTTGTCACATCTATTTCTTTTTACTGAAGTAAAGTCGTATTACTAAAACTGTTGTTGATTCATTGGTTGATTAACTCTTGTTCATGAATATACATAGTAATATTTAATAGTGTTGCCTGTTTTCCTAACACATCCCGGAAGAATATTCCGGAGGCGACGGCAAATGATCTGTGCATCGGTTCGTTGACATCGTTGGTGGATAGAAATAAATAGATGCCCCACTCTGAAAATCCCTTCTGTATTATATAAGGAACAATAACGAATGAATACGGGTTTGGCTTTATGACATAGATATGGGTCAACCCAACACGAAACAAATTCTTGTTCTTCTACACTTGAGACGAGTACGGGTAAAGAAAATGTCGGATGCTGCAACCTGAGACAGGACAACCATGCATTGTCTGGTTACTAGGCCATTCATTATGTTGTTGGAAAGCAAAGAATACCATACCTGAGTCTCTTCTGTCCATACTTGGGCCAAAAACTGCATTCTGGCATCACTGCTTATGTTTCCTCAGGCTTAAAATTTTACATCGAATGAAGAATGAATACAGGAATGACATCGATTGAATTCCATAACATGTTCATTTCGGACGTAGATGCACGTAAATGATAGATGTGTAAGCAGTTGGAGCAATCACCGACGATAAATTAATTAGCATGCTGCAAGTTACAATCATGCCAGAGGCAGGAAGATCCTTTGTACAAAAATGCATATTAATGCGTATGAACTGTCTCGTTTCACTTTTAGTGATTGTGCTTAACAGAGCATGAGGCAATTAAAATGTGTACCTACATGGGAATATATGCAGTTAAACCCTTACCGTTGTTTTCTATAGTATTATTATATTGGTGCGTAACTGGTTCACAAATGGTCGTGCATAAATTATGACGTAATATATAATAACATTATTATGTGTGTGTATTGTGAGGAGTTGTATAGATGCAGCCTCTCCCATATAAGTTTGCACGTAATTTTTAACTCTAGATGGAACTCAAAGGAATAAATCTAAAATCCACAAAAATACTGTAATGTGACAACTTTAATAATTAAAAGGACCATTAAGGTATTTGGTGTCAAAGGACAGTCCTCTTTCCTATCAACTCTTATTCATTATTGCTATCATTACTCACTTCGTTAATGAAGTATTTGTTATTGTTATTTTTACTATATTATATTCAATAAATATTCATTCCCACGGTCTATATTTTTACTAGCCATTACTCACTATTTCATAGAAATTGAAACATGATAGTACTGTGTTCTGCGTGTTCTGCTTGACTAAGATAATAGTGTGTACATTAGTTTGTGGTGCAAATAAAGTAAACACTGGGCGAATTTGCATACTTGTTTTCGCACAATTACATAATCCCTAGTATTAAGTGCACCATGCTGACTAAACAATAAAAGCGTGTTAAATAATCCCCATTTTAATGATTAATTAAACCAATTATATAATATTATTATGTATTATGTTAGATTAATGAGAATGCCTTCCTTGTATAATTGAAAGTAAACTAATCTAATTGAATCCATTTTATCCACTGTTTAAAAATAATTAATCGAGTCTGGGCATTGCTGCTAATTTTTAAAAATGCATTATGATGTGTTACTTGTGTGGCAATTATACCTGCCAAAAAAACTATTTAGCTGGCACTCGGCACTCGTATACATGTCCATATACAGTTGCAGTTGGTATGACATAATTAAAAGAGCTCCTACACCTTATATTGTAATCCGAGAGGATAACTGGCGATGAGGAGTGGGCGTTAATTTTAATTACACGATAAAATTAAAAAATACGTGGCCAATTCGATCTAAATTCTGGATTAATCGAAACTTGATATATTAGGTAATGATAAAACTATTCAGCTGTTGTGCATTTGTTGTACCAAAATGTTTGGATTTGATGCACAGAGATATTTAGTTAGAGCCTGCTGATGTTTCCTTATACTCGATTAAAAATTAGATATATATTTTCACTTTCAACTAAGATCATTGACAATGATGAATGATGACAGACAGATGTCGGAAATTCAAGCAAATGTCTATTCTGAATCTGAACAACTCTTTGGCGAAATTACATACTACGAGCTTGCATTTTAAGCTTTATATAGTGCCTATAATTAACTTTATAGTTTTACGGCTTAAGACTATATATGAACATTACTATGTCGCATGTCGATTTTTAGAACCCGTAAATGCCTGTGTCCATTTTACTCAAAAATGTGTTTTACCATTTTTAAGCAAAACATGCTATTTGTTAATGAAAAATAAACAAATGTAAAAAATTTTCAATGAAGATTTTAATTTATAAAACATTTGCTCTGAGTGATAGACGAGCATTAATAGCTATAAAAAGTTTTTTTATATCCATTGAGCCTATCTTATGTAACCGGAAGAGATGTAAGAATTATTGGACGTTACACTCATCTTTATCTCACTCTCACAATCACAACTACAGTTCTTACATAAAAAAGTAAAAGTATCTAAGCACGTCAATATGACACAGACACTTAAGAAATTTCAGTTGTGAGTGATTGTAGACTGTAGATCTGTTTACGGCAGTATTACTAAAGGATATTGTGTTTATTGATACAATGATATTAGTAAGCTAAATAGAATTGATTTATTAAGGACAATAAATTTTATTTCATAGATTTCAACAAATGCATAACAATAAAAGTCCACATCTTATGCAATAATTACGCAGAAGTGAGTATATAGCAAAAGCTGTGCAGATGTAATATAATATGATGTATTTCGATTATCTCGGAGTGGAAGTTGTGTCACACCCAAACACCCCCTCTAGCAATGCAAACGGTATAGAAACCATTGAAATTGAGATTGGAATTTCTTAGATAAAAGTTATTGATAAGCAAAAACTTTTAACCTCAACTATTTACTACTCTGAAACTAATGACTATCTTTTGGTTTGGTACTATAGCTATTACAGTAAATATATATATAGCTAAAGTAAGTATTATTAATATGTTTATGTATTCGAAAGACAAAGGTCATCTCGTAGGTACGCACCCTGGACCACGGTTTCATATAATTATAATGTTGACAAGAAGAAGACAATTATAAAATGCAAATTATTGTGACTTCATTCATCATCATTTCATCATGAATACTTCTCCACAATTTAAGTACGTAAGTAGGCACCCAGCCAGGCCAGGTAGGTACATATAGGAAGATTTCTACTGGGAAACCAAAATGTATGAACCTTACAAATGCTTCGCTTTACATGTAAATGCATGTAATTCCAAGCAAATGGTAAATAAATCCATGCAAACGCATGCAAATCAAAGCAAATGCAAACTAATGAGGTAAATCCAAGCAACTACAAGTAAATCCATGCAAATGCATGTAAAATCAAATAAAATCACAAGAATTCAAGCAAATACAAATTAATGAGTAAAATCCAAGCAGTCACAAGTAAACCATGCAAATGCATGTAAAACCAAATAAAAGCACAAAATTCAAGCAAATGCAAACTAATGAGTAAAATCCAAGCAATTACAAGTAAATCCATGCAAATGCATGTAAAACCAAATAAAATCACAAAATCCAAGCAAATGCAGGTAAATGAGAAAATATGAAATTTTGAAAGGTTCCTGCGCGCTGAAGTACCTACTGTCGAGCACAAGAATGATTTTATTTGATTCATGTTAAGTTGCAGAGCAGATGTGTTTTAGTGTGCCCGATTCTTCGCTTTGCACGGTTATCTTTGCTGCTCCCGCTAGTAAATTTTAGTATATGTAACTTATAACTTTGATACTGGTAGAACTCTAACTGGGTCTGCCCTGGGAGTAAGCTAAAATTATAGCTAATAAATAAATAACTTGTCGGTGTCGACTTTTGAGTGGAAACATCCATTAGTTTCTATGCATGCTAATTGTTTGAAAGAGATTTTAATTAATTACAAAGAATAACTATGAGCGAATGCAGCAAGGGAGTGACAACTAAGAAATGCATGTTATGAATGGTAGAAATGTATCAATCTCCTTTAATTCATTCATTATACAATTAAAACAACCAAAAATTAAATACAATAGTGGTTTACCCCACTCAGTCTCATTTTATTGTCTCATTGGAATGAGACATGGATGCGATTGTATTGTCTATTAACATCTTCTTTAGGAAGGCTGCGTCTGTGCTGGCAAGTTATAGGAAATGGTTTTTCAAAATCCTTTGGAGGAGGAAGAGAGTCTTCTCTTTCCCAACTCTGTTCTGTTATGTTGTTACTCTTCTCTTTCCCAACTCTGTTCTGTTATTCTAATATTCTAATTGATGCATCTAGCAATTTTCTGTTGCAATCGTTGCTATTACTGAGTGTGAGTACACAGAGCGAGTTACAAAGCCTTTTACAAAGAGTGCAATACAATCCTTTGCTAGTTATTGTTAATGAGACAAAAGGATTTTTGTGGGTATCTGTAGTTGAATGAATTGCCCTACTTTGTTGCACGCTCACTCTCCCCTTCCGTTCACTTTCTTCACTTTCCTCCTATCCTCTCTCTTCCATCCTGACAACAACAAAGTCTTTGCATGCAGATGATAACTGCAAAACTGGCTGCCTTGTGACTTGTGAGTCCTCGGCAACAGCCACACAGTGACACCCGTTCAAAGCTCGGCGTCAAGTTTTCCTCGAACATAGCAAGAGCTGTATGTGAGTATGTGAGGCCTCACCTCGTCACCTCTCCTCAGAATAAGGAGATGCATTCCCTGATGATGTCCACAATTGCCAAGACTGAAGCACACAGTCAGTGTGTACTAGAAGTGGACATCCCCCAGTCCCTTTCCCAAGCACAATGCACTAGTTTGCCCTCAGAGAGACATTGGGGCAGAATGGAAACAATTTCTACCTATGTATAACTGCTGGTCCCCCCTGACAGCCAACCCTCTCTCGTGTGGCTGAGAGGGGAGCAAAGGATCTTTTCCACACACACCTTGCTCTCGACGAAAAAGTGGCCGTCTGTGGCTTTGTCAGTGAAATTTCCGTTGTGCAAGGACGCAGTCGCATGTGCAGCATGGCCATAGCTCCTTGTCATTTCCATCCATTCCTCCTGCCCATCTATTCCGACTGATTTGTGAGAGGAGCATGGGATTCGGAGAGAAAGACGTCGGTCCAGCAGGGAGACTCGCACTCCTCCTCCTCCTCCTCATTCACGGAGCAGCGGTGCGAGAGACGGCTGCCGACCCTTCCTCCCGCCTCTCCCAGTGGTTCAACAGACCCTTCGCAGCACCCACAAGTAGGACTTTGTTATCTCCTTTGTTATCTCCCTTGACATCCCGCTGCTTCACAAAACTTTAGGTGTTAGCCATACTTAATCCTTGGAATTGACATTTGTGTTTCAGCTCCCAGAAACTGGAATTCTTTCGGACCAGAAGATTTGACGGCGGAGCCTGCACTTGATTCTTACCAAATAGCGCAGACGCCACGAACACGTCTATTCAAAGCACCCGGACCTCGTAGCCTGAATTTAAATGTCAATTTCCACTATCCCAGCTTCGACAGCTTCCAGGCTCCGTCCAGTCCTGCCATTCGCCAAGGCGGAATTCCACGCCAACATCCGCATTCCCTTCGGGAACTTCGCGTCCCGGGCCTTTTAGAAAATGTGGAGGATAGTGACGGGGCGTTTGGAGGTGAAGCGCCAGTCGGTGGTCCATTCGACTCTCTGGCTTCGCCACGCGCTCCGCCCCTCCCAGACATCCAAATCGGCGACCCTCCTCCACAGAACCAATTTGGTCCTTACCGCCTCCAAGACAATTTCCAACAGTCTTTCCAAGTACTGCTAATGCCTCAGAGCACTTGGGCGACACAGAATTACAGGGACGTACAAGGTGCTACATTTTCCGATGGCATTGGTAGCGGCGGAAACGAAGGCTCCATAATTACCGCCAATCGCATTTATTTCACGCCCATAACTCCGTACAGTCGCTCTCGGCCCTTTCGGAAGGGCAGGACGCTCCCGCCCCTGCGAAGACCGTACACCGGCCTTTCACAGGATTCAGACGCCATTGCGCTGCTACAGAACATCTCCAGTGTCAGCATGGACAGACAAATAGCCGCCGCCAACGCGGACAAGACCATCGCCGTGGTGCACCTGCAGAGCTACTCCGCCCTGCCGCCCAACCGGCACCAGGTCCGAAACGACTCTGACATCTTGGAGGCGCAGAATAACTACGGCTTTGGCGGCAACAACTTCTACTTCGGCTCTACTCACACCATAGTCTCCGTCTTCAAGAAACTGCTGAACACGAACTTCGAGGGATTGGCGGGAAGGGGCCAAGACACGGAAGAGGTCATCAACAGACTTCAGAACTTTGTCAACGCCACACAAAAGATTCACTTCTGGGCGCAAGGGCAGGGCGAGGAGGACGCCAGGGGACTCTTCAAGTTCACGCTCCGGCAAAGTGAAGAAATAGATCCGACGTTCATCGACACGGCACCTGTGACAGACACACTATCTGCCGTCGTCTTTTGATACCCCTCGTAGTGCCCATAAGGTTAATTGCCACGTTTAAATTTGGGAATATAATGCCATTCCGCCTTTAGCACTGGGATTGCTTTTTATTTCCCACCGACAGTTGTAAGTAGTACACTTTTGATTCTCTTCAGTGTACTCATTCAAAAATCTTCCCGTCATATTGCTTCAAAGTTAATTGTTCAAAGTTAACTGTTCAACTCACAGGGAAGATTATTATAATTTCCAAACCATATTGTTTTGAAAGAAGCTAAACCCCGGGAGTGGATAAGAGAAAGCTCAAAGTGTGTAGCACCCTACCATCATCTCGTTATACACATCTCTTCAATCTGCAACCATAAATACAATAATTAAATATAAGTGTTAAAATATTTTAAATGGATACTTTTTGTTATATTTCTGTACAATAAATATAATAACTTAACCAAAAACCAAATTTTTTGCTTTTTTATTAGCCAGTCACTGAGCCAAGTAAGCGTACTCTAAAATATTGAAACAAATCCGAAAGCACGTACACTATCATATCAACACAAAACATCAAATCATCAAAAGAACATCATCCCTTTCATCACTTCAATTTGGCTTAGGAGCATATTATAGTAATATTCGAGATCCGATATATTATATATCACCTGCCATAAGGTTACTTGGAAACTCGCATTATATGGGCAAGTATAAAAACTGGTTTCCCCGAAAAAAAGAGATCTCTACCCCTAAAATAAAGGAAACTCAGTTGAAAGGAAAATTAATTTTCTTTTGGGAAGGCTAAACGAATAGTATTGTGACATGTGGTTTGTTTTTTTACAATTGGTTTAAAAGCATTAGGCTTTTAATTAACGACCAGTTTTGCTTCCGAAGTGTAGCTATAATGATAGCTATCGTAGCCAGGTAAAAGTAGGAGATTGTATTCTTTTATTATTCCTCTCTAAGAGAGGTAAAACAGTATACGGGATTTTTTAACATTCGTAAAATTTACAGAGTCGATAGAAAAGTGTTGGAATAATTAAATGAAAGCCCACTTTGATTAACAGATTTTACCTTTTATATGGAAATAGCTTGAGTGTGGAATGCAATGATATAACTCGTATAATTCCCAAATTCTCCGCTGATATGGAGATTACCCTCAAGGCATATAATAAAGAAGCAAAAGTTTAGAGGATATTGTTGATAATTCATTATGTTAAACGGCCACTTATTGCATTTCATAATTTCTGCTGACAACACATTTATTATATACCTAGGCATTTAGTTGATTAACCATTAGATCACGGAATAAAAAAGCTTTCTTTCCCTGAGGATGTTTGCTGTTGAATGTAACTTCCCTGCTTCGTCATTCCAAAAGAAACATACATTGAATAAATTGATTTCCCACTAACGAATGTTGCTTGCGCTAGCTTTACTTTTCATTTGGTAAATGACTATGACTCTAGTAACTGATAATTCATTGCTAATCTCAATAAGAACTACCTTGACTACCTACCACATATTTATTAGATGCGTCCTGTACAATGCAATCCAATAACCAACGCATCGATTTAATGTGATGCATGATGTGATCACCAAAATCTCTTACAACAACTACTGCGTATGCATAGGAACAACTACCCTAATTAACTTGAACTGTACCATAGCCAAACAACTTTTTGTGTTTTATTTCTTGTATTTCCTTGCTAAGAGAAAATTTTAATCGATAGTATCAATATACATGAATAATTCTACAACTGAATAACAAACAAATAATTCTGTGAAGGCAGTAATTAATTGCAAGCAGTCAGTTTCATATATACCATAAAACTACGAGACAAAATCGATAGGTCAATAAAATTACAGGCCCCACTATTGACAGAACTCCCTCCAAAAGACATGCTCATCCTTTAACATTATCATTTTTTACATTAATATCTATTATACAATACACAACTAACGCTAATTAGTCATAAGAATAATATTTTATAATTAAATCTGCCCGAGTTAAAGGAACTGTTCTTTGTGTATGACAAACTATGGCATTACAATTTCGGTGACAAGGGGTCTCCAAATGCCCAGGTATTTCTCAACTTTAATAACGCCGTACATACAATAGTACAACACGTTCAATTTCTGTTACCTCAAAAATTGTAACACGATTCAAATCTTATCTGGGTATCCTGTTCCATTAATCCGTAGCCATTATTGTATAAAAGCCTAAAAACTAAAACTTTCTGTTTGTATTTCATCTTGGCAGGAAAATCATTACTTGATAGGAAATATATTTTGATGCAACATTGTCAAAAAGAAATTGGTCTTCAGGAATAAGTAGCTTGGAAAAATAGCATTCGTATAAGCAAGTAGTGGTCAATGCATACTAATATCTTGATTTATATGTTAGCTTTCGCTTTCAACCCTTATGCTACATAATAATAATACAGATACAATTTATTCAATCTTCAGTTAAGGTTGACTTGAGTAGACGAGGAATGAAACTGGTTGTAAGTGTCCTTGGCTGTGCCTTTAATCAACCAATGAAACTGAATAATTGTCTTTACGCCGTGAGTCTTGCTAGTCTTTCCGCCGTGAGACTGATGTGAAACGGCAATTTAAAAGAGTAGGGAAAAATTTTAGAAATCCTCGGAGACGATTTCAGCATTTTGAAAAAAGGATCAGATTTGCGCCATAGCTCAAAAAAAGAGGAACAATGTTTGGACAATATGAGGTCGACTTTTGTAAAATCTGGACCTAAAGTATATTTTAAAATTAGACGAAAATATTTTACACGTAAATTCCCTCTTAAACTATTTTTTTCCAAAACTTTATTTCTATGTACCAAATTTATATTTTCGAAAATATCGCACTCATGTTGCCTAGAGAAAAATATCCTGATTATAGCACCCAGTATTGTCACATTTTAGCTGGTAACCTGGTATCGTCTCCCGCAAACCAATCAAGTCAACCTTAAGTGATTAAAGCATATTAAACCATTTGTATAATCATCTTGAATAATATTATACGGTCGGTATTACGCCTTTAATATAATTGACTGCATTCTCATCAGGAATTTGGCTCTCGTCTTTCTAGATGTATAGATTGAATTTTTGAAACTAAGAAACAATAGGCTGGATAATGATCAAAAATGGATGGGACAAATTACAGTTATTTATAAAGAGGGAATTCTCCGCCCTAACACTTCAGTACATCATGGACTTTACATTGTGACACCGTGAGTACAAAAGTCAATGGCTTTTGCACGCTAGCACTAATTTCACTAGGATGGTATCGCCAAACTCACTTCTTGGCCACTCGCAGCTGCACTCATCTTATGCAAAGGTAGGCAGTCAAGTTACAGTCCCACAGCCGACAGATACATCTCAAAACCCCAAACTATCGCTATCAGATTTCTAATTCACTGCCTTGGTAATTGACATTTTGATATGCAGAGTGGACGCCCAGCCCAACCAACGTAAAGGAAATAAATACAGTTCATTTGGCGTCAGGAATGCGATAAACCAGTTCAGTTGCTCTACGCCTCTTTCTTCTTTCATCCTTTCTGCAATATCTGAACAAGAATTATACTTCACACTTTAAAAGGCCCTCACTAATAAAATCCGTGAAACTCGACGGTTGCCGTGTGTGAAAACTGTTCGCATAATTCAAATTATGGAATTATAATTATGGGTGCCAGAGAGCCTAATTCTCTGAGGTGAATTGGCAGTAGCCTACTTATTAGTAGTACCTCTCCGAATTATCCCTTTATTATAGGGTATCCAGGCGCTACGCTTAAAGATTCATTCCCCTGTGGAACAAGAAAGCTGATATACTTACTTTTACAATAGCAAAGCAATGTGTTACCAAAGTCCAGTCTGATAAAAGCCCTACACGTTTTAAATTTTGTTACAAATTGATACAAAATTGGCAAAATCCTCTCACATTTGACGTAAAAAGTTTCAATGGCCGGACAGAATTGTATGCACTTTTGTTCAAGGAAACCCATGTTTAAATTGGGAATCCCAAAATTGGGGTATACTCTTTTGCCGTAAAGTCCAAGGACGTACCCTGGACAAGTTTTAATTTCCTCTTCTCTGTAGCATTCAGTCTCACAGTTGTCCCACTGCAGAAAGACCAGCAATAAGGTTGGCTTGTCTGCCTGGAAATGAGACTGGTTTTAGGTGTCACTGGCTGTGCCTGCATGCGCTCAAGCAGTAAAATGGAATAATATATCCTTGCTAGTCTTTCCGCAGTGAAACTGATGGAAGATGACAATGTAAAAGAGTAGGGAAATTTTTTTTAGAAAAAATCCTGCGAAGATTAAAGCATTTTGAAAAAAATTACGAAGTAGTTATAGCTCAAACAAAGAGGAAATATTTCTCATTTTTTGAACTTTAAGGGACCTGCTCACGACATTTGCAAATTCTGGACAAGAAGTTGGAAAAACTGGAGTTGAAACTTTTGTAATGTGAATTCGTACTCAAAAACTTTTTTTTTAACAGAGAATAGGAAGGTTCAAATTATTGAATAAAAAATTGTCCTTGTGTACGCTAGAGAGAAACCTGCACATTCTTAATATGACATTCAAAACTGCCCCAGTTTTACTGGGGACATTATCTCATGGCAGGAAAATGAGACAAGTTAACCTTAACAGTCTTGTATTATTATCGCATTGCATTGACCGTTTCAGTTCAGTTACACAGTCAGTGGGTCAATAGACGAATGCTGATGCACGATCATTATCATTATTATCAATAGTAACTAAACAAACACCAACTTTTACCAATAACCCCAGCGGCAGCCAAGCAAGTAGAGTGACAAGTGCAGAGCAGGTTGGGTGTACAATAGACGAGTTTCTTAAAGGAATCAGAATTTTCCAACCTCATCCATATATAAAAAGGAGTTGTGGTTCCGTCCCCATATTTCCTCCCATTGGCTGTTGGTATTACTTGGCGGAAAGTTTAAACTTACTTAACTTCTCTCCAAGCAAAAACAAGAAGTCTTCTTTCAATATGTGAGGTAGGTTAGCGCCTAGCGCCTAGGATGTTAGCGCCTAGGGCCTAAGACAGGGAGGTTAGCACCTAGCGCCTAGGATGTTAGCGGCTTGGGCCTAAGGCAGGGAGGTTAGCGCCTAGGGACTAAGACAAGGAGGTTAGCGTCTAGGGCCTAAGACAGGGAGGTAAACGCCTAGGGCCTAAGACAGGGAGGTAAACGCCTAGGGCCTAAGACAGGGAGGTTAGCGCCTAGGAGGTTAGTGCCTAGGGCCTAAGACAGGGAAGTTAGCACCTAGGGCCTAAGACAGGGAAGTTAGCACCTAGGGCCTAAGACAGGGAAGTTAGCACCTAGCGCCTAGGAGGTTAGCACCTAGCGCCTAGGAGGTTAGCGCCTAGGAGGTTAGCGCCTAGGGCCTAAGACAGGGAAGTTAGCACCTAGCGCCTAGGAGGTTAGCGCCTAGGGTCTAAGACATTTACACTACCCCATATGAGATAATGGGTGATCATACGATTCCCTCAAAACCACCCCCAATCTCAAAAAGACTTAAAAGCCCCAAGAAACTCAAAAACCCAAAAAACTCAAATAATACCCAAAAACCTAAAAAACCCAAATAATCAAAAATTGCTATCAACATTGTTATGAATGTGGCTTAAGTACCAAAGCTGGACAGGGGCACACCTTTATCTTAAATAATATTCACATACATTAAAGAACACTTATTAGAAGGAAGCCAGAGTGTATTTAACCGCGGTTAGCGACTAAGCTCAGCGCCTAGATTTACACTTCCCCTAATGAGGTAACGGGTGGTCATACGACCCACCTCAAAACCGCCCCCACCCTCAAAAAAACCCAAAAAACTCAAAAACCCCAAAAAACTAAAACAATAGCCAAAAACCAAAAAATATCAAAAAATTGTTGTCGACATTGTTCTGAATATGGCACAGGTTACAAAGCTGGACATGGGCACACCTTTATCTTAATTAATGTTCACATACATTAAAGAACGCTTATTAGAAGGAAGCCAGAGGGTATTTACCCGCAATGTTGTATATATAGCTATACTTTAAAACATGAAATAGTTTTGAATTTGGTGAGATCAATGCGATCGGGTGGATGATTGGCAAAGCCTATAAGGCTTATGATGGCAAATATTTTAAATTTTGAATTTCGTGAGATCTATGTGATCGGGTGGATGGTGGGCAAGGCTTACGATCGCGAATATTTTAACTTGGGTGAGATCTATGTGATGGGGTGGATGGAGAGCAAAGCCTATATGGCGTACGATTGCTAATATAATATTTTATTATTATTATTATTATTATTATTATTATTATTGATTTATTTCAAAGACCACATTAGCATCAATTTACAGAGTATAAGTAAAATGCATAGATCCATACTCGCTATTGCTAGCAAGGAAAGTAAAGTAAAATTAAAAGTGAAGTAAAAAG
>JAAAYG020000244.1:4880-31504 GCA_009936455.2 Tomocerus minor
AACTGCGCCTCCTACAACAACTGAAACTCCAACAACAACTGCGCCTCCTACAACAACTGAAACTCCAACAACAACTGCGCCTCCTACAACAACTGAAACTCCAACAACAACTGGACCTACAACGACAACTGCTGGTGTCGACAGAGTTTGGGGGCTACCCGTTAGTCTTAGTTTTATTTTTATTGTCATTTCCCTCATCCTGTAACTTTGCTAACAATTTTCACATTTAAACTCAAAATTACTTGGCTGTAAGATGAATCGCAATATTTATATAATAAAAAATGTCAAAAAGAATCAATAAAAAGAATTGAGTCGAACCAATATGATATCATTACAGGAAAAGGCATATAGGTATTGATGGTAT
Organism: Tomocerus minor; assembly: GCA_009936455.2. Classification (NCBI taxonomy): domain Eukaryota; kingdom Metazoa; phylum Arthropoda; class Collembola; order Entomobryomorpha; family Tomoceridae; genus Tomocerus; species Tomocerus minor. The sequence continues at coordinate 5,245 of JAAAYG020000244.1, forward strand.
GAAAATTAAAAGTTTGCATAAAATCGGGATAGTTTATATTTTAAGCTGGCTACTTTTGCTAATAATAGCTTTATGCAAATTAATTATCAATAAAGAGTAATTGCATTTAAAGTTGATGTTAAAATAATTTTTTAGAAAAACTTAAATTATTTTAAGAAAAAAAATTAAGGCCCCTTAAACATATTCCTATAGATTTTGTACGTTCACAATATTATTATAATGTTTTTGGAACTGCACCTTCAAATCCTTTGTCCTCTCTATAGATGGAATATTGAGTCATGCTAATTCGCGTGAGTTATGGAATTAAAAAATTGTAAAACCAATTATTAATTTCAGTAAATACCTATGCATGGCATTCTAAACTAAAAAGACTTGTTCACTTAACTATGACTATCGCAAATTCCAGCACGATATCATATTACAATCATATTAATCATTAATCATTAAAATAGTAATAATATTATGTCTGTAAGACCAACGCCAAAAAGGTCTATGTTCAATATATAAATATGTCTCGTATTTAGTTAGAGTATTGGCTATTAGTGGTGTGCGTGTCTGCTAATGCAAAAATAGTGTATGTAAAAGTACTTTAAATATGTTGATTGAATTTGATGGTAAATATATTTGACACACATATATCGTTGTTTATCTTATCTTATCTTGCATATATTTTTGCGATACTTTTACAGATATAATATAGCTATTGTTTTGGCGTTGCATGTTACAATTGCAAAAGTAATTGCATTAATTAATTAAATAGGTAGAATAGGTACCCATAAATAATGTCTTCTCTTTAGTCGGCTTTTAGATTTTTATTCTCCACAAAATTGTAACTTTTATATTAAAGCTGATACAAATTAGGTCGGATATTCATGTGCTGTGTTTATAAGTTTATACCTCTTGCTTTAAATTGACTTATTAGATATATTTGGCGATTTCGAAAATGGTAAATGGAAATTTTCAATTAGGAGGGCTCTGTTGGATTGTGTGTTGTGTTATCATTCTTAAAATAAGCCTTTCGTCAGCTTTAACAGAAGAAGATTTAACAGTCGAAGCAGGAGATTTAGGAACCATCATTGGAACTGCACAGTTATCAATAGGACCCGATATCATTGAACATATTCGTTTTGCTGGAATGCCCTACGCTAACCACAGACGGTTTTTGGTTGCTCTAAATAAAACATTGTCATAATTTGTAAATAAATATTACGCTTGTTGGGTTAACTATTTAAAAATTAAACTGTAAGTAAACGCTGTTCACGAACGCTATTTAATGCAATAAGGTATTAATGCTAGCTGCATTTTATTCATAGCCATCAGAATTAAGAACAGGATCATTGAATGAAACAGGAGGACCTTTTCTCGCTAAAACCTTTGGGGCTAGTTGTTGGCAAGCGGATCTATCTCTCCCTTCACCACAGGCAGAAGAATGCTTGACTGTAAATGTTTGGACGAGAAAGGTAGGCACTTCGACATAATTAGGATTTTAAGATGTGACTAAAAATGAATTTTAAATTATTAGCCTTGAATTTTTTACATATTTAGGTTAATAAAGGTGGGGCAGAACTTCGTCCTGTAATTTTATTTGTTCATGGAGGTTAGCATTTGTTTCTTATTGTATAATAATTACCAGTGTACTCAACAATTGGGAATATCATATCTCTGGTGTATGTATCAAATAAATAGTGAGTATTGTTTCTGCTAAATAAGGTGGATTCAGTAAATTAAATGGGGAGTTGTTTCCTGGAAGTAGGATAATCAACCGCGATGTAGTTTTTGTCAATTTCCACTATAGGCTCGGGGTTTTGGGTAAGTCCTAAGTGTATACGGATTAATTAGAATATTTTAATAAAACAATGCATGTGGAATTATTTGACTCAATGATTTTGCACACAGGATTTTTCTGTCTTAATAACGTGGAAGCTCCAGGAAATGCGGGTATGTATGATGTTGTAACAGCATTAAAATGGGTTCAAAAATATATTCATCACTTTGGAGGCGATCCTAACAAAGTTACACTGGGTAAGTTATTTTTTCATTCAATTGCAGGCAAAGTAAAATTTCAAAATGCTAATAATGTATTAATATAGTAGCTTTGATTTCAAATTCCCATTTTATGAATATTTATCTAGCTGGACAAAGCGCGGGAGGAGTGGCTGTGACTTTGATGATGATTTCTCCTTTGGCAAAAGGGTTATTTCATTCAGTCATTGCGGCTAGTGGTAGTATTCTTACTGGGTGGGGAAACACTAACGATAGTCGTACTGGGTCTCTATCCATTGCAAAAGCTTGCGGTTGCTACGAAAATGAAGATGACAGTATGACAGATGTAGTGAATTGCATGAAAAATGTTGAGCCTGTTACCCTTGTCCAGAAGTTAAACGAATATCAGGTAAACTGAATTAAGAAAAATCGTTCACACAACAGAAAATTATAAATAGAAAGAAAAACAGAAAAACAAGAATTCAGGAATAGAAAGTCAGTTTATGACTTGCTTTTTTAGATTTCAGAAAGACTTCGATTTGAAGGACGATTGGGGGTGGATGTTGTCTCTCCCACCATCCAATACTTCGATATCGGTGATTTCCCGAAACTCTTAGAAGATGATCCTGCAAAACTGTTTGCTGAAGGGAAACAAGCAAATGTGTCTTTAGTAATCGGATGCACTAGACATGATGGATCTTACGTCGCGGGAGTTACTTACAAAACTTTTGTGGAACCAAATGACGTGACTAGCAACACAGAGTTTATGAAAAACGAAATGGTTCGCTGGATTCTTGATGGTCTTGGTACTTAAAACGACATGAAATACGTTCATCTAATAATATATTTGACATGGATAATAAACGACTAATTTGAAAATTCCATGTAGGAATTGGGGACGGTTATTATGGAATTTATGAAGCTGTTGCAAAATTGTATATTGGAGATGCACGATTGACTGGGGATTTCAATTTGATGCTACCCGGTTTGATTGATGTACGAAATTGTTGACAGTAATAACATTTCTGCTATTTTATTTCTGAACTTAAATTATTCTGGTCATCAAAATGTCCATATCTATATAGATCCACAATGTGTACTACTACAAAGCTCCAGGATATAGGACAGCGTTGCTTCATTCAAAACTTAACAGGAACACTTATTTTTACAGCTTTGACTACAATGGAACTTACTCATTGTGGTCTTTCCAATTTGGATTTGATCCACCATATTTCCCGGGAGGGTAAGTTCTCGTAGTATATTTATTTTAAAATATCTTTGTAGTATATGCCGAGTTATATAGTTTAGAATTTACATTTTAGAATCACTCATTCAAATGATTTGCTGTATCTTTTCCCATTGGGCCCTGCTTACAATGATCAAGAAAAAATGATGAGTAACAGACTGCTGGATTACTGGGCTAATTTTGCTGAATTTGGGTAAGTTTTACTTAGTGTACAATACTATGGTAGATCATTATTTTGTCTAATTTTAATAATTTGTGGCAATGTACAGTGTATTCTCCTAAATAGAAATCCTACACCTTTGGAGAGCAATCTTACTATGTGGCCTACTCTGGAAACAAACGAGAACCAATTTTTCAGCATTGATGTGGATTCAAAAGTCATGAACAATTATCCTGACAAATGGGTTGATGCCTCACTAGAAATTTTTCCCCATTTGATACCGTCAACAACAACTGCACTTCCAACCACGACTACACCTCCAGCAACTACTGCTGGAGTAGATAGAAAAGTACTGCTGCCCATATGCAGGGTTATCGTTATTTTGGCTACGATTTCCCTCATGTTGTAATTTCAGGAATATCTTTTTATTGTAATATGAAATAATTCTAGTTATACGCAAAATTGAATTAAACGATTTAAAACAAACGCAAAACATTTAGTGAAAACATTAGCAAAGGAAATTGAAAACTATTTTCATTCCATATCTGTTCTTTGTTCCGCTATACAATACAGTACTATATAATATCACGAATTTTTGCGCGGCGTTTAAAAACTTCGTCATTTCACATCAGTTAAAGCTGTTGTTGTTGCATATCCCTTCACTTCGTACGATGTGATTCACCGAAGCGAAGGCTTGTTTGGAAATATCGGGTTCTTTTATTCAGTGACTGGAAAACTGATATCAAATAGCCATTAATTATAAATGTTATTGGTAGGGATAGTTAACTACCTGTTAGTGGGGTAGGAGGAGTCGGAGGATTATCGAAAATATATACATTTACAGAGTTAAACTGCGTAAGTAACTGAAATTAACTGAATAGAAGTCCCAAATTCTGACTCATCTGACTATTACCTAGATTTTTTTGCCACCGGTAGGAATATGGTGGAAATAAAATGCTTTCTATGCTGTAAAAAGGCATCTATTAGTAAACAGGGGACGAAAAGAGGTCTATTGAGGAAGGAATTGACAATATATTTCCTCGTTAATAAGCTATTGAAAGTTTCGACATCTTTATGCACCGGATTTTTGGAAAAAGAAGGAAATCCATCCAACTGGCTTGATTGCTGTGGTCCATGTTCGGATTTAATACAAAAAGTGGAGATAGTTAGCAAGAAGATACGGAAATTACAAAATAAACGCAAATCCCTTGTTCAAGAGATCGAGAATTTTATATTGAAGGAGCACAAAAGGGAAGTAATTGAAGGTGATACAGACAATACAGAAGAAGGTGGTGTGGATATCAGTGTGAGCAGATCTATTCGAGCAGAGGTATCACTACGTAAAAGTAAATGCTTATTTTTTCTGAAGCAGATAACTTGTCCATGAATTCATAATTACTTTATGGTTATATTCGCCAGTTTTGTTTTAAAACACTCAATGTATTTCATGTGTAGTTTTGTTTTTCATTTTTAGAATTGGAAGTTTTGGAAGTGTCGCAAAGAAAAGAAGATAATGGAGGTGCTGTTACGATCAAACCTGAGCCTTTAGATATTACAGAAGAGGAAGAGGATTTCGCATGCATTCCGCCGAGTCCATCATCCCCTACTGAACAAACGAATGATGAATCGTCGGAATCAGAGTTATCTGGCAGTGATACAGAAGATGCTGGACTTCATGAATGCAAGAAGTGTGGAAAGCAGTATAAATATGTCAACTCTTTTCAATGTCATATTAAGATATGTAAGTCTACACAAGAGGAAGACTTTGACCCAGGAGATCAAAATCAGGCTACGGAGAAATCAAACACCAAATCTGTTTCTGATAAGGTGGAGGATGGACACCGGAAAATCAAAATTGAAACTGAAAACAGTCCTTTAAGAAATCCCAGTCCTACTGCGCTAGATAATTATGATTCTGAAGAGTGGCAACCTCCAGAATGCGATGATTCACTGGAAGAGGGAACTGGTTCAGGCGAGACTAACAAAAACGAAAATCGCCGCAAACGTGGCAGACCTAGAAAATTTCCTGACGGTCACTATTTGAAACAACAAAACAGTAGCACTGCTAACGAAAATAATTTGAAGAGTGATAATGAAGAAATGAGACGTAGTAGACCTAGGAAGTTCAGCCATTCTGCTGACTCTGTCCAATGTGATTCGATTCCACATGATGAATCATTGAAAGACAAAACAATCGGTGAAAACTCAAAGAGTTTGAAAATCAGTAGAGAGAATAATCAAAGAAACCTTAAAAAGAAAGCCACTAAGTATAAAGTAAAATCCAAAAACCAGTTCACTTGCAAATGTGGAGGAGCTCGTAAAAGTTCTAATGCTGTGATAAATCACAGAAAAAATTGCAAAATGTACACACATACATATAAGAGTGTTGGAACTCGGAATCCAAGCAGTAGCAAGCAGCAAGTAACGAAGGACTATAAAATTAGCCATCGAGAAACAGAAAAGTCAGAGAAGAATTCCAAAAATCTTTCAGGAACAACAAATCCTAAACGGAGGGAAAAAGCTCTCATCATAATTAAGCGCTTTTGTTTGTGCAGCAAAAAGTTCAGTTGCAGGCATAAATGTATGTTTAGAAAATACAAAACCCATTGTAGTTCTAAGGGTAAAGATTTTGAAGAAATGCAAAAATTTCTTGTATCGGAATCTGAGGATGTGAAAGCTAGGGAAGTCGGTTATTACGGGTGTCGTAATGAAACGTGCAGATTCGGCTTCAAGGATAGATCGGTATATGGCAGCCATTTAATTTCGAATCATATGGAACATCGTAAGAATCATTTCTTGTTTTAAGATTAACAAAGAAATCCTTAATGAATCTGACATTATGAATGAGATTGCAATTCAAAAGTAGACCTTAAAATATTGTTCTGTGTCTTTGCAGTCAAACGCCGACTTAAATGCAAATGCTGTAAAAAATGTTTTGTAATCGAAGAAGATCTAAAGATGCACGTTGAAAGCACGGAGGATTGCAAAATATTTATGGAAGCTAATCCGGACAAGGACAACTCACAGGTTTTGGTTGAATTTAAGAAAAAACGTGGTCGCCCATCTAAGAATAGCGAAATCGAAAATGAAACACTAGCAGAGGATCCAGATCCAACTTCCAGTTCTAGTGGCAGTTCTGATGAGTATGAGCTTATTGACGACGATGAACAACTATTCCGACCGGGTAACTCAACTGCAACCCTGACAGTTGCAGCTGCACCAGAAGAGGCCGAAAACTTCTCTAATGATGGCAAAAGTACACATGAAGGCTCAAAGGTTGAGCAAATAAATACATCTCCAGGGGCAGCCGTTGTGGAAAAGGTTGAGGACTCTACCACAGCCGAAACATCCGAAAAATCAGAGAAACGGAGACTTTTCAGAACGTTCCGGTGTTTGACGTGCAAGACCGGATTTAAAACTCCTGTTCTATTAAATAGCCATATTCGAGGAATCCACAAAGGTATATCATAAAAATATATTTTAATATTTTCATTTAAATAATTAATTTGTTAAAATTAGTATAACATTTTTGGTTATTATTATTCCTTAGCCCAGGAACGACCTTTCGTCTGTCACTTATGCCCAGGGGAACATTTCAGGGTGTTTTTGGCTTTGGAAACTCACTACATTGAACTTCATCAGGGAGTGCTGATTAATAGTTGCCCAGTTATTGAAGGAGGCACTGAAGAACACAAATATCGCGTGCTGCGAAAAAAGGAAGTTGAAAAAGTAACAGAATTTAAGGATGTCGCGAAGAAAAGGGTGGAATTGAGTGACCTTTCTGATCCAGATTGGGACCCAGAAAATATGGAAGAATATCAACCATCGAGAAGACAGACCAAGACAAGGCGTTATATCAAGTCAGACGAATATGATCCGTAAGTCACTAGAAATAGAATAAAAAGTACAAACTTGATTTTATTTATCTTTCCTAATAATTTAATTTTAATTTGTTTCTAGGAGGTACACGTACGAGTGCCAAATCTGCGAAATAAAATACGAAACAGAAAATTCGTATGTCCGTCACAACTTGTTTACCCATTTGGAAGAAGTCGGAGTTGGTGAAGCTGATTTAACATTCCATTGCGACCAATGCAATAAGAAATATTCAACTGGATGTCTCCTTCATGCACACAAAAGGACAATTCATGAAGGTATTTTCTGAATTTAATTCTTGATTTTCACAGATTTGTTTGAAATTATGTACTCTTAGCGTATATTATCGTTAAATCTGTCCATATTTATGTTATTGTTGATTTGCACAAAATGAATAAGCTCGCGTTATTATTATTATTTTTTTGATATCAGGAAAGAAATATCCTTTGGAATGCACGGTTTGTGGCGAAGAGTTTAAATTTTACAAAAATTATCTTGAACACATTGCGGATTCCCATTCCAAAGATGGCCCTGTTTTGTGCGATATTTGCAATATTCGATTTTGTGACGAACAATCAAAGATTATTCACGTCCGAAGATCTCATGGAGATGACAATAAGCCTTATCACTGCTCTGTCTGTACTCTCGGCTATGCTACTGACATGGATTTACGTTATCATCGACTGAAGCATCTCCGAACTGAAGAATACATGTGTGAATTCTGCAGTATTGTATTTAAGGCACAGCACCTTCTGAAAAGACATCAAATGACCAAGCATTTTGAAGCCATGGGTGTCGATCCTCTAAAATGTCAAGATTGTGGAAAAATATTTGGGGACGAAAATTATCTGAAGAACCATATACAGAACGTACATGTAAAGGACCACAATTTCATTTGCTGTCAGTGTGCCAAGGGATTCAATAAACAGGAAGCGTTGGATAAACATTTCCAAGAGCGTCACGTTGAAGGGAAGAAGTTTATGTGCTCTCAATGCCCTAAGCAATACTGGAACAAAATTAGCCTGGAACAGCATGAGAAAAAGGCACACAGTGAAACTCAGATATTCCAATGCAATATTTGTACCAAAAAGAAAATATTTAAAACCGAAAAGCTTCTAAATAATCACATTGAGAGGCATTCGCTTCTGTATCAGTGTCATATTTGTTCCAAAATATTTAAAAAAAAGGATTACCTTAGGATTCATTTAAAAGGAGTTCATTCTGTCACTGTTAAATCCACAAAAGCCATAAAAGGCTATAAAGCAGATGAAGTCACAGTTAAAGAAGTATTAGATCGAAGTTCCCAAATTGCAAGTCGCCAGAAATCATCCTTAAATGAGAAAAAACGAAAAGCAGGAAAAATAAAGATGCATCCCAAGAAAAGAAAAGAAAGTAAAGATAATGAATCGGAATGCAGCTATGAATGTGATAATGTGGAAAGCACGACTTCAAGCGCCGATTGCAGATACAACGCAGAACCCATTCCGTTGATAGTTCCTCAGCCGCAAATGTCAACGTCGTCGCTAACGCCATCAATATTAATGACACCAAGACATCCAATGGACCAGTCTTACTCAGTATCGTCGAATCCTTTGTTGGGATACACCAACAATCAACATTTCATGGTTTCCCAAAGCTTTCATGGTTCCGTTCAACAAAATCAAGTTCCAAGTACTTCCAATTATTTTCATCGGAATACCCAAGGACATAACCATTCATTTGCACACTACTCGGATCCTTACGAACCTTTTCCACAGAATTAAATTCGATGAGATAATGCGTAGCAGATTTAACATTTTATAGTTATTTATGAAATAATTATAGGACTGATTATGCTAATTAAATATGAAATTGTTTATGACGAAGACAGTTAATCTCTGTGCGTAGAGTAGATATTGTTTGTAAGTTAGTGTAGTCTGTGTGTAGACCGAAACGTGACGAACAAGTAAGCTAAAGAACTAAAGGATGCTTTTTGTATCGTACTACAACAGCGGGAAGTAGATTTCTTAGATCTGATTTTTTAAGTGAAATTGATTTGTAACTTTATTTTTAGAATTGAATTTTAAATCTGTATAATAAAAGAACTTTTTAAATTTTTTAATATTTTGGCTATGCAATTTACAGCTTACTAGAAATAGGCAGATTAATCACTGCTAAAATATTCGTGCATATATTGTTCCAAAGAAAAACTCATTTGATTAATTTCCATGTGCATCATTTCCATCGATTTCATTTGTTCAGCGAGATAAATGTTTGGTAGACTTTATTAGATTTTTGGAAATGATTAAGTAGGAACAACATCACTTTAATGCGGGTAGATTGAGACTAAAGTATACAGATGCAATTCCTCATTTATTTCCAGCAGATGCATTCATAGCGTATTAACGATGAGCTCGACTTTAGTAAATTGCTTATTGTGTCACGATTTGCTAACAATAGGAAATTCAGGAAAAAAATATCCTTTGCAAGATACACTTACAAATCAGCTAACAGTAATGTTCCTCTTTCGCAAATTATTGCAAATCTCATCGGAAAATTGTGTCTCGTTTCTTCAAAATGGTGAAAATCCGTCTTCATGGGTTATATTTTGTCATTCATGTACCAGTTTGATAGGAAAAGCAGAGAAAGTACACAAAAGAATTTTAGCTCTCAAAGGTGACCTAAGATCTTTTCAGCAACAAATCGAACATATAATTTGTAAGAAGCTACAGACAAATCGCCTGTCAGTTGGATCTATGGCAGATATCTGGAGCATGGTGGAAAAGCATGTTCTTGCAAGTACAATATCTACACCATAAAAATATCATTGCAAAACAGTAACGAGTAAAATAAGTAGATCAGAGAATATTAATTTCTTTAACTGGTTTTTTAAGGGACAAATAAGAATATTTCCCATGGAGAAAATAGAAATATCGAAGATACAGTCAAAAAGAAAGTAAAAGTGGAAGTAGAAGAGGATTTCCTAGGAGAGAATAATCAAAGTCCTGAATGTGTTATAAATGCAGAAGAATTAGAGCCATCATGTATGAAAAGGCTTCGTAAAAGAGAAATCCCTCAGAAATCCACCAAAAGATTATCCCTAATCAAGAAAACAGCAAGCAGAAGATCACGAAGACCTAAAACGTGTGTATAATTATGTTCTCACTCAAATCTAGCTCAAAATATTTTCATGATGTATTTTGGGATTTATTTTTATGCAGTTATTTTGTAAAATAATTAATTCTTTGTGATTATATTTTGCTATTTTTCAGGGAAAGTCATCACAAATGTAAACGCTGTAACCAAAGATTTTCCAAAATGCTTTTTCTTAAGCGTCACAGCTTAAGCGTTCATTTCACGGAATTTAATCCTCAAGATTCAAAAGAAATGAAAAGCTCTTTCTTGCAATGTCCATCATGTATAGAACAATTTGCTAACGATATTCTTCTAAGAGGCCACATCAGATCAGTACACGAAGGTTCGTTTTAACCATTTATTGTATAATTTCTTATCTCGCTTAAAATATTTGCCACTTTCATTGAAATATTTTGAAAGTAATTGAAAACAATTGAAAGAACTCAACTGCACCCACAGAAAAACAGGCAAATGACCTTTGTCCTTATGTTACAGGTAAAAAAGTTCCGTTTGAGTGCCCTCACTGTAAGAAAGAATACAATTTATACGAATATGTAACAGAGCACTACCAAACTGAGCATGTAAAAGATGGTGGATTTCTTTGTGATAAATGCTCCCAAAGATTTTGTGATATGGAAACTTTAAATGTACACCTGCTCGATACACACGAGAATGACCCAAAACCATTTAAATGTTCGAAGTGTTCAATGGCATTTACAAAACATAATCTTTTGGCGAAACACGATCAAGTTGTACACAAAATTGAAAAGAAAACTTTCAAGTGTGATTTGTGTCCTATGGCATTCATTAATGTGATTAAATTAAAAGGACATCAGATAGTAAAGCATTATAACGAGTTAGGATTGCAACCAATAGTCTGCGAAGAGTGTAATTGGCATTTTGTTAGTCAAAAAATGTTGGATTTCCATAAAAAGAGGAAGCATTTCAAAGATTTTAACTTCTTTTGTCCTCACTGTTCCAAGGGTTATGCAGTGAAAAGCAATTTGGACGCACATGTCGTAGCTTTTCATTCTTCAGGAAAAACGCACGTGTGTCCAACTTGCGAAAAAGCGTTTCAATCAAAATTGCGACTGAAAATTCATATGCGTAGGCATACTAATGAAAAGATTCACATGTGTGCCATGTGCCCAAAAATATTTTCGGAAAGGCGACTTTTAACGAGACATGAATTAACGGCCCACGTTGATCAAGAAAAGGTTTCCTGTCCGTTTTGTCCTACAGAGAAATTATTTAAGGCGAAGAGGTATCTAGATATACACATGAAATCGAAACATGCCAAAGATGTATCCATGAAAATCAATGAACAAAGGATTGATCAAGATCTTCATTCACCGACGATGTAAAACACTAAACCGAATAACACAGATTTATGTATGCGTAATGCGTCTAGATGCAAAAATTTTTTCGATTTAATTTTTCCGCATATTTATTTATATAGATTTACCTTTCCATTTTCCAACTATCTCAATATATTTACATATTGGTTTGGATTTTTTGAACATGTCATTTTATGCTAAAATATTAATATATCATTGGATGTATGATAATGATAATAAAGATTTATTATCTTCAAAATTAAAATCTATTGATTTATGTACACAGTGAACGTAAATGTACAACAGTTACTTACATACGTGCCCTTATTTCACTAGCGTACTATGGAACAATTCATACAAGTCTGGATTCAAGATTACATAGATATTGTAGGAATAGTAATGCTTGTTAGCAATTGTAAGTTCACGCATATACTTCGTTCATATAGTTAACAAAATAAATATAATACTTATGATTACCTTGTGCAATTCAATCTTACAACAAATCTCATTTCGAGATGGTGAATTCTGTATTTGTAGTGCATATTTTAAAAATATCTTTACTCCTTTCTTCCATTGTAAAGTAATTTGCAGCACAATTTCAAAAAGTGTAGCAGTCTTCTTCTAAGGAGGATTATAACATTTTGAATCCGTGTCGAGTCCATGCGGGTAATTACAAACAATCAAATCTTCGTCGTAAACGGTACCGGGTCCACATTGAAATTCATACTTGTAAAATTTGCCTCCGACAATGAACCGGACACACCGAATGAATTTTTCACAATCATAAGGGTGAGGGTGAAATCCTTCACTCGTGCAATCACTTTCGCCTGGAATTATTAGAAAAATTACATAGAATCATAAATGTGTTTTAAATACCTTTAGCAGAATATATATATTTAATAATTGGAAACTCAAGCAAATGCGAAACTTTTGTAATTAATTAATTATTAAAATAATTTAAAAAGGCTTACTTTGAACATGATTTAAGGAAAGGGCCAAAAGTAGCACTAAGCAAAAATAATTTGCACACAGTCCGGAGTAGAAAATAGAATTCCTACTCATCGCGATTCTTTGAGGTGATTTTGGTAATGTAGATTCATGGATTAATAAATTCTGACTGAAGTCTCCTTGAGTGCTCTTTTATATCTACTTAGAATGAAATGGTACCTATGTGCCGAAATTGTCCATTTATAATGTTAAGAATAAGCGGAAGGCCTTGCTCATCATTTGGGATACTTTTTACCTACTTTAAATCTGCATGGACATTGCATGTAATTTGTATATGCATTATGTGAATCTAATTCTGATTACATTAAAACGCCCTTGTGGTGGAAGCATCGACGTTAACCATCAGTAAATTTGAAATTGTAGCAGCCCTTGCACCTGTCTCGTCAGAAAATTAAATAAAATGCCAACCAGCAAAATCATCTTCTTTGGGATTGTCTGCGATAGAAATAAGATGTACCTGAATAACAATTTCTTTTAAATCAAATAGGGAATTATGCCGTGTTAATGTTTGTAAGAACACTATTACGAATACACGAAGATTTGCAGCGGAACAGAAATATCCAATTTAATTGCCACAAAAAGACATTGACAATTAAAGGTGTTGACTGTAACGAAAAGAGTTAAAAGATATCGAATTGCTATACACTCAAGAAACTATTTCTTATACATATATTTTATTAATAGATGAAAGGAGAAAGATTAAACTTGATTAAAGATAGTTATGCTTTTGCTTCTTTCTTTAGGTGCACTACACTAGTGTTTGTATTGCTAAATACAATATCCATCCACGATACAACCTTTACTATACACATCTATAAGGTAGCTTTTAAAGATTTCGAGCAAAAACGTCTCTCGCATGTAGGTACATGGAATTATTTTGAATGGAATTATCTACATCTCTGCAGAAAGTATTAAAAAACATTAAACAATGCACGATGTACCTAGATGATCCTGCCAACTAAGCTAGTGTTGTTCTTATCAGCTAAAATAAACCTTCAACCAATTAATAGTCAGCAAATCCAAACGGCAGTCCCCATAAATATTGTTACATATCACATTTGCTAATACATTGTTACAGTTAATTAAAAACTTAATAGCTAATTTACAATGCATAAGCCACTAAAGTCTAAAGGAGTGATCCATATTCTGCGTAATGATGTTTCACATCCTGACACTTACTTTGATTCAAAGAAAGATTTCGTGAATTACAAGATTGTGATTGCAAGGAAACATGTAGGTATTAAATTATATTTTAGGGGTAATTATGAGAGATTTATTTATCATTCTCATTTCTTAGATAAGATTAGTATACATAAACTTTGCTTTTACCGTAGCTGCTAATAAAAAGCAATAGGAGTAGGTGTGGTTCGTGATGTGACTGATTATTAGACACCTTTAATTAAGGATAATAAAATAGTAAAGAGAAAAAATAGTATTCGTAAAACGTAATTGCATTAAAATTTTCCCAAATCGGTAAATTGTTTTTTTCACTGTTCAAAGCGCGACATGAAAATTGCCGACACAATATCTACAATGAAATTATGGTAAAAGGAGATCATTGTGCATTAGTATTTATATTTATTTGTGAAGTACCGTACGTCACAACTTGATTTGGTTTTATTATGCAGTTGATCACGTATGCGAATTTTACGAGTTGCCTATGACATAAAGAGATTCTATCAATAAAATTCTTTGAAGGAAGGAATTCATTGAAAGTCTAAAGGCGGAATAAAATTTGCACACATTTAGCAAAAGTAATTTCACGAGAATCCCATTGTTTTCCTTGAAAAGCTGGATTGAAGTGTATTAAGTCCCGTTATTTTTCAATAAAAAGCGATAACTGGGGTTATTTATTGTTGGGAGGATTGCCATTTCCTAGTTGCTTAGCTTTTTACTGGTTAAATCACACAGTTGCGTAATAGTTTACAATTTGCATCATTAGATCTTGGATTTTACATGGCATGCACAAGTTGTATTCTATTTATAGTGGAGATGTGTCGTGAACTAATGTAGGTAAGAGTCTTCTGAGAGAGGAAGATGATGATGAGGGAAAGAGGGTTGTTTTGCACAGGAGTTAGTACTGAGTTGTCTACCTCTTCTGCCTGGTGTGTCTGTGTGTGTGCACGTAGAAGTACCTACAGACAATAGACGAACGAAACCAAAGAAAGTACAGCTATGCTATCATTGAAGTAACTTCAAACTAAACAACCCCGTTCAATGCTCAACTCACCTCCGTTCCAAGTTCAACTTAGGACGTTGTTCCACTTTTCATTCCTTTTTACCTTTGATTTTAATTATGTGCTGATACTTTACTGCTCCATACAACACTCACTTCATTTAATCTTTCATCTCGATTTACTTACTACTATCCCACTATCCTATCATGATGTACATTACAACCATGTTACATCATCTATTACATATCCTCTCTTAACTATACTGCTATATTATATGTATCTACAATGAACAAATCCAATTTTTTATCTTCTACCCTTAACATTCAAAATAATATTACATTAACTCCATTTTTGAAGTGCTAGATTGCAACTCCCTAATAAAACCCAAATGAAATTATATGCTAATTAATATGATATGATACGATATGATGATATAATGATATGAATTATGCTATATTAATGTATCTAATTACTAATTATGTTAATATTATTAAATCAAAAATTGAACATATTTTGCAAAGATGTAAAAATTGTTCACGATCTTTTTGCAAGCATTTTTCACATGTTTTTACTAGTAGGGAGAGAAAATTAATGAAGACAAAAAAATAATGACTGAATATTTTAAATATTCAAAAAAAAGTAAACAGAAAATACAAATAGATTTGTGCTAAATGTTTTAACCATGTTTGAAACATTTACTAGGTACATTTATAGCAAAAATGAAAACGTTTTATTTATTTTATAATCCTTTTCTGTTTACTGACTTGATTATGCAATGAAAATGATATAGAAAGTTACGTTTTTATTTTAACTAGTTTGCCTCATCGGTATTTTTATCTTATGGTGAGTTTCTGTTTGAAAACCAAAACTATATTTGGAAAATTATGTTGTGCAAGTAAATACCTAGTTAATTACAACAGAAAAACATAATATTGGGGTGGATTTACTATAGCCATAAAAATCTGTGCCTCTTATGAAGTAGAATTGATGTGAATAATAGCTGCATCGTTCAAAGTCAAAGTCAAGAACAGAAATTAAGCTCAAATAAAGTCTTAATTTAAATGAGTTATTACTTTCTACTGTGCAGTGAAGGTTCGCTGCTGAGTGAATGACGCAAATGGAAAGGAGCAGTTTAAAAAAGTCTAATTGGAAATGTAGAGGAGAAGTGCGATGGAGGCACTTAGTTAAATTAACTAGGAAAGGATGGTTGTAAACACTGCACTGGTTGTTCAACGATTTTGAACGGTTGCAGGGTGTATATATAAGGAAATTCTGCCTGCATTCGTTTTCCGCATAGGTGAAAGCAAGTTCGGAGTGAAAATATAAATCACGGAAAGGAGCAGGTAGGCCAATCTATAGGTACTATATATACTTTGTCAAAAACACGCCCAAAATGCTACATGTAAAAGTAGTGGAGGTTTAATACAGATTTGAAATTTAATTACAGCTCATATATAGCAAGTTACGTCTCCCTCGTTCTCCACGAGCATTTATTTATAGTACACATTAAAGGAAAAGATATCGAGTAAGTAACAGTCATTTCCTTTACTTTCGTTCATACACAGTAATAGAAATATTTGAGGCAGACATGGTCCCTAGCCCAATTATTATGCTTTTCTTGCTCCACCACCGTACTAGAATTGTGCTAATGTGATGAAATGAACTGCAATCTAATACAGTGGCGATATTAGCTCCGTTACTTACGGAAAACCATTAAAGCACTCCACAAGTTCAAGGTATGTAGATATTTTTGTCTAATTTCCTCTATTTACGTAAGCAGAGTAGTAAAATTGCGTGAGGCAAGGTATCCAATGACGTCAGAGATCTTATCGCTAGATACTATCTAAAGAACCCGGGTTTTCTGACTACCTGCGAACTCAGACTGTCTACTCTCCCTTGCCTGTGGCCCAAAATCATGACATGACTTAACTTTCTCACATTATAATGTAATGTATTTCCCGACAACCTCAGCGCGGCTAATTCCCCAACGAAAATGAATTTCGTTAACGAATTTTCCCCAAATGAAAATTGAAAGCTTTTCAATTTGCTTTATATTTTCTTTACTGCAGAAAATTTACTCATTATTTCGAGACTATATTGACTAATTATGAACAATCTGGTAGTTTTCCTTATTTATTCCTGGATGTAAATTGTCTGGGACTAATGATTTTCCTCAGGGCAGGGGATTTAAAAGAACTGCAATAGCTAATGATAATCTGCCGTCGTAACACGGAATGTTTTAATAACTTGTTTAAAGTTGAATTCCTCGACTGAGCACTGATGATTTCCCTGATTATGCACGGCAGCTCAATGCTAAGCACAACTATTTACGTCAATGGACTGGAGAAACTGCACGCATACCTTGTCCTACAGACACTTTCACGGTCACCTTAATTTGCACAACTTATTTCACTGCTCCCAACTTCGTTTCCTGCTTTTCATAAAGGACATACATTTACCTACGCTAAATTTATTAGCGTTGTATTATGTAAAGAACACTAATTGCTCTCCCTTTAGATATATATAGATTCACAGAAAATCAAATTCTGCCGGATTTTTATGTGCGACCAGCAAGATCATATCGTAGAATCCTAGCTACTCACTCTAAATTTCTTATCATTGTCAAAATCAACTCTGCATGGAGCATGGAGCAAAAGTTTCATTTGCGAATTTTTAATTATATTTCTCTTTCCGTTCATGGGCATAAATGAATTAATTAAATATTCTGACATTATTTTACAGTCTTATTTCCTGCAAAAACCATTTGCGGATTTTTCAATGCAGAATTTTGAAAATCCAAGAAGTCTGCTTACCTGTAGTGATAGCTAACAATTAATAAAAGCTAAATATCTGAATATTGCAGTTTGACGATGAAACGAAACTAACTAATTTTCATATGAAACCTTTAGTGAATAATAATTCATAGAAAATGATCAAAATAGTAACAAAAAATTTGACTTTTAAAAATTCAAATAATTTACAATAATATGCGCAGAACAAAAAGAAAAAATTAAAAAAATAGGGGAAATCAAAAATTCGAAAAGTATATCTTGGGCAATATAATTATTTAAAAAATTTAGAATAACAATTTGAGGTGTATTATCTTGGATTGTACTTGTTGTAGGTAGTATCATGGACACACGAAGTTACAATTTTGTGACCCACAACAATAAAAATAGGATTACCTAATTTTCCTACCTCTCCGGGGGCACCGACTAGATTTTCCTTACGATTAATATATAATGTATATATCATGAATGTAGATTATGCAACAAAAAATTCCTGCATTTTCGAGTTGGAAAATTGAAACTAAATCCATCATGTTTGACAATAGCAGTAGTTAGATGATGTAATGTGAGGCAGATGACTAAATTAGTAGGTACACAGGTGGTAGAGCCATTTATTGGCAATAATGTTACAAGGAGTACAGTAAGTTGGTAAGTATGGGTTATTATGTGGTTTGAGGGCTTGAGCGATACTAAATAAAGAAGTCGAGAGGCAGATTGGAAGAGAGGAGCAAAAGATGTTGTCTTTTCTATCAAAAAGTGCTAGCCTGCCATTCGTTTGTGAAGTGACGTTATGCAGTCAGTCAGTATAGTAGTATTGAATTAGAGATAGGCATATAGTAGTATGCAGTAGTAGTATAAAGTATCGGCAGAAGCTTCTATTTAGCAGATAGGGATTTCTGACAGTGAAGGCAGTAGGTATTTAGGTAAATGACCGAGAGTAACCCATCTCATCCTTTTATCCTGGCCTGTGTAATACAATGTAGTGTTATCTGATGTGATATAACATTCACTAGATTCACATTTAAATTCCCATACCATAACAATAGGTACTCTCCTCTATCCTCACACACAGACAACTAATATTAATCCTATTCAACTTTTTTCTATAATAAAATAACCAAACAGAGATACAAGCCAAGACTCCACAGAAATACAGGATACATCATAGTTACCTCCTCTGTGTATTTATATATCGGTACATTTTTAAATTATATCATTATTATTAGCATTACATGCAAAAATACATCGAAATCCAATCAAAAGCATATATTTAAATAAATGCTCACGATAAGAATATTATATAAACTACTACTTCCATATTTACCTGCACATTGCAATTTAAATCCACTATGATCTTGTAAATGTAACTAATGCAATGATAATATGGACGGAGAATAAACGTATTTTATGTATCTGGTGTAACTGTAAGTGTTTATTCTATTGTATTTGAGACACAATATATATAACGTTCCTATATAGCTATACACTATAATTTTATGTCTGTATTAAGAGAATCTTCAAGATAAAATGTAGAAATGGTAGCTACATATGTAAATGGTGGCCATACACGTTTAACCAACATTTCTGCTATCGAAATTCAAGACTAGGTGAACTTGAACTTCGATTTTATAATCCCGTTATGTTCTCACTGATAGAAAATAATCTCACTACCTGAGTTTAACTCTTTTTAACTTTTTTCTACATAATTATATGTATATTGTGCGTTAAAGATCCTTTGTAAATGATACGGTGGGAATTTATGTCGACTATAATGTATATAATATATCTATATGTAATTATTCTCCGTTAGCATCAGATATTTTAGGGTTTATGCCTTTTTGTTGTGTTTAAGAAGAGAGCTTATTTAGGGAATGCATTTCGGTAGAAGACGAAGAATCTCTGATATAAATAGTAGAAGAGAGTAAGACAAATGAAGATAGCGGAGGATGCAAACAAGAAAAATGGGAATGCATATGGCTAGCTGGGTTTTCTGTGTAGGTACTTTCATTATTTTCTTTCTTGTCCCGTTATAGAAGATTTTTTTGGGTTTATTATTAGTTTCTAGATTTGAACTCAACCTTTACTCTTTCCTTTTTCTTATTATCTACGTAGCTACCCCTTTCTTGGGCAAACCTGTAAATAGAATCGATTTTTATTTTTGTATTTATAATAGAGCCAGGCTACGACAAAGCATTTCCCTCAACCCTTACAACTTTTGATTCCATTTATTTGTAGATCGTAGATTTCTAGAATTTAGGCAGTAAAAAATCCTCCTTACTTTTTCTAGGTATCTGAGTGTGTGTGTGAGTGAGGGAGGGAGGTAGATAGAATGTACTGTTCGTATTGTTCTCCTCTGACCTGGCGTGAGATCTTAAAGGTTAATATATAACAATGCCTTTCATTACAGTTCCCTATTTTTTACTTGCCTTTTTATAGAATAGCTCCTTGGGACTCTACAGCCGTCTTCTTCGGCATTTTTCTTTACGTTTCACATGTCATGTCATGATGTACATATGTAGCATAATAAGAATTGGAAAGGAAGAGCTGTTTTTAATAAAATGATGTTTCACCCTTCATCCAAAGCCCTTCCCTTG
The DNA here is from genome assembly GCA_009936455.2 of Tomocerus minor. NCBI lineage: Eukaryota > Metazoa > Arthropoda > Collembola > Entomobryomorpha > Tomoceridae > Tomocerus > Tomocerus minor. Next base: position 25,529 of record JAAAYG020000244.1, read on the forward strand.
CCTCCTACTCACTTTTTTGCCTCTTCGCGTAAACAAAGAATTGTGATATTTACCTACACACACAGTTTTACGTTGCGGTAGGTACCTCTCCTACTCTATTTAATGACAAGATGAAGAAAGAGGAATCAATATGCTTTTACCAATAATATCTCGTATCTTTACAGGATAATTTACATTTTTTCTATTTATCTACTGATCACTAAGCACATTGTATTTCATTTCGCAGTTTGAAACAGCTTCTCTTTTCCCGCATCATTTTTAGTTACTATTTCCTATTCAAATGCAAATTGAAATAAATTACTTACAAACTAATATCACACAAATTTTCATGGGAAAATTATACCCTTATCGAGTGGGCAATTTGCTTAAGGAGGGGTGGCATGAATTCCAGCCCTGAATCAAGAACGGCTTATTGTAGAGAAATGAAGTAAACATTTTTGAAATCAACTCATATTTTTCGAGGGCACAGACTTCTAAAAATTTGGGCTTTTGGAGTGTGGAGAATGCATTGAAAAAATATATTTCGATTTTTATACCATATTTAGAAAGACAAAATTTCATAAGTAAGAAACCTGTGCCCCAAAGACATTTTTCTTCTTTTTTGACATTTTTTGCACCATTGTACGTTTCCCCAAACTCAGATTTTGGGCTGAAAAATTCTACACCTTAATAAACGCTTCTGTGCTTCAGAGATTGTGACCTGGTTATTTTTAGGTTTAGAATTAAAAACTTATTTTAATCGTAATTGTGGACAGGTCTTTGGTGAGGAAAATTGCAGAGTTTATATTTGTCAGGAGCGATACATAGCTTTATGTAATTCGAATAATAGACATGAAATAGATTTTGACTTCCCCAAGGGATTCTAGATATATCTACAATTACAAATTGTTAATAGTGTAGTGTTACGAAACATGTTGGCTGGAATAGATTATCAAGATTGGAGAAGTACAGAACATTCATTGTGAAATGAGTGATTATATCGGCTAAGAAGCAGACGGTTGAATTCATTTCAAACTATTATTGCTACGACGCGCGACGGAAAGATGTTATCCTGACACTGTTGTCATTAAGTAATTCTGTGGAAATTGCCGGATCGGATCTCGCTCAAAGGAAACTGGCGTTGGCTCCTTGGCTCAACTTCCTTCTATTGCATGTACGCACACGTCTAACTGTTGCATTCATCTGAAAATCTCAGATAAGTGTACATTGTGTGTAGGTATTTTTGCTTAGGTATTCATATTATTTCAGATTACACAACACTTCAAGTGTAGGTCAATAGTAATCAATACCTAACTGTGAAAAGGTTTCCGAGAGATTAATTTGATTGTTGCGTTGAACTTGTATATGGTCATGGGGCACTCTGTTTTAATCAGAATCCCACTCACACTCTTTCAATAAAAACATAACCCAAGCTGTTGAGCAAACAAGAGTTGAAATTATTTATCTCGTGTAAAGAGAGGAACTTCTTTTGAAGAAGCCACTGACTTTAGCCATAATGAGATGTATTGTATTGCAAAATTATGGATTAAACGAACTATTACAGATCTAACGATTTTATTACACTCTTTGATTTATTAAGAGTCATGCAAACTACTAAACTCTTGACTCCTTGACTAGCAAGGACCAGTGCAGGTACAACTGTAAATATTCTTTATATCAATAGATTAAAATTTACATGTACATAGATCATAGATCTCATAAATCAATTCCTATGTCATAGAACCCGATGTCATTTTTAATAGCTTTCTACACTAATAATACCTAACTAGTTTTAAGTAGTTTTAGAATATTTCTTGGAAAATATTGTCGCTGTAGCATTACGGTATATAAAAATGAAACTCTCCCAAGCGATCTCCCAATTCAATTCATTAGCGCATAATTAACTGTTGCTCTCTATCGTTAATTATTGTATCTAATTAGCATTGCAATTGATAAAATGATATTTGTAAAAATTTATTACAGACCGTATACAATAGTAATAAATATCAATTAGCTAATAGTTAAGAGCTTTAAATTATCAGTGATTCAGTAATGATGAATATGAAGGGTTAGAAAATTGTGATTGTAAGCGATGATATTTTTAGAGGACTTATCTATCATTAATTGATTAGTGGATTCCACTTACTAATAGCAAAATATGAAGAATGATAGTGTAAATGTGGATGAAGCTCTAATAATATTATGTCGGCAAATGATTAATGTTGAGAGATGAGTTTTGGCGTGTGGAGTCACTGGAGCAGATCGGTGTTAAGTTGCATTGTATGTTACATAAAGTTTTATTACGATGTGCACAGTTGGCCAAAGGCAAAAAGGAGAGGTCAATTTCCGACAAAATGAAAAGCATCTTCAGTTTCAATAAGCAAAAGCAAAGGAGGGCGTTCAGTGAGTTTATTAAGTCAACTTTCTTGGTCTATTCTACTGGTTTGTGCCTAGCTACTTTTCTTCTTCGTCTCGTACAAGATTCTCTACTCATACTCCCCACTAGGATTTTGTTGTGAGACGGATGATGTAGAAGAAGAACAAGCAAAAGCAAGTCAGCGTATCTCTAAACGACTATGCACTTTAGTTAGTTAATACGGTGAGGAGCCGTGTGCCTGTGTCTCGTATCTAGTAATCTACCGTTTTGTTCATCGCATTGGTTTCAATTCTTGAACTTTACAGTTAGATTACATTAGAAGGACTATGGATATATTATAATGTAGGCTAAGAGCATAAAGATGCTTTACTGTACATTACATTACCTCACAGCACATCACCATAATATAATGCCATAAACACAATTCACATTCACATAATAGAATACAAAAACGAACTAATGCCTTTTACTGTTTAATCTGACTTTTTTTTCAACTGAAATCTCTCGCCACATTCACTGTATCATTGCAAAAAGAAGTTGTTGAAAAAAGCGTACGGGAATAATGCTGTAATCAAACCGAGAGTATTTCTAAAGTAAAATAATTTGTCAATTTCTAAGGATAAAGCACGCCCAAATGGATACACATAACTAATGGCCATTCTCAATTGTCGTTTATGATTAAATGAATGCATGAAATGAATGCTTTTCCTTCACAGCCAATTCTAATCTGCATCTGCTGCATGGCTTAAGTTATTGCGTGACCACTGGGAGGTCGACTCGTCTTCAGCAAATTCTCACTTGGAATTTGCATTGTCCGCCAAACAAAAACAGGTATTCGCCTAATGCACTAACGCAAGTGAAAAACAGTACAGGACAGGACATTACAGTTCACTTCAGCCATTTAGAATCACACCCACGATATTTAAGACAATGGGGCTCTTAAAGATAAAGTTGAGCTCACAATTGCAATCAGCTGTATAGGAGGATAAGGCGCTAGCTCGCTCCTCGCTAATTCATCCTCTTCTAGTCTAGACTTGCTCGTTCAAGAGCACTTTTGACTTTTATATTTTATTGTCATCCTCGTGCCATAGCGTAGCTCTTAACGCTCAAAACCCTCATTCTTTCTACATAACACAAAACACTTGTACTGTACTGCTCTTCACTTAACTGCACTTTTCTACATTCTCTCCCTCTCCTCTATATAAACATTAGCAGACTCTTTTGCCCATTCATACTTTTCTGATTTTATCTAGATGATTATGTACTTCCTACCTATCAATTTGTACTCGAGCATAAAACACCGTCTCACCGTTTACACAAACAGCTTATCTCCCCTGCCAGATCCTTTGCCCTCCAGCTATTCTAATTGAAACTACAATTTCACATTTTTTCATCTACTATTAATACTATCGATTATTTTAAGCTATATAAACCATAAGAGGAGAAGCCACACTTGTATCTAATTAATAGGATTCGAAAATTATATCCAAATTGCAGAAAAATACATTGCTAAACAACTTTAGTATACTACTTATAAGAATACGTATATATAATTTATATTTATTCTGCTACAATTTCTATGTATAACAAATACAAAGTGTATACATACTACTAGTGTTTAAAGGTAAGAAAATATATAAGATTCAATTTCAGACAACTAAATCTGTAATTGAATTTTTCCAGATTTTTCTGAATTTTTAAATGCATATTATGAATGATATGAACTTTACACTGTCAATAAGCAATTTATTAACTTACATTTTGTTACCATATAATTTGATCTTGAAGACAGAATTGGGAAAGGAGTGCATTAAGGAAAAGTTGTTAAAAGCCATTGCACTCGTCTATCGTTTTTAAATGTATCAGGGATTTTATGTGTTTATTCTGTAGTGCGAGGGATTTTAAATTCGAGGCTTATCCTGCGGATTACTTTTGCGAAATGTAAATGCGTATAACGATAATGGTCCCAGTGCAGTAATGCTAATTTTATGTTATGTATTTAACGCTAGTGTAAGTAAGATAGCAGGTACTGATAGCTCTTTTTTTTTCTCCGTGTACATTAATACACAAAATTGCAATTCAGTTGTGTGTGTGTGTGGGGCATTTGTAGTTTATTAGCATGAGGCACGGCTTTAAAATTCCCTATATCAACTTTGTGTTGTTAAGATAGGATTAACCATGGTTGAGTCGCTCTACACTCAGAGCCTGTGTACACGAATGTGTTTATTATGCAAAAGATAGTTATGATGATGATGACAAGCGCTAATAATGTATACTTTGTGTTCCTCGCAGTAAACCGTTACCTTCTATTCCAAATACTTAAAGCTGAGATGTCCCCTCCAGCCATCCGCAGATTTATTCAGCTACACGAATTACGAATCAACGTTTAGCGAGGATTAAATTATGACAATTCAACCTGCCAACAATCCCTTTTACCTTATCATTATTTCATAAATTCCAGAATTCATAAAATACATCAGTTTTCATTTCTCCGTTCTGACACGCTACAACAGCTTCACTCTTCATTGGCGCATTAAGAATTGCGCACTTCCATACTGGAAGACAACAAATGGTTAAATGAGTTTTTCAGAGACAAGTTTTTTTCGAACATAATTAACAATTAGCTAGGTGCATCACAATTCATTATGGATGTTACTAGATTTTACTAGAGACAGGGAGGAAATCGGTCAGAAATGAGACAATATTCCTAGAATGTATAATTAATTGCTGATTCGAGGAATAGAATGCGTTGTCATTCATCAATGTGTGCTACTACTGACATTATTATTGTAAGATCCACATTAATTTTTTGTATCAATATAAACCATCTCGTTTTTATACAAAACTTTAATAAATCCGTAATCTACATAAGTTTGTAAACATTTAATAATAGTGAGTTGTTAGTTATTAAGAGGGACGCTATTTTCTCAAATTCTTAGACAAAACAATAAAATTATTTTGTTTTATCAGCTGCAATAAATGGTAGCTGAAAATTATGAAGGAAGAGACTTATTGTCACTTTTTCGTTTATTTTGTTGTAATGTGTTCCACATTTAGGAAAAGCGACAGGGTATATTCGTGAGAAACAATATAACAGTATCTTTGCGGTGTGTATTTGGTTTCTTTACATAGTGCTAAGTTTTGTCCAGGTGGTAAGGAGGTTGAAATGCCTGAGAAATAAAAATCCTGTCTATTCATTGTGATTATAGAAAGAAAGAACATGCTGTGTGTGTGTAACAGATGAACTTTAGCATATCATGTGTTGTTTTTCATTTTCCTCTTTCCCGAAGATTCTATCCTGTGAGTGAGTGAGAAAGAGTAGGGCGAAATAGAGAATCTATTTGCTTTCTCTGTAGAGTATAAAAATTCCTTGTATTACTGTACTTTATTACAATAGTTCTAAGGTGAGCAGGATAGAGACATGGTTAGGTACACACAAAACATGTCTCCGTCTATTTAACGGTTACAAACCCCTATTTTCGTTGGACGAAGAAAGGAAACTGAAAATCCCTGTGCCTGATGTGAACATAACTGAACTTTATTCTTTAAAGAAGAGGAAGGGTGTGGAGGGCTGGCCAAAAGAGTGTGTTAATTACATCTCCATATATATAAAGTATACT
>JAAAYG020000255.1:0-33758 GCA_009936455.2 Tomocerus minor
AATATTGTAGTTCCCTTTGTTCTACTACAGCATGACTCGTCAGCTTTTAGACACAACATGTCCTCAGGCAACATAAAGACGTTCAACTCGAAATAGCTCGAATGAATAAAGGGATTGAAGAGTGAGAGCTACGAAATCACAAAAAGTGAAAGTTTATTCGTATGTAGAATAGGGTTACCAGCTTTTTGTGTCATAATGTATAGATATTTCTGTTGCTTAAATTGGATGTAATGAGAAAATAATCTCATTTATGTTGATGTAGAAATAGGCTGATAGTAGAAAATAAGTTATGTAAAAATCTCATCATAAAACCAATATGAAAGTTTAATTGAGTCAAGACAGTTAGTGAAATGTCTCAACGGCGTATCATGAAAATATTACTACATCATGAAGTAATCAAAAGACGACGAATGGTGCATTAACGGAAGTCAGCCTAAAAATTGCTCCCAATAATAAATGAGGCATTACGCCAAAATGCTTTTTAAATGCATAGAGAATTTAGTAGAAAAAAGGGGAAGGCTTTACTACTGGGAACCAATCAGAAATAATCAGCAAGGATTTCGAAATTGAAACTTAAGTCTAGTGACAAAATGGTAGTGATTAGTCAAAACGGAGAATTTTTAAACTGAGCTTGAAGTAATAGGATCCAATTGGAAGTTGGGAAACGCAGGAAGGAGGTTAAATCACCAGAAGAGCGTTAATGTTTTGTTGAACTTTGTTGAATCGTAAAAGAGAATTTATTTCCATTCCCTCGAACGGATACGTATTGTGTTTCATGTGGGTAGTATAATAATTGCCCATTTTCTGTTTAGCTAAGCAAACTGCGGTTTAGTGTGCATGTGGGTCTGGAACTACAACGAAAGGAATCTACAAGAGCTACACAACTGGAAAATAATATTCTTAATAAATTGCTGATAGTTCCTGATTCCGTGTTGGAAGCTTTTTCTATAAGGACACAAAATAGTTTGTGTGCTATTGCGTAAGCTTGTCAAAAACAACATAAATTAATATATGCCTACAGGTAGATACTATATGCTCCATTAGAAGAAGGTAGTTGTTGAACATAAAATTCCCGTCCTCATAAAGCAAGCCTACTTTAACTAAGTCTGGTGTATGTGTAGGAAAATCGGTGGCAGGGAATTGCTTTATAACGGAGTATCAGAAGAATTTCATTGGAGGGTAAGTAGATTTTCTCGAAAGTTGAGAAGCAAATTTCAGTGGGTTTATTAAATAATTACGAGTGAACTTGGCTGATTCCCGTTGTATTTCCCAGTGCCAAAGTACTTTAATTTTAATAAGAAAGTGAGTGAAAGTATTTTTACGCCTACCTCATAATGACCATAGTTAAGGTATTTGTTTTACATGTATATAGCGTCAAGTAGAAGACATTAAATTTTGACTCCCAGGAGCTAATACAGGATGGATTCATAGTAAAACAAATTGAAAAAGTTGTCGCCCACTAATATAGTGAGCACAAACTTTTAATCTGTCGTAAGTCTAGCTACATCCTTCACAAATTAACTAGGAACTCGTTGTGACATGAAAATTCTTATTAAATAAATTGGGCAAAGACGTCGTTCATGCATTAGCATAATATCTCTTTTTCACGAGATTGCACATTATTCTGACTAAATGCATTTTGCGTGCAGTGAGAGGAGAAAGTAATCAGAAAGACTGAAACACGCTCATTTTTCATCGTAACAGAGAAAGTACCTAGATATATCGTCATAAATAGGTACGAGTACTCTGTAGGCAGACAAAGAGAAAGAAAAGTAGATAGCCAGTTTCTATTTTCTATTGTCGGTTTTAATTCACCTTGTGGTTAAGTACTTAAGGTACACATGGATGCTTTTGTTTCCATTGGTCTCTACTAATTGTTTTCTCTAATGATTGCTGCGTAGATTTCGTGACCATGCCAGCATGAACTAAGTGACTGGAAATTTGTTAGTCTGCACTATTTATTTATTGAAGGATGCTAAGGATAGTCACCTAAATATAAGTTAGTGAGTGAATGGAATTATTGCGTCAGTAGTTTTCTTTGAATGCATATGAAATTAATTAGTTTGGATGGCGCAATGCCCTTTCATTATAAAACAATGAATTACTTGCATCTTTGGAAATAATAAACATCTGCACAAGAAACAACTGACTCCTTTCTTCAACTGCATTCAAAATGTGTTGTTGAGTCCCTGCTAGTTGTGAATGGTGCACAGATCGGAAGATTAGAAGGGAATTATGAAACGCGTCTTGAAACGATGAGCTTTTGTTTGCTTTGCTCTAGAAATTATACAAAGTAGAGCTGTTGTAATTATACAAAAGCTCTGGCAACCGCATTTACATACATATATATATATTTCGGAGGAATACTTATGTGTGATTAAGAAATTAATCCTGCAATTTTAAAGGAAGCGCTATACTGGGTTGCTATTTTGTGTGAACTGTTATTCCGTATGGTCACGCAATGCTATCATCAGTGCCACACAAATAATTGGCACTTGGTATTACATTTATTCCACTCTGTGATTTTCACAATATTTATCTTGATGAGTACATAAATCGTGCTCATTTAGCTACTATTCTCTATATCTATTTAGTTGTAACTAATTAGTATGGACGAATAAACATCGGTTAGTGAGCATAGATACACGGAGGGAGATCCAATGCTTAACACATGCAATTTCACTGCCTGAAGTTTTCAGCCATTCCTTTGTAGCTAGAGGCTATCCGCAGTTGACAAGGTATTTTGAGCTAAGAGATTGAATGCGCTGAATGTTGGAAATAAATGTTAACATGGGCAAATGCAGATGTATGCACGTATTTACATTCACTCTGAATGAATTATTTTGTTGGAAATGCATGATGTCGACTTTTGTGCTTTTGAATTGTTTGCATGTGTGCACTGGCTGTAAACAAAGGAGAATTTCGCCTAGGTGTTCTTTCCAAATGTAAAGTACCTACATATTTATTTAGAGCATGGTTGGTTGTATTGCCTTAGAAAGGATTTTTATTTAGACAAGACGGCTTTTCAGACGGATGATGATGATAACCTTGTGTGTTTACTCCCATCCAGCAAACCTTCGCTACCTGACATTGACGGATTCCACTCGAGTTTGGATGCCAGATCTGTTTTTCTCCAACGAAAAGCAGGGCCACTTGCATGACATTATCATGCCAAATGTGTACATCCGAATCTTCCCTAACGGCGAAGTCCTCTACAGTATCCGGTGAGCTAACTCTCTTTATCTCTCCATAGTCCTCACACACAGTCATTTAAATGCTTCAACTCTGACTGTTAGTTGAGAGAACAGAGCAGGCCCATAGACGGCACAACTACTAGCGACACTGTGTCACATTATAGCAGTCAGTGCCATATTTTATTCTAGGCAGACAGCTGGCAACTCCAAATCTACTAACTGCGTAAAATGTACAATGTTGAGGAGAAAGAGGGCCAAAGAGCAAATATGACCAACAGAGCTCATTCAAAATATAATAACTCACGCAGTGCACACTTCTCATCTCGTAAAAAATTGTCCGCTGGAGAATTGGGAACTTTCGTGCGAATTATGAGATTGGCTCTCCCTGTGCGACTCAAAAGCCGGAAGCGCAATTCAATTGGACACATGACTTCTCTTCACTTTTCCACTCTTAGCTAATATCATAGCATCCAATTGCCTACTCCTGGGATATTCAATAGCTACTCTCCACAGGCCTTCCCATACAATTCCTCTCTTCAATGACGCCACTCAACTAACAGACTAACCAGTCAGACCACACAATGATTTACTCTGCGATGAAAAACTGGTTACAAACGAATTTTCCCAAAAAAGCCACTAATAGCCAATTTATAACAGTCAGCTTTTCATTTCGAACCCAGAGTGAAATCATTCTCAATTTTAAATGCTAAATGTAGTAATTTATCTAGGTCACACTAACCTAAAAATGATTCTATTGTACTTTTAAAAGTATTACTTATACATATATTAACTAATAGTGTGTTTCGACTTATAATTGGCTTGGAATTAATTCAAAGCATTCTTTAATCCAAAGCTCTGATATAGATTTTTAAGACATTTTTTGTTGCATTTTCAGGAATGGTATTTAAGTTTCGTAAAATATTGTAGTGCAAGAGTAGGTATGGTAAAAGTGTATGAGTTTTCACTGATGTGGTAGCTCTGGCTTCCCATAATATTGAAGTAGTGGAATGAGGGAAATGAAGATGATAGTTTGATGGCCCGTGTGGCTTCTGTTACCCAAGGAATTTAACAAAGCGGAGTAAAGGTAGGAAATAGCATCGTGGGCTGGTTGTCAGCTAAGGAGCAGAAGGGAAAAGCCTTTGACAAGTGATGTGTCTGCTTTCCCTCACTCATTTTCTTTGCTCTATTTCTTAGTGTTTATAGGGAGATATAAAATATGGCTGTATGTAGTGGTCGTGGCAGTAATAATATAAATAGATCTGTGTGTGTCTCCTGATGGCTCTGTATAGTGAGTTATTGGGTGGATTTGTGGAGGGCACTGTGGAGGGACTGTATAGATGCATTTCTTGCACCATGTTGTTTGAAGTAGTTGTGGAGTGAGTGAGGAATATGGAAGTATCTGTGGCAGAGAGCCTGTAAATCCGAAATGCCTGTCTGTCTGCAGTGTGTGATGGAATATTCTGCGGTAGCAATGTATTTTCTATTGATGCTCCACTTCAAAGTCCATATTCCATATTGTGGTTTCCTCTACATGAGTGACTTGCTGGCAGTGGAGGATGAGTGAGCTCCTCTCAGACTTTTTGAGTGACTTTCCCTGGCATTTGAATAGAAGGACGTAGCTAGTCAAGGCAGCTACTCTCATTATATTTCCTTCATCTTTAGCCTTTCTTGTCCTGAGTTTTCCTGCGCTCACCACTCCACCTCACCACTTCTTTGCCTCCTCTCAAATATTGTTAGATGCTTTCATAAAGACTTTCTTATCCCTCTCCATACAGGAGCACAACCAATGTCTAAACATACAAGATACCCATCCATCCCGATTGTAAATGATATTCTTTACGTGGATTAATGACATTTCTCGGATTCTATCTCGGGACCTTTTTCTGCTCTATTTGATTCTAGAAAGGATTCCTCTCGGCTAACCGTACACATTTCAATTCGAATGGATAGCACAATAAAGTTATTACTAGAAGTTAAATATCGAATGAAATGCAAAAACTTTCATATCATTTATCTGATGAAAGTATTAAAACAGAGTTCTCGCCAAAGAGAATCTGCTATACTAGGGCTGAATGATAGGAGTTGTAAAGTAGTAGGTAGATGGTGCAGTACAGAAAATTCATAATTAACAAAGTTAGAACTAACAGAGTGTAAACAACTCGTTTTTATTCACAACTGTGCTATTGGAATGCATACGCTACATTTTTATCTCCCATTTCAACATCTGCTATTCCCTTGTGTTCGCACACAGCAGGGCAAAGTTATATTAAAGTGGAGTTTAACCACAGAAATGCTTTTATAACGGCTTCCAAAGGATTTTCATGAACAAACACGGGAAGGTCATTCCACATCATGACATACTTAGTCCTCAGAAAAATAAACTGCATGCAAAAAACGGAGTTGGCCCAACCAGATTGATATAAATGGACAAAATCACAAAAAATGGACGTGGGTAGCACAGAGTAAATATCGGAAATATATATATACAGAGCACTAGTAAGTATATTTATGACAGCAGGCTCGTACAATAATCATATGACGAAATGCTCGCAGACTCGCTCCACTCAATTAATGTAGCATAGAAAGCGTATAAAAACAAGCAAAAAGCATTATTTGATATGATGCCATGATGTGAGATCCTGTCAGTTATTATTTGTCTGTCAGTCTATTAGAGCGGCCGCATTGCTTTTTTCATGTGAGCCCCTTTCCCAGTAAATTCCCAGAGCATAATAATAATAATATGGAGAGACGCGTTCAGATTTTTCTATCGGAGTCCAGAGACACGACACAGTTAAAGATGAAGATCGATGAAAGGACTTTCTCAAAATAAATAGTTAAAATCAAAGAATGTAAAGTGTAGGATGAGACTACTTAGCAATGACGTCCCTCAAAATATAAATAATCTCTTGACATTTAATTAGAAGCGTCAAACTCTGAGAAATAATTTTCAGGGTTGAAAATTTAATTTCTAAGGTTTCCCTGCCATGCATCGTCCAATTTGAACAAATTGAACGTGAAATTTGGAAGAAGCAGAGAGGAAATAATTAAATGAAGACTTTTTAGTAGCTACAGGCAAGCAATTAGTGACCCACGTTAGTTGCTGGGAAAAGAACCACATTAAATAGAGATAAAATTGAAAGCGCAGCTGGAATCTGTAACTACAGTATTCATTTAAAGAAAATTAAGGGCAATGCCGAATGTGATGAAGAAAGACAGGAAATTATTTAACGACCTTTAGCTGTATTCTAGAAACGCTATGGGACAGTCAATCATTAGTCTGAGAACCTCCTCTTCCTTTGTATGACTTCATGAAGGACAGATTTGAAGAAAACAGTTTTCATCAGACTCTTTCCCCATCCACTTAGAAGCCAGACTAAATATAGAAATATTCCATCAGATTTCAACAGTAGTATTTACGTGAGAGGAGAGCTGGAGTATTGTGTGACTGTGTGAACCTCTCTCTCCTTCACGATACAAATAGAGAAAGTTGAACTGAATCTCTCCTCCTTTCTCTCACTCATGTTGAGTGAATGAGTGAAGGAGCAAATAGACATGTACCTACCGCCTTTCCTTCTTTCATCAACTATAGTTTCTAATTATACAACTTTTCCAATTAAGAAATAAATTGCATTTGACTAACTTAAATGCTTCTTGTGCTGACGTTAGCTTTAAATGTGTAAATAAAGTCATTATATTCTTACGTAACACTCAGTAAACCATGTATCCGTCTTCCAACTTTCTCCATTTCTCCCGAAAACACATAAGCCTTTTAGTCAAGAGATGGCTAATTGTATGCTCCATTGAGTTACGTAAACTGTGAAGTAATGAGAATAATTTTTAAAACTTCACATACTATTCAACATCCTCATGTCAAAACTTCCTTCCAGTCTAAACGAATCTTATCTACTTGCGACGCTCTTTGAATAACTTAATTTTACTTTTCCTCTCATGCAATTATCCAATAACTTGACGTTTTTGGAATTCATATAACTATATAGCAAAGTTGCAGCACACCTGAACACAGTAGATATAAAATTTACCCTTCCTCTACTAATTAACTTATGAGTTTGGACATTTTTATTTGCAGAATATCTTTGACCTTGTCTTGCCCGATGATTCTCAAGTTGTATCCGTTGGACAAGCAAACATGTTCGCTTCGTATGGCCAGTTGTAAGTCTATTTCTCTGTAATTTTCCCAAATCCCGAACTGTAACTATTATAAACATGTTTGTGTAGCTACCTACTTAAATAATTTTCACTACAGGAAAATTGTGGTTAATTATGAATAATTATGATAACTATTAAATAAATATATTACAATGAAATTTCAGATGGGTGGACGACGGAGGATTTGATTTTCAAATGGAAACAAGCAGATCCCGTACAAGTTACTTCCGACTTACATTTGCCTAGATTTGCTCTCGAGCAGTTTACTACTGATTATTGTGACAGTCAAACTAACACAGGTATTTTTTACCCATATATTTTTCTTACATAAAGACGAGCATAATAAGTTAGAAAAACGCTACAAGTACAACCATGTGTAAAGCATATCACACCATTAAGCATAGTTCAGCTAAGCTAGAATATTACGATCTTGGTAAGTGGTGTTTGATGGGAGCACCTTGGTGTTTATTGCAAAAATTTACAGTGTAATAATAACGCCATAAAAGGAGGCAACCAATAAGTAGTAGTAGAAATGTAGGAGAAGAGAGGGGAAAGAAATTATTTCCCGAGCGTGATAGAAACCAACAGTGTTTTGTCTGGGAGTGAATGAATGCAGCCGTTCTTGAAATGATTTTTCACGAGAACAAGTCAGAAATGTAATAAGGAGTTGACGTGAGGGTAAAAGAGGTTGGTGGCCGAACCGCTCGGGATCTCGATGGCAATATTTTGGGAGTGAATGAACAGTAAACAGGATGGAGCAAGGAGGAAGAAGGGAAACAGGTTAATTTAAGCGTAGAATAATTTGGAAAATAAATTGGCGCAGCACAATCATGTCAGCAGTTAGGCAAAGTAAGTCAATAAAACATTCCATAAGTGGAGTTGTGGTTTTGAGGAAGCTTTTGGAGGAAGGAAGCAGTACAATCATTCCCAATAGGAGGTTCATTAGAAATGAAACAGCGTGAGAAAATAGATGCAAGTAGGAAATTGACTTGTCGGCCTTCTCTCACTTTGTTGACAGAACGAGGAGAACAGAAGAGTGCGCTACACCACGCTCTCAGTTGAACAAACACGTATTATCTCCACATATGACATCATCGTCTCCTCTAGCCTTACCTTACTCTAAATCACAGCTCTCCCCCATTCCTCATAATATTCATTCAATAAATAGCATCCGAGAGAGAGTGAGAAAGAGCTTTCGTGAGCACATTCCGCCTTTTATCTACTAGGGAATTAGAATGTATCCTCAGACAGAGAAGTCATGTGCCACATTTCCAGCCTTTCTAATTTAAAACATATATTTACTTTAGAGCAAGACAGAAATTTTGCCAACTCTCGCAAAGTTGTAGAATAAATAATGTTCAAAGAATTTCTCGGGCTGTGAGACAAAAGTTTTCTCCTGACTGCCTCCGTGGATATTTTAACTTGATATTTAGAAAGCAACGTTCTTTAAATTGATCTATTTGTATTTCTGAGAAAACAGGGGTTTTCATATACTTCAAAATTCTCGTTTCACTTTCTTGTCAGTAATAGAGTTTTCCTGGAGAAGCTTGTTGTTAGTTATATATAGAAGATGGTGAAGGGCTCGAGGGGGGACGCAGAGACTGGATACTTACTTTGTACTTGATTGTTAGTGGAAATTTGAAGTATAATAGTAGTTGCTAAATTTATAAGCTGTCTTCAAATTGTGACATTACAGTTGATTTATGAGCAACACGAGTATAACAATAAGAAAAGCCACAAATGGCATTGCTTTCAACTCAAATCTAAAGTATGAAGACAAGGAAAGGGAATCTGTCCCCTTGACTCACTATATTATTATTGTATTCTGCACACTTCCGCTTTCTGATGGATGGCTGCATAAAGGACTCAGCTCTCTAATGTCTATCTCCACTCTACCTATCCCACTATACACACCTCCCCTCACTTTCACCATACAATTCACAGAGACACCAAGCTACTCTCATTCTTGTTCTTACCACTCTGGAACAGTGCACAATCACTGATCAACTGAATTTAAGATGCTATAGTCGTTTTGGAGCGGCACCTTTGCTAATTATAATGTAGACATATAAATATATAGCTACTCGCATTGAATTGTACTCAGAACTGGAATATCTAATGCTCACTTCCGAATTATAATCATCTGTGTATTAGTATTCATAGGTAAAATAATCTAATGCATATTGACACTACCAACTTTGAAACTATTCACTGCTACACGCTTCCGCTACGCTAATTTCATTTGAAAACTTCACTAACATCGTTTACATCTAAGCAAAATTCTGGGAAAAGCAGCAGCGTGAAAGCAGCGTCAAAGTTTTACATGGCTTTAGAATGGAGAAAGAAAAAGCAATTCAAGATGGGGCCTCGTTCTGTAATTTAGGAAATTCGATTGCCTTTAACTTGTTTTTTCCCGCTTCACTTCGGAATTTCTAGTTAACTATCAGGCGCTACTTGAGGAGTTCGTAGGGCAGATGTAATTTTCGTAAAGTCTGAAATGCTAAATGGATTTTGAATGTTTTGATAATATTTCTGATGATATTACATAGTGCTGTTATTAAAAGGAAGGATTATGCCGTGTGTTTGTAGGTGTGTACAGTTGTTTGAGGGTGGATCTTCTGTTCAAACGAGAGTTCAGTTACTACCTGATTCAAATCTACATTCCTTGCTGCATGTTGGTCATTGTGTCGTGGGTGTCGTTCTGGCTCGACCAGAGTGCGGTTCCGGCGCGAGTTTCCTTGGGAGTCACAACGCTTTTAACGATGGCTACTCAGACGTCGGGCATCAATCAGACTCTGCCGCCAGTGTCCTACACGAAGGCTCTGGACGTGTGGACTGGAGTATGCCTCACTTTTGTATTCGGTGCCCTCCTCGAGTTCGCCCTCGTCAACTACGCCTCCCGCTCTGACCAACACAGAGAAAATGTCAAAAAGCAGCGGCGTCAATGGGAGTTGGAACAAGCAGCCGCACTGGAGGCGGCCGCCGCTGTTGCTGCTGCCGACCACATGGAAGATGGAACCGCCGTCTTCGGAATGGTAAGCAACGTTTCTTATTTACAGAACTATTTCTGCTCCTCTAATACTGCCTCACCTTTTATCAATTGGAATGTACAGGAGTGTGGTCTTTGTCTGAAAGGATTTTTTGTATCTTTATAAATGATTTAATAAGACAAAGACTGCAGACGTTTAAGAATTTAAAATGACTTTAGAGTAGTTACATTAGCAGCAGGGAGTAGCTCACAAGTTATTCTCCTTCAATTTAAAAAAAGAATTCTTTACGCTTTAGTGCAGACATATTTTAAGAGAAAAAGAAAGTTTTTGACCCTTTCAGTTCAGAGATGAGCATTCTTGCTTAAATTCGTGGGTAGTGTCAGTAATAGTACAGGATGTGAATTTATAAGGAGGAGGATCTTATAGAGAGAGAACTTCTTCGGAAGGGAAACTACCTAGGAGCATAAGTTTGTCTTGTGTAGATGTATTTGTAGTTAGACATAGGAATGCTAAGTGTACAAGAATTTTTGAGAGCTCGGGAACAGCTCGTCTCCTGTTCCACTTATTCACTCACTACACTCCTCTTCTAGTCTATAGCGGATGGAGTCCACGATAGTTATCCAAACTAAAGTAAAAGTTGAAAGGGCAGGAAAAGAATGCAATGTTTTATCATGACATCAAGCTCTAATGTTTGGATTTGAACTCTTTCCCCTTTTCCCCTTCACATCCGAGATACAGTTTGAGGGCAGTTCTCATTTCTTCGCCCACATCCAATCTCTTATAGCAACACAAATTCTACCTACATGCACAGCCAACTATTATTGCCATGTGAGGTGCCATTATATTACGTCCACATCTATTTCCAGTGACATTGTAGCACTCAGACCTTCTAATACTTATATTAGGGCTATTCAACATTTGACAAATGCACAAATTCACATTTTCTTGGATGTGTCTGTTTTTCTTATTCACTCACGTTTTTCTACCTGATTAATTTTAATTAAAATATTATAAGTCCACATGTGCTACATGTACGAATACTCGTGCACCCTTCAGCATCGCTTTGAGACGGAGCGAGGAAGATTCAATTTTTCATGCGGATGGATGTATTGAATTGAGCACCTCAACTTTTGTACTCTGTAAGATGTGCAGTGAGCTATTCGGCAGAACGTATGCAGTTGCTCTCGTTAACCGAGCGTTTTGTAAGTTGGAGGTAACCATTCAAACGTATCTTTCAAAACGCATTGAACCATTCAACTCTATAGGCAAATACTTACATAATTGCAAAGGGAAAGTGGAGAGGAGAAGGCTGAGAATTCCATCTCAGCCTCTCTATGCAATCTAAAAGTGGAGTTGAAATGGTCTTTGGTGGGATGAGGGGGTTGAAGAAATAGCATGAGGCCACGCAAAGCAATGTTGTTGAGTTGCAGTTCAAGTTGAGGTGAAGTTTCTGCGAAATCCCTTTCAATCCTATTCCCTGGATGCCGACTTGGCTTCTAAATTTCTCTCTGCTTTTCTTCCACGGAACTTTCATTTGTTTTCCCCAAATATCTTTCAGAGACGGATCTCCTACATATCCTAGATAGTGCAAACCTATTACCATTCTCCAAGTATATGAAGCCTTATATTGGAAAACATGCTACATAAACAGACTTTTCAAAATCCGCACTATTTCGGCTAATGTATAAAGCTTTCTCTTGGAATGATGTAAACATGATCATCTGTATCCGCTAGTATAAGAGAATAGCAAGTTATATTCCACATCCATTTCTACACGATTGGAGCTGTGTCATTAAAACGTGATTTTGAACATGTGCTATCATAATTCTTTTAATACAGGCAGAATGGAAAAATAGAAGGGATACACGGCGAAGAGTTAAAACACAATCCCAATAATTTTCGTATAGTGTGGTTAAAGATGTTTTATTATTATTATGATCATTAATGAGAAAATTTGTATCTATTCTGGCTTTTGTATAGTTAAGGATAGATGATAGTTGAGATGATGGGTTTGGTGAAAGTGAAAATGTTGGTATTGTAATGGTGTGAGATTTGATTGTTTTACTTTGTTTCGTCAGCAGAAGCCGCTGGTGAGACATCCTAGAGAAGCACTAGCATTAGACAAAGCTCGCCAATGTGAGATTCATATGGCCATGGCCCCAAAGAGGGAAGGCTGCGCCCGAACGTGGTTGTCCAAATTCCCATCTCGCTCGAAAAGAATTGATGTCGTATCCCGCATAACATTTCCGCTCATTTTTGCTCTCTTCAATCTGGCCTATTGGTGCGCCTACCTTTTACGAAAGGATGAGCCAGACAAGGAATAAACATTTACATGGCTACATATTCTTCTGACTCTGACGCTCCTCACAGCCGAACTGAGAATCAATTCCTTATGAGCACTAACGTACGTTGAAATTGTAAATATGACGCTATACTTAAATAAGCCGGAGTGGTTATGGTTGTGGTTGTTGGTGCTGCTCCACCTTTATACATAATTATTACGTACATTCTTACTGTTGGCTAAGATAAGTGCACGGTGTGCGGGGGAGAGCGAGGAAGATGCCCCCAGAATGCTTTCTCCTCCTGTGTGCCCTGCCAGTGAAGTTCAATGCATCGGAATCCTGCACTTGACTGGAGAAGGAACTACTTAGTCATAGTGTCTCCTGGCAGACATGATAGTTCAGTGATACTTAAGTACTAGCTGTCCACATCAGTAATCCTACCCGAGTGCCGGACTCTTCAGTCTTAACAACCGCCACGTCGAAAAATGTTTATTAAATAAACATCCAATCAAACCCAGGACAAGACTAAAGACTTACCTATCTGCAAGTGTGTTCTGGCCCGCTGCTGGGGAGAGGGCAGTCGACATCACAGCCGACAAGAGCTAAAAAACCAATGAAAATGGTTTTCACTACGAAACTCGCCTTCGTTGACCCCGTTCCAAAGTATCCACTCCGCATAAGTAAAAATGAATTTCAGATTTCTCTGTACACACCAAAAAAAATTAACTGACCACCGAGTTGCAATTCAGTTACATCATATTCTCTTTATTAAGTATGTATACATCTTCATTCCCCAATGTTACGTTTCCCAAACTATTTGCAAAAACCAACGACTCTATTTAGCCGAGGTTTTGACAAAGTGATTTTATATTAAAACAATTAAATGGATCCTCAAAACAAGTGCTTAAATTCTTCTGTTGTGTAATAATTCGTGATTTTTTGCCAACTCTATAAAAAATATTGCTAAGACTTCATATTTCTCCACCACGCGACACCAGCTAAACAGTTTCGTCTAAGTTCACCTACTTAAACATCGAGTGGAAGGTTAGCATTTTCTCTTTTCTCTATAACAACATTTTTAGAATTAAATTTATTTTCGGTATTTCAGGGGTCATATTTCTAATTTCTTGTTGATTATCGCTCAATATCTTCAACTGCATGTGATGTTCAAATAAATTTCATAGATAGTCAACATGGGAGGAAGGAAAAATAGAGATATGATATGATGGGGAATGTGGTGACCTATTGAAAAAATGTAAAAGTGGACGGAGTTTGCATAACTAATTTTTCTCTGTATATTTTTGTCCAGTGAAAGTTTTCCGGGACTGGATGGAACTGAGCCGGGAGAGTGACAGGAAAATGTTGGGGACTGTTTGGAGTGTAAACTGTGGGGCAGGGGATTTGGAGGGTGAGGTGCGTGTAAGACTTGTGCTCCGTCTTTAAGCGTCTCCGATAGGCTAGGAGGGCCTAGTGTAAAAAGTAGATTTACTGATGGCCAAGTAACGTCACTCTGTGGTTTTGTATAAGATAACTAGACGGTGAGCAAACTGAGTGTCAGAAACTCGTTTCCACTTCATTCCACTCTACTCTCCTCTGTGTGTGTCCAATCACTTGAGCCAGACAGGAGAACTACTGCAAGTTTCTGCAAGTGAAGAATGAATCAGCTCAATACACGGCTGTTTGTAACACGTACGTATAGATAAATAATCCTAAAGATAGTAAGTAGCAGCTAATAATAGTAATAGTGTGCTAAGCTCTGAGCTTACCTTCCTCCTCCCCTTATCTCCTCAGCTTGTACGTAGGATAAGCTAATCAGATAATCGTCGTGACATTGTGGTCCTGCCAAACACAGGCAAACACAATTCACAACAGAAACCGACAAAACCATGAGTAGACCTGCAGGGTTGGCCCACGACGCTCTTCTGTCCCAGCATATCATCTCATCACAATTTACATCTAACCACACCAGAGTAACTTTCTCCAACTTTCTCCACATCTTTCCCATGTCGACTCCCTCTCATAACCGGAGCATTATATCAGGATCAGAGCTATATACAAAGAGTGACTTACATTCTCGAGCTACTTATGCACTATAGCTACTTCTTATTCAAACCAGGCTACGCTCTACCTATGAAATCCTAGTGGCCCAGAGATAAAACCACTAGAATTCAACTAACACATCTTTCCTTACTTGACGTATATGCATCTTTAGCACTCGGCTCTTTTCATCATCAGACACATCACAGAATGTAATAATCCCGTTGCTTCGCCTCAGGCAGTTCCCTGCCTAAGTGGCTACCTTAAACACTAATCATATTTTACTGCAATATTTCAGATCGAAATTTTATCATGCAAATATCATTTTCCAATCATAGAGTGACAGCATCATCTATGACACTCTTCTCTCACGCTTCATGCATTCTTGCTTTTTCCTATTTTCCCAATAAACTTCCCGAGCTTCCATTCAGCTCCCGGGTTGAGGTTGACACACCGAGCTCTAGACCTTTATTTCTAAATACTTGTCGAGGTTATAACGTTTGCGAGTTTCAGTCATGACGTGAGTCACTGCATCTAACAACTATATCGAAATTCTATCACAGTCACTTTGATTGCACTAAAGCCTCCATTTTTACAGACAGTTACGTGTCTCCTACTCAAATCCCCTAAAATTAAAGATCTATATGCATCATCAGAAAAATATCTACAAAAGTCATTCTAGAAAGAGTTTTAAATTAAGCCACTAAATGGCCCGTTGTCTCAAAAGCAGAACTAATAGAAACTTTCCCCCAAACAAATAGCATTTCCGTTCCAATAGGAATTCTTAAACTTTCCACACAGTTTCAAAGTAGTAGCTATACATGCAAAGTGTATGTACGTACCTATAACGCTCACAGCAAGCAAATATATATTGCGTGAAAATAACTCGTATCTTTCACTGCCAGCAATATCTCTTTCCTCCAGCAACTTACACTTCCAGAAATAAATTGTTGATTTTGCATAATATTCAGGGGTGACTTAGACGTTCACTGACGTAAGCATTTCCGACTGTTTCATGTATTAACGCTTGACGCTCTGCCGATTCCAAGGGGCAGAGAAAGTTACATTTACAGAGGCTCCTGTTTGAGAATTTGACACCTTCAGATCAATTGACGAGGATGGGCTACACACACGTACGTACACATTCTAGTCATTTTATTTTCCTTTGCCTACAAGAACTCTTCATATAAAAATACTTGGTTGTCGAAATCTATTTTTTTCGAGTAATGATCATAAAAGTCAGCACTAAATATTCCCTTCTGACTACCTTTTATAGCCATTTTGTACTGACGAGACAGTTCTTATAAACAGTACCATGACAATGTGTTCTCAGGGACTAATCCTAAGAGCCCATCTTCAAAGCAATCTAACAGCTACGAAAAAATAATGGAACTACCTATAGCAATCCCTGTCATTATATACCTAACGTAAAACAATATTATTTTACTTTTTATAAGTAGCACCTCAAAAGAAAGAAACTTAAAGAAATGGTAAGGAGGATCCCTTCTTCAAATCATCTTTATCAGTGGATGAAAGGATTAAAACTCTCAAAGGCTAATTTTGGAAAAAAAAAATGTTTATTCGTTTCTATTAAGTTTAAATGATCTGCCTCATATAGAAACACCTTTGTATTAGATTTTGTGTTAACACTTAAATCTGAGTATTCGGATTCCGAATTTGAAATAGAATCCCATTTAAATGCTTTTAATAGCAAAAATAATAATGGTAAAGCATTAGGAATTGAAGGAAAGGATGAAGGGTCGTTTATAGTTTGTCGAGAGAAGGATTAAAATGAGCTGTCCAAAGATTCGTGTCTCTTACAAAGAGGTAGTGTGGAGTTGGTGAAAGCAAGTAGTAAAGAAAAGAAAGTAGCGACGACAAGGAGCCTAGTCCATCCATCCGTGTCAATCTCTTTTCCTCTTCTTCTCGACTCTCGTGATAAATCAATCGATGCTGGAGTGAGTTGGTAGGCGAGGAAAGGCAGAGAGTGTGGCAGGGAGCAGGAGAGCCCATCCCTGAACCCAACAGCCCAATCTTCCGTCCTGTCTTTTTTAGTTTGGAGGAGCGATGTCTTAATTCCTTCTCATCGAATATTCATTCAACGCTTACTTAAAGCTGCTTGCTTGCTTTGCAACTATTAATTGTTGGAGCGAGATAAGAAGTTTCATTCAGACCGCAGAATATAAAAGTTTCAAGTGCCCGCCCGGCCACTAGACGAGGCACTTGAGCCTCGAACTAGTTTGTTTACTTATTACTAAAGTTGGCAACATGATTTAACTACTCCATTTTTCATTTAGCCATGCACACTTTTGTCATTCACTTTACGATAAGCTTTTCTTTGTTGCCTTTTCTTATCCGCCTCTCGCCTCACACCATCCACATCTTTATGAGGCTCAAACTTATTTCTCCACCTCATTGAATCTAGGTATTTTCCATGCATACTAAATGCTAAATTATAACTGTCAACACATTTCCCCTGTGCATTCATTTAAATAGAGCTTTACATCTCCATGCCAAACCTTTGTTCCCCTCATCAAAACATTCACCCCACCTTAAATTAAAACAAAGCACGCCAACCAAACTCAAAACTTCCATCCACAAACACTAAAATTGAATTTTTTACGCATTTACCTTTTCATTCTCCTCCTTCTGCTCCAGCATGCTAAATTTCTTGCAGAGGGGTCGGATCATAGCATATTAATTCGACTTAATTTACAGAAAATATGAATTATATTGTCAACATTCATTACGTTTTCATTACAACGTTACTTTGACTATCAAAGCAAAAGGAGTTGTAACTGTTGCTATATTTTAGCCTGTTTTTCATATCCCTTACATAAGAAGTCCCATAAATATATTGCAAGTTGCAATCCTACTCATATTTTGTGCAGTGCTTTTAAAGTGGCGGATTATTTTGCTATACTGGCCAAGAGCGGAGTTGAAGGGGGTGGGGCTATTGATTTTCCAGTTTATAATTGAGTGTATATAATTTGGGCCGGGAAGGGAAAGACGTAAAGTATGTGATTTTTCGTGATATTATATGTGTTAATCTGGTGTAAGTGAGATGGGGAGCAGGAGAAAGGCTTCTTAAAGGAATGACCATGGCCGGGGCATTAGAATTAGAGAATGAGTAAGGAGCGCCATGTTGCTTTGATTCAGTTAGGCTAACAAGTTCGGTTCAGCTGATAAGCTCACGTCTGTCTGACTGACTTCACTTCATCTCATTTCATTTCCCCCATTGCCACTCGAGTTCAGTGAAGTGAAAAGATGTGTAGTATGTAATAGTATTCCTGTGCCGAGTCTGCCTGCCTCTCTCGTCCTACTCAAACGTCAAGTCCAAATTGTAATCTTTGTGAGTCGGAATCGTCCTACTGGCACTAACAGTAGCAGCAGCAACAGTAATCTTACCTTTATACCGCTCTGTCCTCACTCTGAGCAATGCCAACAGCATTTCCCACAACGCACATCCTTCTTTAGCACAGAACACTGTGAGAAAACGAGTGCTGTGTGAAATATTACGGACTCACTGTGTAGTAACGCTAATAGTAACGGCTATGACTGTAGCCACTGCACTTGCATTCAGCTGACACGAGAAATTAGGAGAGTCCTGTAATTTCGAGAAAGTAGAAACGTTATTATTTCCAATATCTTATCCGTAGATATGCAATGGAGATAGGGAGATGCTCCTGCAGCCGCCCATCTTTTTTCTCGTTTCATTTTCATCCCTTTCTCCGTTACATTAGCTCAGCGGATGGAAATACAAGACTTTTAGCCTCAGTAATGGCAATAGTTTGTTTGTAAGGGATTTTGGCTGGAGATTCCTGGCTATCTTGTCATAGGTAGGACTCTAATGGCCGAGCCTCCCCCGCCCTCCCCTCTTTCTTACAACCATCCTGCTCCACTTATAACCACCTAATATTGTCAAGTGAGTAGCGAGTCTTGTAATATTATCTGCGAGCATCCTTCCTTGTTACCTATTTGTAGTTGAAATGAAATGATGGCAACAGAACAGGAGAATATAAGCTGCAGATCCGTTGTCACACCTTATTATGTCTCTGATCATCCAACATTATTTCCTCTCCCAAACTATTTTCTGTTTTGCTACTCGCCAGACATACGTTTTGTTATTTTAAGCTCCTGATGCGTAAAGACGTCTCTGTCATAACAACAAAGATGTTGTTCGTGTGAGGACCTAATATTCTATAACTACCTACCTTTACAGAGAACAGATAGACATTATATCTTTAGTGTATCAACGCAATTTCTTCCATTTTTGACTTGAGTTGACTCGACTTCCTTCCCTATACAATGAAAGAGCACTCTAGTTCTCTCAACTACTTTTTCTTCTACAAATTCATATATTTTATATAAGTCCCCTGCTGTTTTTATAAAATCCCATCTGAAATTGGATGTGGATGAGTGACCATTCTCCTGCTTGCCATAAATGGCTTTCATCTTCTAATATCTATATCATGGAGACTCTCTCTCTTATCCTTTCCACTCTATACATCCTATGTTCAACAGATGCAATCCTATCTACTCACTTTCATACTTTACTTTTATTGCCACACTCCTTTTTCTCCCTGACTATTTTTTGAATTCCAAGTAGAGAAAAAAGTAGAGAGAAGACAAATACCTGGAATGCGCAATCACACTCCACTCTCGTCACAGATACTTAATAAGATAAAATCAAAGGAAAATTGGCGCTGATGAAATCTTTAATTCAGTTGGTTTTGTTATGACTATAAAATATGAATTCTCCAACTCCTTTGAAATTCTAATTCCTCTACAAATTTAGATATAGAGGCAAGAGCTATTGACATACACAAGTGGTAATTGGAATCTAAAATTCGTTAATTGCCCGAGGAAATGCTACAAAGAGCAATTTGACAGGTTTACCCAAGACCAATAAATTTGCCATGATGTGCTATTTGACTAATTTCTATAGGTAGTGATGCATTTGACTACTAAATTTGCTAGAATCCTTGAGAAAGTTGTCACGAACAGAAAGATAAGGGACAAGGCGCTGTTGATTTGTGAGGAGAAAGAGAAAGGAGTGAAAGCTTGGAGCTACGTAGTGTAGAGTGCTAGAGTTCATTTGGTAAGAGTGTGTTCCATTTATGTATATGGATGTAGTAGGGGATCGAATTGTGAAATGACAACTTGCCTTGTTGTAGATGTGAAAGAGAGGAGATAAGAATTTATAAGGAATTTATGAAAGTGTCAATGTACATTTCTATCTGTTTATGCCTGTGCCTATTTCATTTTGTGGGAAATAAAGGAGGTGAAGAGGATGTCGGGAATCCTACATGAGAGTTTCATTCTTATGCTCGGAAATGGAGAATGAGAGGAGAATATGATATTAGTGTAACTACTTTCTATTATGGAGGTGGAGAGGAGGAAGTGAGAGCCCAGGGAGCTTTGAATGTACGAATATATTTAATATCACAAAGTTCTTGGCTAAAATAATGGCCGGTGAGATTGGATGTTTTAATGGTGGCTTCTACCTTTAGGAGAGAAAACTTGTAAAATAAGACTATCTAATCACATTATTATATTCTATAAACCAAGTTGGGATTTTCCATTGAATCTCAGTCCCTGCCGTCTCATTCTCCATTTATTCCTTTCTAAGAACAAGTGCGTCTCACTTGTAATCTCACTCCACTAAAAATCCTCATATTGTGTCATCTCAGCTACTCCACTGAGTGAGATATTGCCGTTTGAATGGCTTTTTTCCTCATCATGTCCCCGCATTCTCTTAATGTTTATTTCCCAGCTCTCTGTTTTAGCACTGAAAGAGTTCATAAAAATATGAATGCGATATTTCGACAGTGGCTAATAAACGTTGACGTCTTTATTAAGTAAATAGTAATGGGAGAGTGTGAGGGAGGGAGGCAGGTGCCACCACGAAAACAAACACTCAGCTTTCTCCATAAGTCTCCCTCTGGGTGTTAGCATTTACGTAAATGGTGACACATTTATTGTTTTTATTTTTAGCTAAGTACGCACTAGGTACAGTTGGGATTAGTACATGTGGATCATTGTAGTTGGAAGCCTCCCAATAATCATAACTCATCTCGCTCTCTCATAGCTCCGTGGGTGTGAGGAGAAATATTATTTATTTGCTCCTTACACGGAATGATACTCGAACTAATAGACAATACGTTCTCGAGTAGTTGTTCCCCACAAAAGATACATTAGCTACAATATAAATTATTTCCATGCGGCCTATAGAGCTTTGTTAATGCAACTCCGCCGTCGCGATTACATTTTCAGTCTTTAAATAAATTGGCAAGGGCGAGAGCGTGAGTAGGAGTGTCATGTCCCAATTGTTTCCCTTCCTTCGTTAGCAATTCTCTTTATTTTAGAAAATGTTGACGTGGGCAGAGCCCTTTCATCCTCTCTCTCTCTGTTTACTATTATCAAAATATATCACTGCATTACTAATCATCTTTCAATTCTCGTCATTTACCAATGTGTAATTTCCGCCATTGTTAAAATATGAAGTAATTACAAGTTAATGAATTTCCCGTTGAGACTGACGTGTTTGGGGAAATAGAATTTCGAGCTCTAGAAATACTAGTTATAAACTGATTCAGCATAAATTGCATTAATGTCACATGAAGAGGCTTGAGTAGCTAAATGCTGAGTAGGAACGTTCCACACTCTATGCACTGCACGCCTCTAACTTAATTTTCTCGAAATGTTATTTCACACACACTTCAACTTTCACTCTGCGTCCGCTCTGTCCGCTCCCTTACGACTCTCTCCATTATCCTAGCTGCTTTGTTTTGTATGGCTGTCGACGAGAACTGCATTTGTATAAACGTTCAATTGAGTTAGGTACTTTGGCCAACTACAGAAGAAGAGCACACATTCATCCTCACTCTGGGAGAAAGAAGAAGGCAGCGTAGTTTATGGAGAGAGAGAGAGAGAGGAGAAAGAGCCAAGGCGTCCTGGATCCACTTTCTCTCGACTTTCTCCCTCCCTATCTCCCGTCCTCCGCTTTTATAAACTGACATTTGTTTAGGCTGAGGAAAGCTGGCTAACTAACCAAGTTATCTTGCCTACTTTCCTAATCTCAACCTAAAACAAGTCAGGGAGTTTTCTTTCAACTCTCTTTACTATTTCATTATTCATTGCACAAAAGAACAAATTGTAGTAATTAAAGAAGTGTTCTTATGTAGCTTTAAGCTCAAGTCACTTCAATGAAAAACAGCAAATGCTCCACCGCCAACGGAGATACACCCGCCCGGCTACCTCGCTATCTGCTTTACATTAGCTACTTACTCTCTCTCTCTCTCTCTCTCCGTCTCGGCTACCTTCACTTAACTTGGGAAATAAACAAAAGATAAGCCGAGGAAAAAAGAGGATCTCACTGCTTTTTATTCCCGTCTCGCCCAAATAATTCCTGGCCACTGTTTTCTTAGCTGTGGGACTGAGGAGGAAATGTCCATGGTTGTAATGGATCTTAGTAGAGCACTCTACTTCCCTCCTCTTCACGTCTGGCACAATCAGGCAGCTACTAGATCACAGCAGAATTATTTTCTCACATATCACTCCACTGGTGCTACGGATACGTTATGAGAGTGTCCTTGGCCGACATATGTAGCTCCCTGTACTCCATTTTATTATCTTCCTTGCTATTTCCCAGCAAAGAGCAGTTCCCTTTAGTCTCTGTTACTTATTTAGCGCCTCTTCTATTGTTCTCAGCTCCATTTATTTCAATTGAGATGGAAATAGAGGGAAGGACTAGGCTCCGTCAAAGTTCATCTTGTAAATAATCAATGAAAGAACGTCTCGCTACATTTTACTTGACTATTAGCTAAGCACAGTTGATTGAAAAGGAGAGCGACCGCAGGACTGGAGTTGCAATTTTAAGTGTCTCCTGATATTTACTATTCTAAAGCATCTTTCATAGGAGAAAGTCTCAGAGCACGTCTCTCTCCTTGCCCACTACCTACCTTCACAGAAAACTCTGTGGTCCATTTTCTTAGATCTTCACGGAGATATGCATAGGCAAGGGAAACGTCTCTTTTGTTTCACGCTACACAACCAAAGCACAACTGATTGCCATCATGTCCCATTAACATTACACTCTTCTACTGCATAGTTAATGCTGCTTGAAAACCTCCTACTCCTCTCCAACCCAAAATCACAGCAGCCAAAAACTACAAATAGCCACTGAAATATTTGACGTCCTCTGCAGATGCAATATCGGCGTCATTTTTAAGTAGCTACTCTCACCACTAACCATCCTCACTTTCACTCAACATACAGTGAAAACCAGCTAATTAATAGCCAAAGGGAACTCTAATCTATCATTCTGAAAAAGCCTTTCTTCAGTTCCACTATTCCCTGTAGCAACAAATAGCTACTCCGTGATTCTTGTTGATGTCCCTAACATTTATTAGCATATTTAATCGGAAATAGTGCACGATTGCCCAAGAAACAATGTCCAAACAATTATAAATTGATATTAATTCAGGTAGAATGTCACTAATGCAACATGACGTTTAATCAAAGTCCAAATTTGACCTTTTCAAATGTCCATTTCATTACATTTGCCGTGGGCGATAATTGACCTTTTCAACAGGAAACAGGAAAATGTAACGGATTTAAATGGCATCCTGAGTATTGTACCTAATACAAGCGATAAATCAAAGCTGTCCAAAACTGCCAGTGGGCATTTTAAGCTACGTATGTAGTGAATAGGAATTTTTCGGCTTTTGACAAGGAAAAAAATATTTTATTGGCTATTTGGTTCTGTGATCTTTGCTACTTCATCATAAGAGTAAATATTTGCATTGAGTTATTTTTGACTATATCGTAATAATAGCTGTTGAAATGGAGAAAGCTACTCTGAGTCAATATTATCAAGTAAAACAAGTTACTGGGTATTATTTATTCTCAGTAAAGGTAATTTTGAATCAATGGCTTGTGCTTTCACCCAGCTCCCTTTTTCCATGCTTTTTTGGAAAAGCGCAGCGAAATGATAAACATTCCTTGCCACTACACCACTTACATAACATCTTTTATCATTGGTTGCTGCTTACTTGAATTGTCCAAGAAATTTATAATCTCTATAAATGTAAAATTATTCTATGATCTAGTCAATCATTCATTAAAAATAAATTTTGTATGCATTCCAGGGAATATAATCTAGAGGCGCAGCGAAAGTTTTAAATATCATTAAGCTGCATTGGAGAAGTCAGGAAATATCTACATGTAAGAATCTCACTCAAAAGGATACGCTAACCCGTGGGTACCCAAGCAATACATAACTACATCTTTAATGAAAACTATAGAAATGTTTTGTGCAGTATCAACGTTCTTTTCAGCTCTAACTACGTAAAACATGTTATCTATTTAAAAGCGTTGCAATCGAACTGGATCATCAGGGGACTCGTTTTCAAATGTGTTTTGCATCCAAATTCCTACTACACTATTCCCGTGCTTTACTTTCATTGCACCAGATATTTAAGTTATGTGATAGTATGCTCAGACCACTTCAAATCATACGCCATGGTATTAATGAGGTCGAACTGTTTCTGTCACATGAATGTTTTCATTAAAATCGATGGTCGCTTTATTCACGATTAAGTTGCGGTACATTGACAGCCTTTTTTAGTCACAACATATTTATCACGGAGAAAAACGCCCCTTATGACCAAGTTCTCAAATATTCTAAGGTACATATACATACGTAGAAAGCACACAACACAATAGTAAGTATTTTCTACTCGTGCAAAATTCACACATTACGATTAATACATTACTCAATCTATTTGAGGACACAAAAAAACTTAGACTAATTTTGAAGCGTTATTTCCTGTCGGATCAATCAACAAAATTTCATCTTTTAGTTATTACAAATCTGACTTATCGATAGTGTTTAGGTGTTTCACAATTGCAATTAGTATCAGCAGTGCGGAGCAGAGCCAACACAATTCACAGTCCCTCAAAACTACAAATACATTCCTGCGTACCAGTGCTCATATACCAAAATCATGATACCTTTTTGAAATTATTGTTAAGTATTAGTAATACATTGAAGGGAAGGAAATTTTAACTTTAATTTGATTAATTGAGAGACACAAAGAGGTTCTGTAGGTTAATAATATATCTTATTTAATGCTGCAGAAAAAGTACACACACAAGTAAAGACGTTGATAAATAATGGTAGGTAGGTAGTATTTTTATATTCCGTGGTTTGTACTGTCTTTTATGTATAGGTACTGAAAATGATATCATTTACATTTTCTTAAGTAATTATGTAGTTTAAGTTATGCTAAAAAGTGAAATGGTCTTTTGTGAATTCTTCATAGTTAATCAAACATTACATAAGACCTGCATTGATCTTGCCTTCCTATTTATGATAATATTTCTACTTAAATTGACAACCACGTCCAAAACATTCTGCATTTGGTGTCATAACACCGTTTTTATTGATTTAAAGTGTACCTAGTCCACAATTTTCAAAAATTTACTTTGGAAAATGTAATTTTAAACGAATTGGTCATAGATACTGATCCTCAAAAGTTATAATATACATTTTTTTATTTAGAATTATGTTTTATTTGTATGAAATTACAAAATGGATTACAGATGACTCTCGCCTACCATTTTATACACATAAACGAAGAAAAGAAAGGTTCACAGAGGATTTTTTTAAAATAATTAAATCCGTCACTAATCAAAATCTAGATTAAACGAAGAAAACCAAAGTCTATATTATTCTGCTCACATTAAACTATAGAAAACTAGGGTAAAGTTATTAATACTTGTTATATTGTAATGAAATTGCATATTTGTAATCCGGTCGTTGCGTATGTTATACTAGTGTGAACTTAAGTACAGTTTATAGGTTCAATGATATGTATGTATTTCTCAATTTGGTTTTTTAAGGCTATCGTAATATAGTAATTAAATATTTACATAGGAGGTTCTGCCTAGTTACTGAAAAATATTGCTCGTCATATGTGCTCCTACAGAATGGCAATTTTGTAAATTAAACATTTAGGCCTTAGAAACCACTTAAGTACATTTGAAACTAGGATACAATTAGTGACTTAGTGTTTGTATGATAATGACTACGGCTTGATGAATAATTATTTAATTACAATTTAGCCATTATATTAAAATGAGTTACACAAATGTATTCTATATAATTAGGGATATAATAGAACCATGTACTTCATTCATAAATTGAATTGGTAGTGGTTTCTATCAAGGTGAGTGTATAAATGAACGTCTTGTTAATTGTATTATACTGTAAAATTGAATGTGAAAGAGTGATCTGAGAGTTTGGTATTTCTAGGATGTCTACCTAATTACTAAACAAATGATCTACACTTAGGACACCGTCAATCGATGACGATTCAATAGAGCTAAGCACAGTTTTGCACTCTGCGTATATAATTACCTCAACTGACCTACGGCCAGCCTTCACAATTGAAACTGCAACTACTAAAATGGAAACTAAACCTAAAATATCTACTCCTCTGTGCATTGAGTCAGCATTGATATTTTAACATTTAAATTTTACTGCCAGAATACGGACTTGGAAGATTGATACCCAAAAAAGGAGATTAGCGGACCATTATTCCATTCTGTGGAAACAAGGCACAATCCTCTTGTGAATTGCTGTGCTATTAGCACGTAAACCATTTGAGGATAGTAAAGGAAGGAGCTACATCCAATGCGCCTCACCACCGCAACATGATTTTGGGTTTCGTTGTGATAGAAGGAGAAAGTGCCGTGTTCCGTCATTAAAGTTTTGATGTACTTGTTCAATACAAACGACGTCATTAAAATGTTTATGTCTCGTTGCACAGGGTTTCTCGGTCTCTGATAAGTTCGGAAACAAATACAAAACATCTTAAAAACCCAAATCACATGAGACTTTTGAATGTCCAATCATAAACACTGCCTAGGAAGCTATTGGCATTCGTTAAGTGTTTAATGACTAAATCCTTTCAAACTATCAGAAATAAAAACAGGGAAAGTACATTTTTTGGCACTCTATTGGCATGGATTAGAGCAGATTATGTGTTTGTTGAGTGTTAGGGGGAATATGGCATCTGCAGAAGACTATAATTTGCTTTACGATTATTTTTACTGCTCTAATTTCAAGAGTGTCATCTTATTTTCCATTATCAGATCCTATAAAAAAAGTCGTCAAAGTTCCTTTAGACTTTTTCAAAATCTAATTTTTGATTTTTATGCAAGAGTTTACAGATATGACTCTGTGATGTGGATTTTGAGGAGGAATTTTTGTTTTTGTTTCTAAACTCATTTAACGTCCCACGAAGAAGCAGGTGTGTTAAAATACAAATAGTGTATGAGACTTTTTAAATTATTTTTTGCAGTATAGCGGAGTAGAGCGTTAATAGTAAATCGTAATAATTACTCACGTACTTCATGCTCACTCTCCACACGACGACACGACAGACTATCCTTAACTGTTTACACATAGTGGTTATTAGTTGTTGGTCGAAGTATTTATAAATGAAAACCTCACTGTAAGCAACCAGCACCAAACCAATCAACTCGCGCAAAAGAGACGCATTACCGTACCAAGAAACGTTTACTACATTAACTAAATTAAGGTTAAACAAAAAATAATGTGTAGACATAGTCTATTACTTATATACTAATTATTATACCTGTTTATTTATAACTCTAGATTAATTGAGTAATAGTAAGTACTACAAATATTATACAATTTAATATACACGAGAAAAAATCGCAGATTGAATCCAAGGTGACATTTTCTGTTATTGGTGCAGGGAAGACTTTTTGATTTTCAAAATGTACATCATAATGTGTAAGGAAATAGCATTACTATGTATTTAAGAGTATACAGAAAAGGGTTGGAAATAGATTTACAGTTAGCGTGATTCAGCAATGTGTACATATTATTCATAAACACTTACGGTAATTGTAACTTTGAACAATATTTACAAGTTTTGTCGTGTTATACAATGTGAATGTCTACTGACTACTGGTATGAAAATGTAGAGCATGTTTTTTATCATTATTCTATAATAACATCAGAATGTACATACATTACGGGATTTCTGTAGCCAGTCGATTGTTCGCCTTTGTAACCAAATACGTAATTGTTACTATTGAACGAGTCAAATCTGCCAATGACGTGCCACTGCTACCATTTCATTTCAACAAACTCTGTACGTATAGATGCACTCTTCCTACTCACTGAAATCCTGTCTTAAAAATTCTATCATAAACTAGCACTCCTAAGAATCTGTAGCTCCCAGTGCAGATCCTTACACAGTGAAGAAAGAAAGCGAGAATTTACAGTACCTTATACCTTTGTATTTATCTCGAGCGTTTTCTCCGACTCTACTAGATGCAGATACTATTGTCAGGACGCTAGAATTTACAGTGAAAGAGAAAACAAACACTTGCTATGTTTGCGTTGGCAGATTTTACACTCTCATCCAAAACATACATAACTAAGCCATTGACTGTATGAAAGGATTGGAATGAAAAAGGGTATAATTGTAAACCAAAATATTATTGTTATCTATTGAGAATAAAAAAGAATTTACATCAAGTTCCTCCTCTCCGACTTTTTACTCAAACAATCTTCTTTCATTTACATTGCATAATAACAATAATATTCTGCTCTCATTTTCTAAGCCACACGCTCCGACACTCTCATATTCTCATCTCTCCTATGTAGCTCACAAAGTTTTTCTCCTTTTAATACTATAAATAAAATTCATTAAATGCAGACAATCTGTATCATCAAACATTCCTATTGTCGTAACATGAATGGATTCCCTTCTCATTTCATCATATAATGCATTGAAAACATATCCATAGAGACACTAAAACTAATAATGAACAATCTAAAGCATCAATGGCCTATTTTCATAGTTGACTATTTATGTTCCAGTGTCTACGATGTTGCACTTTATCACTTAGAAGGAATTATGGGAGGTCATAGCATGAAATTTATTTCCTGATTTAATGGCTACACTTTTATTCCATGTAATTTAGTTATTTATTGTTAGTGTCTCGAGAAGCAAGTGAGACAAGGGCTCTATCAAGAATTGCACTTTACATTTCCGCGAACTTGGAAGAGTGCTGAGCAGGGACGAAGTTCTTAGACGGAAGAAAGCGTGAAATGGAGAGACGGCGCTAAGGAGGATGTTTCGGACACGAAGGCAAGGCCGGGAGTCGCAGCTCTATGGTGCCGTGGTGGATGAAGGAAGAGGGTTCCGGGATGGCAGGTTGGCTTGGCGCTCACCTTCTTTCGGGTACATTCAGATTAGCGTGCACTGTAAGTACAGGGCGCTATTCATGTGAATGGCCGGAGATGTGGAGGGGACAGATGCAGTGGAGGAGATGGATAAGTAACTGCCATAATGCAGCCGTCGGTAGACGTGTGTGTGCATCCCCGTTAGATACATTAGAGTCCTAGCCGGCTAATAAGAATGAGGCGAGGAAGGAAAGTGCCGAGAAAAGACAAGGATCGATTTGATCCCAGATTCAAGCTTTGGGGAAATGTGCGGGTACCTAACTGATAAAAGAGTTGGATGGACGGTTATTGAGTGATTTATAGGCCAGTCCAGAGACTGCTACGGCCGCTCAAATTGCTCTGCAGGCAGATATACGGAGCAGTAGCTAACAATAAGTATCAGGTGCAGATACTTACAATGAGGAGATGACTATTCCCAGCTCACAATCCACACACAACCTCAGGACGACGAAAATTCACAGAAATGTAAGCTACGCAATTCGGCTTAGCAGGGAAAACAGAGCGAGGGAGCACAAGAGGCGAATATCTGTATCCGGAGAAAGTCTTAGCGGAGAAAGTGATTTTATGTAACTGTGTCCTACCCTACCCAACTGCAAGAACCCTAATGCTCCGCGTCTTCCTTGAATACACGTCTTCCCCTGCCAGCCAGCCGCCTTCCTTCTAAATGATCCTAACGAGATGAATGAACGGAAACTAAATTCCCGTGCCCAAGGTAAGTACGACCAATTTTCCCTCGTCACATGATTACCCACACAAAGAAATGCGTGCACGGAGATCCAACTTTTTACTGTCCTTTTACTGCTCTCTCTCGACCCGCCGACCACCAGCTATTGATTTATTCTTTCCACAAAAACATTCATACGCCTCAAACAATAAAACCCATTCACATTGACACCTACCATGGCGACTTCAGAGGTGCGAGCTACTCCACGTTCCCACCTTCCTTTCCTTGTCAGGATCTTGCCCTCGGATACCACTCAGGAAAGGGATTTCGTAAACCCTGTCCCTTAATAAAAAATTAGAACAATCATGGCAAAATAAAATATCTTTTTTTCTTGGGAATCAACCTAACTCTGCTTAGCAACAGAATTTGAAAGCAATTATGAAGTTTAGATTTATATGTATTTTCAATATATATAATATTTGCAATAAAATAAATGCAAACTCAGTTGCAGTGGGTAAAAGTGAGACACGAGACTCATGATTTAGATTTTAGCCTAAAGAAACAACGTAAAGACTTGTCATCAAATGGCCTCCCTTATGTAAGCAAATAATATTATTCCACCATGCATGGATATGTCGTAACTCCGTGGATCAGAGGAGACAGGTTGAGATTTCTGTTTTTGGCCCGTAAATGCGTGCAGTCTGCATCACATCACGATACGAGTGGATAGTTCTGCGAAATATGTCCTTTTATAAGACTGCCTTGCATCAACTTATAATATATCAAAATATCAGTGCTATATCGAATCACTATTTGCAAGAAGAAGAAGAATAACAATAGTAGGTCAACATTGCTCACTTTCTGAAAAGTAGTTGTATAGATATAACATGTTTTTATTATTGGATAACTGCAATGTTTATATACATAGGATGCCCTTTAGAATTAGAAAACGTGCTCGCCCATTTTATCCATTTTGCTACAAACGAACTCGCTCGATCAAAGCAGCAGAAGTTGAAAGGAAGGAAGTACTACGAACGTACCTAGTCCACAACAGTCGATGACAATTTACAAAAACATTTGTGCCAAATTAATGTGCGTACAACTACGTACGTTCTCTAACTAACGATATTTTCCAAGAAAGTTCACAAAGGGATAACTGTTGGACTTGACTTGTTTCTCTTGTTTCTAACTATTCTGAAAGTACAAACGCTGAAAAGAAAGATATACCTACACGATTGCATTTCACATGGCTGAATACAAAAATAATACCTTCAGATGTAGAATTCGTATCTATAAATAGCAAACTATCAAAGTACTTTACAATTCTTTCACAGCTTCAAATTAGTATGTTATTGCTTTCATTCAGTGTATTCTCATTACTCACAACAAAGGTAGCTGAAAAATAAGATTTATTTTGACGGAGATTCCTTGAATTTCAAACAAAAATATCAAATTACTAATGTATTAATATTTGGAGCAGTCTATGTCGTCAAACCAGTTCACTATTTTCCAAGGTTTATGAAAGTCCGTGACGACGTTGTATCATTGTGGAATAATATAGAAAAATTACACTATTTTAATTTGTTTTTGAAGTATCTTACTGATAATCATAGTTACCTACATGATGAAACACTAGGGAAAAGTACGTAGTAAGGGATGGGAATCGAATGGCGTCAATCATGAACTCAATGTTAAATCTGTTGGTCCCAGCATTTATAACGTATATATATGAAGCTACGTCACGAAGAGAGAATGTTCGTTTGGACTATCAAGGTTTTAGTGCTGGTGTCCCATGACAAAAGGGAAAGTACCTAAATCACGGCAATAGAAAG
This sequence comes from Tomocerus minor, assembly GCA_009936455.2. NCBI lineage: Eukaryota > Metazoa > Arthropoda > Collembola > Entomobryomorpha > Tomoceridae > Tomocerus > Tomocerus minor. The sequence goes on from JAAAYG020000255.1 coordinate 31,460, forward strand.
TAATACAAACAGTTTTAGTAAGTAGTCCTGAGATTCAGTACATACATAGGTAAGTAGAGATGTAGTATCAATTACGATGTGAAGCAGAAAAAAATGTAGTCTAAGGAGCGAGTGCTTTTATAGGGATGTATGGATGTACATTGCACAATATCCTTATAGGCTTAGTGGTGAGTAGTGGGGTAGATAGAAGCGGAATCCCAAGAATATTGGAAGAAGGAGCTTTCAATTCGTTAAACATTCTGTATGAAGTGATTTAGAGAAAGTTGTAGTTGGGCTGGATGCTATAGGCAGTTATGGAGCTCTTAAGTCTAAAGACAGAGAGTGCGGAAAGAGAAGAGGATAAACCGGAAGGAGGAATCTGAAGCTGCCTTTTCTATTCCTACGGTATAAATACTAGTAAAGACTCAAATCTGCGTCATCCTTGCATTACTCTGAACGTATGTAGAGACTAGAGACGCTACACTTTATATCTTTAAATGCATTACGATATTGTGCAAGTTACGTAGTTTCGCTCGCAGGAAAAGAGGAAATAGTGACTTTAGTGAGCACACAGACATTAGCAAAATTCTCAGATGGAGAAAGAGCTTAGTTATTGTGAGACTGCCATTTCTCACCGCCTTACAATTTTCGCCAGATCTAACACAAACTACAATATCTAGTACAAGCAAACAAAGATATTGGTCTAACTCCTGCTCTCGTCGATCGAATGTCTCCACTCTACGCCACCTATAGCTCACATATCTCTTCCTAAGTTGCGCAACAAAAATGAATGCGATGGATGAAAGTAGAAAAGGAAGCTGTCTCCTCCTAGTTCTCTTGTGGCGTGGAAACATTCAATAGCCTCACATAGAGCCATTCCTAGCAAATACACCTCCAAAATTCTATAACTGCTCAAAAAGCTAGCTGCCTATTATAAAATTCATAAATAAGCCAGCTATTAGTTTCTATGGATGTGAAAATCACTAAAGGCTTAGGGCAACTTCTATGGCAGCGGACAGATATAACTCATTCTCTGGGGAGATAAAAAAGATTGGACAATTTTTATCCCTCCGAGGCATGACTCCATCCAACTAATGCTATGCTATCTCTCAGTACCGTCGATCCCATCGTCCAACTTTGTACTTGATCAATGCTACTACACGAGGATAATGCACTGTCAAGTAACAGTAGCTAATCCACAAAGAATTATACAAATGTACGTACTAAGCCATTCGGAGGGCGATTTTATAAAATCCGGACTTTAAATCTATCTCGTTAGACAATGATTATATATATATATATACGCACAAGTACATGGAGAATGGGCCAAGGTAAATCCAAATAGGCAATGGTAATGACTAATTCTTAAGACCTTGAGTCCAAACTCGTGTGTCACTATAGTCAGCATTTTAGTAACCTTTTTAAATTTTTGCTTTGTATTGATCCATTTCTTTCTAATTTATGCTCCAAATAAGCTTCAAATAAGAACACACCGTGTTAATCAGAATTGTGAAAGTTATTATATACGTACGTCCTTCAGACAGTTCAGTTCATTTTTATTAATTATAATGAATATAGTTTCGTCCTATGAATTTTTGCTATTTTCTAACGCTATTTTACAGCACCTACTTTCATGCTAATAAAGATAAGTCATTTTGTGGATCCACTCCCATCTAAATTCAAGTACGTGCAAGGACCCAAGGCGAATATAGAGAATCGTCGTTTTTGGCTTCGTTAGACCGCAAGTAATTTCTTAAAGTGCTTCTTAAAGTAAAATAGTTATAACAAGCTTCAATAATCCTTTGAGCTATCAGATAGGGAATGAATGTACTACAGCGTGCTCGCGTATAGACAAATCTACTTATTATTATCTCTGTCCTTGAAATCCCATTGTTTAATGTATACCAGGTCTGAAAACTTCAATCTACTGCGGATATGCGTTGTTACTAACGAGTAAGAACGTTCGTCACTAGATTATTTTTTCTTTCTCACCTGCTATAATATGGCCACAGTGGCAGAAGGGAGAAAATGCGGAGAAATTATTCAGCACTTCATGTTAAAATGCTAACTGCAAAGAATAACAGAGAGGATGAGTCTGCTTACATATTTATTGCCATTGGTGCATATCTGTCAAGTGCATCCTGGCTTCTGACTCCGACTGTCAGCTCAAGAAGGTGAAGTCTCTCATAGCCCAGAAATATGCATGTCGAAAGTGTGACTAGGATTGGCAATGCAATGATCTGGAGTATTGGGAATTGTGAGCGTAACCGAAAAACAAAGGCATGTCAGCGGTGATGAGGAAACGGGGAAGAAAGACGGA
>JAAAYG020000266.1:0-26398 GCA_009936455.2 Tomocerus minor
TGGTGTAGTGTAATATGGTTATAGAGTCTGCGATGTTGGGTGGAGGGAAAAATCAAAAATCGCTACATTTGGTACACCCGTGTTTGCCACGGTTTATTTAAATTGTGATATCAGGAAGAAGTCGCTTCAATTTGTGTTTATGCACTTCAAATAATATCCATTTTAAGTATTTTACACATACGAAAAAAATGTTTAGAATTACCAACAATTAAACAAGTGGTGTAGTTTGTGACCTATATATTAAGATGCAATATGCAGTTTGTGATATTACTGGCTGTTTATTACATGGCCGTATTGAGGGGGTGGCATACGGGGCAAATGCCCTCGCAACAAAATCCGAAAAAAAAGGAAATTTTGGGAAAAACATGCAAAAATTTAAACACGTTTTACGCGAAATGAGAATGTTTTCATCCATTTTTGGCCTAAAATCGCAAAATTTTTCTCGCTACGCGCGAATTAGAGTATTGTAATAAAACGTGCTTGGCTTGCCACCCCCCCTAAAACTGAGTTCTAAATACAGCCATGGTTTATTAATTTGTCATGTCTTTGCCTATGTTATATGTCACATTTTGGAAATATGCACTTTGATCTGGAGTCCAGCGTTTTGAAATTCATCATATCTAGTTTGATTGGGAGCAAAAACAATTTCAACTTCTGCGCCTCTTTATCATACTTACTCTCTCCTGTTATGTTATCTTATTTTCCAATAATATTTTTCATTGTACAGCTTCTACTACCTTCCTGTCACATCTTCATTTTATAATCGATAGAGCCTGAATTTCCAAAATACCCGTTATTTTTAATTTGGTTTCATGGAGTAGAAAAATGTGGAAAATGTAAAGTGGTAAATGTAAAGTTCGAAATCTACTAGTCACGTCACTCACGTCTAATATGTTCGAGATTTTGTTATTTTCGAAAGCATCGTCACTGGGGAATGGGCCCTTGACTGTTCTTAGTATGCACCTTATTCGGGAGATGAAAATGTGAACTGAGCTCATCCTCACAGAAATTGGAATCGGCTGATTATAGGAATTATTTCTTCCTTTTTATCTCCTATATCTATTCTGGACATAGTTCCCGTTGTGAGCACTGACAACCCTTTTTCCGAATTTCATAAAGAATATTTCGGTATGTAGGTAGGAGTAATGCTGGGTGGCAGATGTAATAGATATAGACCAAGAGTAGCATAGTAGTTGCTAACGATAAGTTCACAACTTAGTGTTAAAGAATAGTCCTTTATTTACTTCAACATATTCAGATGGAGTACTATCAGCAATGTAAATTCACATTTTCCGTTTAGCGTCTCATTTGAAATATATGGAAAAGCACGTGCGTGCGACAGTTTTTTTTAAATCAAGAAAAAAATTAGCTTTCGAATTTTGTTGGTCTGATACCGACTCTAACCGCCTCAGGAGATATTAAAGACGCAAATGTCAAAAACTCGATCAGTAACCTTAGCAACATGCAGCCTTATCCTACAAATCCACTCTAATTTACCTGGCATGATATAGCGCCCAGAATATATGTTTACGGATTGCCCACAGTATGGAGGTAGTTATCGAACGCAGACACGAAATGACTGATGACAAAAAAGAGGGCAATATTTTAAAAAATAATGCATTTTAACCAAGCGGGTTAAAGAATAGGATGCTATTGAAATTGACAAATTGAGCATGTCCGAACGAAGAACCAAATGTATTTCAGTCCCTTTTTTGGCCATTGGCTGAACTCATAATTTAGCGACATTCTTCAAACACGGTTTTAAAACCCGCAAATGAGTACAATGAAATTACATACGAGAGCTCAAGCTAACACTAAAATCATCTTAGTATATTAAGTTCCTGTTTTGATTTCAAACTTTAAATTAACAATTATCCGTTGTCCAAGGACATCAACTATTTGTTTGCATATTAAAAATAATCTAGAAAGGATTATTTTCATAATTTTTCATTCCCAATGTCATTCAAACAACACAATTTGTAAAATTAGTTCTTAAGTTTATGGATCATAGAACACAGAACAGTATGAGCCGTTTAATTTACTGACTATCTGATACGTTTGGTTACTGCTCTGTAGTAAAGCAGAGTAGATTGATTGAAAGCTTGGTCGTAACAATGGATCCTCGTTCCAGCATTCAATCATCATGCAATATCTGTAAAAATATTTTTCAGCGAATAAAAATAAAAAATATCTAAATGGTCTGTTCAGTTGGTACTTTTTAAATTATTTTCAATTAAAAATAGGATAATAATTATTGAGGGTAATCCAGCTTCCTTCTCAAGTTTGCAACCCCGGAAACTTTCAACCCCTTAACTTTTGAAGAATTAAAAATTGTAATACAAAACCATTACGAAACTACCGCTATGATTTCGATCCGCAAGTTCGTTAGTGATTTTGTAACTGCTTTCCATAGCAATTCTTTACAAGTTTACGGAATTCTCCGCACATCTTGATAAGTTAAGGAGTTGGCGGATTTTAAGGCGTTGCGGAGTTGCGGATGCCAAAGCAGGAGAACCCCTATTTTTTTATCCAATTATTATTTTAATCGTAAATTACATTTCGGTAGAGCAATAGGATGGTTTTCCCATTCTAATTCCAGATAGAATCCGCGAAACGAATTCCTGACTCCAGTTCTCGTTTGCAAAGGGGACATTCCCCAAAGAAAATATTTCCCAAAGAACAACACCGTAACTCCAAATGTCCGTCTGCGTCGAGAAAGTCAAAGTCTGAAGGGATTCCAATGCCATCCACCGCCATGGAAGTTGAATCTTTTAATAGAATTTAAATTTTTAATTGTTGTGGTCTAAATTACCCGTCTTTTGCGAAATTGAAAATAAATAGCTTCCAAAAATTTTTTCCGTACATTTCGATCTTTAACTTCGTAAGATTTTCCATACATATTTTTTGATAATCCGAAATCTGATATTTTAGCTATTTTGTTGAACGAGAGCAAAATATTTCGAGCGGCCAAGTCTCCATGGACAACCTTTAATTATAGAAAATAAAAATAAAAAATCCGTCAATGCAAAATAAGTGTCCAAAATAACTGTAGCATTTTGCATACGGATTTAGACGATAAAAAGATCATTCCATTGGCAATTTGAGACGACCATGACATCAAATCTCGAGAAGTGATTTTCAAATGAGCCTGGCTATTATCATAGAGTCTGCAACATTCCAAAACGAGAATCAACACATGCAAGAAATTCATATTTCAAAGCTAAAGAGCTTGGAAATTTTCTACTTACTGCAGTTCAAAATTTGATTTCGAGATATCGCATTGGTAATTGCTATTCTGGCTAAAATTTCTTCGAAGAAAGTTGAGAAGATTTCCAAGTGAACAAATCTCAGTTACCAAGTACAGTTTTCCTGTAGGTATATGTTAATTCCTTATTGAAAATGTGAAACGAAACCATTCCTGAACATAGGCATACCCTGAGGGCGTTTGCCCATCCTAAATCAAAAAAGATGTTTTTTCAATCAAGGAATGTACTTCCTACTGGCAAAAGAACTACATTTGATTAAGTTTTAAATTACATTTGTAAAATTAATTAGAGCTAATTTTCAAAAAAAATGAAATATTGTGTCCCAATTGAGCCATTGCATTTACATTGTTAATTGCCATTTTGGCAAAATGATTATCAAAATGTTTTATTCATTTTTACGTTAAAAACGTATCATTAGTGCTAAATAATTTTAAATTCTCAAAAATAATTTAAAATATCTTTGCTTTCCAATAAAAAATCGTAACAATTTTTTTCTGAAAGAGAAAACCAAAAAGATGTCAATTTTTTGAACTATATTGTCTGAAAGTCAGTTTAGAACTTACGCTGTTGAATATCATTTGTACAACTGCCGATAAGTGAGACGACATTTTCATGCTTCCCAATGTACGCCATTATTTTTAATTCAGTCAGCAATGCCTTTAAGTAAGTGGTGTTTGCCATTGGTTTAAGCATTTTGACAGCCACCGTGTTATTTTGGTAGAAGCCTTTATATACGATTCCGAATTCCCCTTGACCTAATGGCTGTCCATATTCTAATTATCGAAATGGGAATATAAAATAGATTTAAAGCACAAGTTAAAGATGTCTTTGTTTTTTTGCTACCAATTGTCAACTCATCCAAAGGGATCTCAAATTCTTTCCTGTAAGGAAGAATGGAAAAGTTTTGATAGTGGTTGTCACATTTTTCCGCAAGATCTGGTGATCCATCTAAAAACTCTTGAACTTCTTCAGCTGTTAAATTTCGGAGTAATTCCTTTGCAAAAGGTTTTTACAAAGAATGCAGTTATTTTTACAGGCAAACAGGAATATAAATACTCAACTACAAAACAGAGGATTACCATTGCCATTTTTCTATCTCTCCAAATTCTCCAGGTAATCGCTCCAAGTACTAAAATGACTAGTAAAGCACATGCTATACTAATAACAACACCTTTATTGAACGGAACTGGTGCAAAAAACAAATTCGTAAAGAAAAAAAGTTAATTTATATAATAATTGTAATTTACTAAAGTTCAGTTGAAATATTTTCATATCAAAATTAAAGAATGAAGAAATCCGCGACGAAATGATTCTAGGAAGCTTTATCACAGAAACTACTGCAGGATCGGTGGAGCACATTGAGACACTGGGAAATAAAGCAGTTGAGATTTGAGATATCACAGTCAACATTGAACTCTATATGAACATAATTTGTAATTAGCATCGCACTAAAAGCCAAATAAATAAAATTTACTTGTAACGTCGACGCTGAATTTGCGTGCAGTGGTTCCCCACGAATTGATTGCAATGCATTTATATTCTCCTTTGTGCTCAAAATTAATTTTCGGAATTTCCAAAACGTCCTGCTCCTTGGAACCGATATTTATTGTTCCAGATTCGATACCACTTTCATTTATTACATTCTTCACCAAGATTCCCCAATTGAAAAAATAAATATATTGAACACATGGATATATTTAAATATATTATATTATTATTTCATTTATTTTTTATGAAAAAATAGTTGTACCTGATTATTGAATAACCAGCTGACCTCAGGTCTTGGCTCACCGCTCACTGGACAAATAATTCTAGCATGTGTTCCGTTTTCAAAATATAACTTTTCTTTGTATTCTTCGTTGGGAAAGTATGGAGATTTTGTATCTTAAATTAAAAAAATAAACCAGGTGGTTGATGAAATGCCGAGAAGTTAACCAAATATCATGGGAAAATTAATTACATCTCATTTCAAAATTTCTGGACACTTGGAGATAATGTTTTGAATCGGTGAAGTAGGCGTAGCAGTCTATTCCTACCGTCTCAATTGACAAAATCAAATTTAAATTACGCATTCCACTGTATTCGTATTTCCCGTCTGGATTTTGATATCGATATTTTTCAAAAACTGTTTTAAAAACAAAAAAAACAAAAAATACATATAACTAAATAACTGTTACAAAATGAAAACTTTTGAACTCATGTAATTAAGATGGAAATGAATTACAAGTTTCTGTCAATGTTTGGGTGGTCCCATTCATAAATCTCAAGGCGAAGACCAAATTTCTCCCAAAGAGATAGTAAGAGCCTTCGCAGTGAAAAGAGTGACTATCGTTTGCGTATAGAACTGCGGGAACTTCATTGATTCGTAATATTTCCCGTAGTGGAGCATCCCTCCAGTTGAAATCTAATCCACAAATCAATTTGATTATTAAAACATGACGAAAACAGCCGGGGCACATCAGTCCAGCGGTTAAGGTCTCCCATTCTTAATCGACAGGGTCTGAACTTCGATTCTCGTAGAGAATGTGTTTTTATGTTCCAAAAACATGCAGATTAATATCTGATATGAATTGGTTTTTCCCGAGTCCTCGCTCTACTAATTGAGGGATATCTTAACATTTGACTATCTCTTTCCCTACCTCACATGTCTCAATTTCCTTAATCCGTCAGTCTGTTTCCTATTAGGCAAGGAGTATGTGGTTTGTGTATTTGCATGGGACGATTCGCGTTGAGTTGGTGTAAGCAGTGTCCAGTCCTTGTAAAGACTGAACCTCCGTAATAGAGCGTCTGATTAGATGTGGATGCCGTGCTTGTGTGCATATCCGCAGCTCCTTGCCTAACAATTATTAAATATTCCTATCTCACCTGTCCTGTACCAGAAATTCCTTCGTCACTCTGATAGTTGGCTGTGGCCTTCAAGATGTCGGAGTATAAACTACCCCACTTTACATGACGAAAACTCAAATTTGATTATTTCCCAAGTTTTGTTTTGCATTCCACTTACATCGGTTTAGATTTAGAGAGATAAAAAACTTCTTTTCCCTCCAAATGTTGGCAATGCCACATCGTACTATTCCATTGTAGTGATTCAATTTCATTGTGACGCAAGGAATATTCTTCTCCTGTTTTGGTAGAATACAAAATGAGTTCCCTTTTTCATAATGCACATCCAATCGAGATTCGCGCTGGTTGCACTTCTCTCCTTCGTTTAAACAGTGTTCCAAGAAGTCGCAGCGATTATTATCCTGACATCTCAATGTTTGAATAAATTTGTTAGTTGCGTTGCTTCCGCAATAAACGTCCCCATAACTGTTGTCAAAACCCATAACTGGTGGTTCTATAAAAAAAACATAAGACATTTAGCGCCAAATAATTTTATAATTTCCCTCAAAGGATTACATTCCCATCTGTCTGCTTCAAATGCAAAATTTTCCAGCCCAAATTCCGACAGTTTTAGAAGTTTGAAGAAATATCGAAATAAAAAAGAATGACAATTATGCATGGGGTATTTTTACGACATTTACAACTTTGCCCTTTGAAAACCGAGATACATTAATTTGAACCACAAATATACGAAATTTCATTTTTGAAAAAAACGTGCCCCCCTGAAAAAAATCTGAGGACATTTATAAAATATACAGCCCGTTGACACTAAACTAAGCAAATCCTTGAGGCAAATATTTGAGCTAGAGCAAAAATATAGTTTTATTACTTATCGCAGATATGCGCCAAATATGTTGAGCAATAGAAGTGAAACAATTTATCGAAATGTTTTTTTCTTTTTCTAGCGGCAGGAGTTGCAGTATAATAGAATGCTTGCTTCCATGCATTATATTAATGGGAATATTTTTCGGATTAACTTCCATGAACACATTTTGAGTGCTCGAATTGCATTGAAATATTGTCAACTCGTCGGAAAATATGTTAATATCATTCGTCCATGGAGTCAGCTGCAAATCTAAAAACATGGTGCTTACGATTAAAAAATCTGATCAGCAATTTAGATTCCCATATTTTTAAATGTCAGATAAAGAGATTTGGATTCTGAGTTTATAAAATGAAAATTTAGTACATCAAATGGTAGACGTGCGTACCTTTGTATCTCAGGATTTCTACAGTCTCTTTACTACGTTTTTCAAGGGCACGACAAAAATATCGACCGGGATTTTTTTTCAATAGAATAGAAAAGCCGCGAACAGGGTGGAAGGGTGCTTCTATAATTAATTCACGCCCAGAATCTTCAATTTTGATTAAATCCACCGGGATTTTTGGATTTGTTAGTGGACATAGAACCCCATAAAATCCTAGTGCTTCGGATTTAAAGGTTTGTTCCGTTTCCAAAAATATTGACGAATTAAATGAGAGAAAAACAAGAAGTTGAGATTTCGTGGATGGATCGCCAACGTGGGAGCAAGTTATTAGTCCGGAAACATTTTTAGTGAACTCTGCGTCATAAATAATTTCGTAGGTGAGGCTGTCTAAGTCATTGACATCTTGAATGATTATCCGTGGCATCCAGATGTACGTTTCTTCCCCCTTAAATCAAAAATGTGGCGAGGGCTCATTAATAAAGGCCTTGATATTGTTAGAGAACCCCATACATGCATATGGGGTATATGTGTGTTTACGTGTCATTTATTTTTTAAATGTCTTCAAACTTTTCAAAAAGTGGCAAAATGAATATATCTCGGACACTTATTTAGGAAAAGACCAAAATGTGCCATATTTCTGAAAATAGAGCATTGATGTTATCCAAGGAAAATTTCCAAAAAATTTAGAGACATCGATTAAAAACTGGGACATTGTTAATATGTGGTTAATCCATGTATATGTACAACGACACTTTAAAATATAAATTCCCATAATTTATAAAACTTTATTTACGAATTCTCCTTCGAAAGTCCATTGTATTGGCTGATTTGATGAGCAGCTGATATACAAACTGATCGCCTTGTTTGAAAATATTCCATCGTTTTGCGCAACTCGCTCCCAACCCGTTTCATTTTTGATTGTAATTTGGGGGATAGATTTTACCCCATCAACAAAAACAATTATTAACAGTAGAAAAACGGAAATCATTTAAAAACTGAATGTTTAAGACTAATATTGTAAAACAGACGATGATATCCAAACGAAATGAAGTTTTCTAATTGAATAATTCAATATAATGTACTCCAATAGTTCAATATTATAATAATTTATAATGTTAGTCATTTATTGCCGTGGAAATAACACCAAACTTGACCTTGATGTCACTTGTTAGTTATGATAGCTATTTGTGTGAGTGTGTGCATTAGTGGATGAGAGTTCGTCGTATAATCTGAAGCCATTGTTTGAGAACAATAGACCGCCAAGATATGTGATAAGATGGTCAATGTATACTTGCGGTAGAAGCTGGGGTAATACTTCAGGAAAATCTTTTTTATCATTAATACTGCTTTAATTTTTCTATGTAGTGAGTTTGCATTGCATAAACATTTATTTTCGTAGAACATATATCCATAAAACATTTCCCATTACTTATTTGCATAATGATACGACGTCACCTCCAAAATAGATATCAATGGAAACCTATTCGGGATTTCGTGAAGCGACTTCAGTTCATATTTAATCTGATCATAGAAGGAAACTTGTTTTACTTAACTGTATCTCTTATTACACTTTTGCTACTGCATTTCCATAAATACGTTTAATTAATTAGTACTAATGATAAACAGTGCATAATATTATAAACTCATTTCTGCGGAGTTCTAAAGTAAGAAGTTCGTCGTTGATTTATTTATCTAACACTTCACTCATGCATCGATAGTCAAATTTTCTTTTTCGTATATTCTCTCATCCATTCCTATTATTGTAGAAGCAAACATTGTTTTCATGGAAGAGAAGAAAAAAATAATTTCTCAAATTATCAATTAAGATATTTATATAGAAACATGGTTTTTAATCGTCAATATTAAGGTTTAATTAAATAATTCTTGACTAAGGTTCCAGTGCATCTCAGAGGGGGTCGGCGAAGCCGACCGCCGATGAATGCCCGGAACCTTAGACAAGAATTATAATTATGTGGGCGCCACACTCCCTGTGCTTTAATTAGAGAGTATAACAGGCGACGCGGAGTGGACGTGAAACATAATAAAATATTTTTATAACTTCTCGTTTTGGAAAGTATGTACTTGCAAATACTTTTCATTTATTTTCAATGAAAATCTAGTAGCTTTTTATTTCCATAAAAATTTAATTTTTACCATTCTGAGATGTTAATATAATCTTGGAATTTAATTTTAAGGGTGCGCAGCACACTAAGGACTTTTCTTGTTCATGCCCTATGACACAATTCAAAACAAAATAATTCAAAGTTTGGTTTAGCTCTAAAAGTGAACTGATCGGATATCTCGGATGAAACAGGTTTCTCTAACAGGATATTAGGGTTAAAAACTTTGAATTACTCTCAGGTATGTAAGTGAATATAGTAGAGTTTTAATAATGCAACTAGTTACAACATGTATGTATACTCATCACCAGGGTACAAATAGTTAAAACACTCTTTTCAATTTAAAGATTCTTCGAAAACGGATGATTTATAATTTAAAAAAAAAACGTTTTCCACTGTTTTCCACTATTTCTGATTTTTAGCAACTAAAAGTAGTTATATAGCTAACTATTTCGTTGTTAGTAATTACATGATAACTTTTTTAGGAAATATAAGGAAAAAAGCAAGTTTCATAAAAAGAAGTTATGAAATGAGCAACAGAAGAAATATTAAGCATGTGACTAGGCCATGTAAAAACCATAATGTGATTTATTTCTTAAAGAGGTACATATGAGAAAATTTATTGTTAAAATTATACGCTTTCTAATTACTGTAAGTTCAAATAGTAAGTAAATTCAAATATGAGTGAAGAATTTGCTGCGCTGCTTACATATAAGTCACGGACTGTTGGGATATTTTAAATAAAATATAGATTATAATTACGGAGATTTTGTCACTGTAATTAAATAAGTAGATTTGTAGGTAATCGTAGCATCATATTTTACTCATTTTTAATTTCTCCAATTTCTGCTACAACAACTGGAGAAAATGTTAACCCAAAAGTCTTTACCCGTTAATACGATTTGCATTTGCTTAAAAGCAGTTCATTATTTCTTGGTTTTAACTTTGTTTCTACAGAGGGCAATTGGTTTATCAAAAATGAAGACTGCATCTTTTAACGGAATTGTTTTCGCACTGATGCTGCTGTGCATCATCGTCAGCCAACCTGAAGCGGACGCTACAGAAATCCTAGACCTAAAACCGAACGGGATATCAAAAGAACATATTGCTAATTTGATGAGTCCATCGCAAATCGTTAAACCGGAATGTGAGGCATGTGCGAAAGGTTGTTGCCGCGGTTAAGTTAGTTTAACATATTCGTATGTGTACAATTCATAAGTGTGTATTGCGGGGTATGATAATAGAAATATTAATTATGAAAAAATCCAGTTTTCTATTGTTTTATTTCAATCCTTATTTGTGGAACTCAAAATATCTTATTTAATTTGTATACAGAAGCGCTTTAGATTTTCAATTCAATTTAATTGCACCATTTAATAAGTTGGTCATAACCGTAATTGAATTAAACCTAGTTATTAATAATGCATTATTAGTAACTATTTGGGGTTAGTAATGCCAAATAATTTGGCAATAACATTTAAGCATGGACTGTTTTCTATTTATTTTATGGAATCCATTTTCTTTTCCTTTTCTGCATGGATTAAGTAGTTGTTTAGAAGGTAATTATAAGAAAATAGGCACCCTAGTTTAAAAGCTTATTTAAATGTTCATAGCATACACTCAACACAGTTCTTTTAATTTTTAAACCATGATGTCTGCGAAGGATCACAAAGATTTTTGTTTTATGCCGTAAGTTATAAGTCTGGATTTTCTTAGACTACCCTCATTTTACAATGAAGTGGTCCAAATAGAGTTTTTTCATAAGTAGCGCTTAAGTTAACAACTGTCATTTCCTTCGACGCAAAAACTAGGAATTAATTTGTAGATCAAGTTCCAGATAATAGATCGGGATGACATTGGCAATTACGATTAATAGTAAGTAAATGCTTTTACTTCATATTTTGGAGGCAAATGCTTTTGATTTTATTTCCAAAAGATGAAGTACAAGCATTTACTTATTATTAAATCATACTTGCCATTATTAAGTAGCGAAGCTGCTTTATAGAAATGCCCACTCTGTCTGTGTGTCTGTGTGTCTGTATGTAAGTACGATAACTCACGAACGGTTTGAGATACATCACTCAAATTTTGCAAATGTGTTATTGGGGTCCCAGCAAAGAGTGTTATTGAAAATGGGGTCAATCGGATGACCCCATGACCTTTTACAGTGCTACGAACCAGCCATTGACAGAGGGTTGGATGAAAACCCAGTTAACCAGGCTACGTCGGATTGACGTATATAATCCCAGAGAACCAGACAACGTTGGATTGATATATATAATCCCAGAGAACCAAACTACGTCGGATTGACGTCAATTTCGCTGTGAATCATGCGGTTTTCGCAGCAAATCATCAAAATTTTGCCATAAATCATGCGGTGTTTGCAGTAAATCATCAAATTTTCACCATAAATGCAATTTTCGCAGTAAATCATCACATTTTTGCCATAAATCATGCGGTTTTCGCAGTAAATCATCGATTTTTCACCATAAATCATACGGTTTTTGTAGAAAATCATCGATTTTTCACCTCAAATCATGCGATTTTTGGAGTAAATCATCGATTTTTCACCTCCGCTACTTTGTTACAGCCGTTTTTGCAATAGTTTATTATTTGCCTGAACGGGTCTTCCTCGTCATTTTATGTGCGTACTGAAATTAAATCAAGCTCTATTTACTCAAATCAAGTCGTTTCCCCACCTGTCTGTCATATTTTTGCATCTTCTTTAAACAAATGCATGTTTTGAAATATTTTATTTCTTTCCTATTTAGCAATTAAACAGAGGTATGCTATTTAATTAATGAGCAGATAAACAAATTCTGATGACAAAAAGATCATTTGTTGGTGAAGATATGGAAATAAAATAGTAACTTTCAGATTATGTTTTTTTAATAACTTGTCTAGATATATTTTTTCATAGCATCTAAACGCATAAAATTTACCTACTATTAAATAGTAATGAACAAATATATAAAAGAACATAGCGACCATCTCAATTCCACGGTAAATATCCCTTTTTCCGACAACAGACTTAAAAAAAATTCTAAATTGAAAATTAAACTACCTTAGTGTGCCAGTTAAATTATCAGCAATGCTGTGTCTATACATTTAAAAGTTATTGTGGAAAACACAATACACAAGGCGTAAAATTTCTTCAAGGACTTTCCACTAACTCATGTAACAGTTAATATCACTGCGGCACATGAATTAATGATCATTAGTAAACATGAAAATATCTCATTAGTAAGTAATGATAATTTTATGAGCGAAGTATAAGTTCATTATTTCCACTGAACTAGTAAGTAATAATGACAGCATTCGTGTATTGGCCATGAAATAGTTCAAAAATAATCTTAGTGTATACCCACCCACTACAAGTTGATTAATTTATTACCTGCAGAAGTACACAACATGACATTAGTAACACTATCCAGCTTTAGTATGTAGCAAAGTTCTTCATTGTGCGGCAAAATCAAAATCCATACGAACAATACGCTTCGCTGAAATTTAAAATTGCAATGGGAAAGTTATCTTTCATTTTCCTTGCGTATCTTCAGATGTCCATCAATGCACTTCCATCAACTGGAAATTTCTTTGAAAAGGCAAGTGATTTACTAAATTTCTGAATTTTTATTTCGAAATACTTGATACTTTTAAAGCCAGCTATAATTCTCTTCCTCATCAAAATTAAAATTCATAAGAAAAGTAAAAGTAGGTACGTATATAGTATAAACATACATTTTTGGAATATGGAATACTTTTTGAAATAAATAAATAATAAAAAAATTTGAAACGGCAAACATATTTTGTGTTTTGTGATTTTAGAATACGTATTGTCATCGCAAGGAAAACGAAGGACCAAAACTGAGCTATTACAGCAACGATAGATCATTTACACCTCACAGTGTGACAAACTTTACCAATTTTCAACCCTTGAATTCAGGATACTTTGGAAAAGTTCTTTCTGCCAACCACAAACACAGCGGTGAAGCTTTTGCAATTAAAATCACGTAATTATTCTTACAAACATTTAGGGAAAATTAATAATATTTTTATGGAATTTTGCCCTTTACTATTTAAAAGATTCGTTAGATTAAATCATGTTTTGTAACCATGCGCCAAACTAAAATTATGCATATAAAATGACTATCCATTTCTTTGGGGTACGACTCAGACCCCTACAAACCAAAAGCTGTATAATCGCTCCAAAAACGCGATTAATATCGTAGCGAAAATACTTCGTTTATAGAACGACATGTATACTATTCTACGTCGATAGGACCGCGACGATCTGCGATTTCGACGCGAATTCGCTAAATTATAAACGACCCCGATATCGTAAAGATATCGCTGTTATCACGCACTGAGGGTTCTACTGCTACTTTTCTATTTCGCTGCGATATAAAGACGATTTCTTTACGGTATAACGCTCGATATTCATGCTACATACGATATTACATCGATATTTATATTACAGCTCAAATGAATTTAAATGACAAAAATCTTTATTCAAAAAATATTTTTTATTAGTCATCATCTTTTAACTCATCATTTCGACGTATGTTGGGAAGAATTCTTGAATGAAGAAGAAAAGTGTGGTCCGTGTAGTCCAACAAATATGGAGTTTGTGTATTAGTTGTGATGTATCATAACCATAACTTTAGTAGTTGTGTAATATTTTGTATTTCATGTCATAGGTTAAGCTACGCTGAAAATATCAAAATCTGCTGCACTGCAAACTATTATGTGAGCAATAATGTGGCAAAATTTTGTCACTTATTAACAGACTAATGAAATTCAAAGGGGTGTCTGTCACTCCTACACAATTACACTAACAAAAAACTACTTTTCACTTACACTTTCAATTAAAATGTAGCATTAAATTGGTGATAATATGAGGCGTCCTTTTTTACCAGTGGTTGGTCGTCAAAATATTGTAACACTAATTGAATACTAATTTACCACAACAGATACACAATGAACAGCAGAAGAATCAACAGAATGCAAACTTTTCTCACATTACTGCATGCTATAGTTTATATTTCCCGTTGCAGCCACGTGATGTAATAATTTAGCAAAAATAACGACTTCCGATAATTAATCGTAATCATCATAGTATCTTGGCAAACTGTACGATAAAGAGAAGTGTAATCGTAACGATGATCTGCCAAAAATCGCTGTAGCTTATATCGTGTTTACGTAGCAGTGAATTAGAAGAACTAATCTGAGGTAAAAGTAGCGCTGACATCGCTATAGCTAGGTTAACTCAGTATTCGTTTCTGCTTCGTAACGATTGTAGCTATTGCTTGGATACAGCGATAAAGTCGTTACGAACTAGAAGCTACAATAGTTCTGAAATCGAAGTAGCGTTGAAATCGCAATCATCGTTACGATTTCTTTCGGCGACTGGTTTGTAGGGACTTGATTGAGGCAGTTAGTAAGTGATTAATGGATTATAGTTTGTATTACATTAACATCCATTATTTGAGTTTTTTGCTATTATTTTTAATTTGAATTTTTAGTCATCATTTTTATTAGAATATTTTAACATTGATTCTTATGCAACAGTTTTAGTCATTACTTTTCATTTTAGTTTACCATTTAGTCCTTTTGTATTTCTATAATTTAGACAGTATTTTTGAATGGAATTTTCGACCTGCTTTTTTATGATTGTTGTCAATAGATGATCATGTCTTTATTTATAATTTTGAACAGAGATGTAAATATATCGCGAGAAGTGAAAATCCTTATGCGTTTGAGTCACGCAAATGTAATAAAACACGAAAATTTCTGGGAGGAGGAATTGGAGGATTTG
Organism: Tomocerus minor; assembly: GCA_009936455.2. NCBI lineage: Eukaryota > Metazoa > Arthropoda > Collembola > Entomobryomorpha > Tomoceridae > Tomocerus > Tomocerus minor. Next base: position 15,293 of record JAAAYG020000266.1, read on the forward strand.
AAAGATGCATTTGGGGGAATCTCGAATCTACACATCATTCAAATGGAATTATGTCAAGGGGAAGATCTTGAAAAGTGGATAAAGAATGTTCCGTTTTGGATGAAATCAGAAGAAGACGCCCAGAATATCATTTTTCAAATACTACTGGCAGTGGAATACATTCATGCGCAAGGAATAGTGCATCGAGATTTAAAACCACGGAACATTTTACTAAAGTATCCTTATAAGATGAAACAACGCGAATTAGTCGTAAAAGTTGTTGATTTTGGCGCCTCGGTAGAATTGTTTGAGATTTCCCATTCAACTAATGCAACAGCAGCTTTACCTGGTGGAACGCCTTTTTATACAAGTCCAGAACAGGTAATTTCAGTTAATTATACTTAATATATCACTAAATACCATTTAATACACCATACTTAACTATTATTACATTTATTATACTTTTGGGTTACAAATTTCATAAAACTTGTAACATCAAAGTTTGGGTAATATTATGTCCGTCAATTGGTCCATTGCTTTATAGCCTGTCACAAAAACCAAAAGTTATGGATTAATTTGCAAATATTTATTAAAAATTATAATATAAATTACATAAACATTATTTTTTTATTGTTTTCAACAACAGACTCCTAAATTTTATATTATATATCTAAGGGGTGCCACGAAGGGAATTTTTAAGTATTGGTTTATAAGAGTATTGGTTTTAGATCGCATCAATATATTTCATATTTCTTATAGATTTTAAGCTTTCTTTCTAATGGAAGGCGACTTTTGGTCCGTACTGTAGAAAAAGAAATTTTCTGATTTAGAAAAAGTCACTCCATGATTTAAAAAAATCCCTCCATGGTTTTAAAAAAATTCCTTACATGATTTGAAACGTCATCTCTTATTTTACCATATCTCGTGTAAGGAGGATATTAAAATTTTCCCCAAAACTTATACTTTAAACACTGCTTCTCATTATTTGAATCGGAAGTTTGTAGAATTTGGTTTCTTGACAACATTTACAATTTACATTTATTTGTAAATTTTACCATTTGTAGCTACAGTTGTTGCATAGCTCAAGAGCACCATCAATTATTTACAATTTCATTTTACTTATTCGTTTACATTGGTGCCATTAACAACAACAGCTAAGTTACAATGATACACTATATGCTAAGTTGACTAGTGACATCAAATACCCATAGTCATGGACATAATAATCCTTCAATAGATTGCTTGCAACAATTAAGCAGAGTACTCAATGAAATTAATTTAAACCTTTGTAACCAATGTGAGCGGTACAATGCTTCCCTACAATTTACAATTGCCTGTAATTGTAAGAAAATATTACAAAATTTTCGTGAAACGCCTATTGACTTGTAAATGACCACTACGATTTTTTCCCAAAGAAAAACCTCTTGAACTAGCAATGCCACTAAGGGAATCTCAAAATTAATTTTGTGAATTGTACAATTCATTTTGTCTATATAAAAATTTTCGCAATCGCATTGTGAGTTGTAAAAATAATCGTTAAGACTAAAATTCATCTAATGAATTTTGCTATACAAACTCTAAAAAATTTGGTTAAGATTGGACAAAAACTGTGGATGATACTGCTCGCGGGTCTAGAATGAAAATGTATTCACTGTTATGTGTAAAATAAATAATAAAATGATTTTCAGGAAGACATGAGGAGCCATGATGCATCAACTGATATATTTTCAGTGGGACTGATAATGTATGAGATTTTGATGTCCTCAATTACGGATTGCTTGGAGGAAACCCGGGACGAAGATATAAGAAACCGCAAAGGAATATTCCCCAAAATCTTTGTTGATACATTTGAAGAAGAGGTAACAGATTTGAATTTTTTGTGCTCCTAGAAACCTGTAATAATCACGCTGTAATAAAATATCGGGATATTTTTAGAACAAACTTATCCAGAGGGCGCTTTCCGAGGAGCCCAGCAAAAGACCAACCGCTACTTATCTAATACAGACGCTTAAAACATTATGGTCAAAAAGGAAAATTGATAGGATTTTTAGAAAAAAATCCTGCAATTAAACCCCCCAATTAAATTAATCATTTAGCGCGGATATTGTTGATTAACGCCTGTCAGCCATTTTATTATGTAGCGGTACGCGGAATTATAAGAATGCCCTGAAGTTGTGTCTGTGTGTGTATCTATGTATGTATGTAAGTATCTATGTATGTATGTATGTGTCTATCTATCTGAGCCCATTTTTTCATATTTGAAGTCAACTTTTGTAATTCTGTTTTCAGTATTTAGTCATGTGTTTTCTCAATAGCAAAATCCAGAAAAATGGACGAAATCGCACCACCCTTTCCACCCCCACCCCCTTTATATGTAAATAAATTAGCGCTACATTGCTACTCTGTTTACAACGGTTTATTTTCATTTACTACCATCGACTCAGCCACTCACAGAACTTCAGAAAATAAAAAGAGACTAAAGTGACGTTGATGCCATTTATTTCATGGTTATTTTAATTTTATGGTAAAAAAGTAAGTTTCACAACAAATGTTTCTTAGTATATCAAAGACTTTCAAGTATTTTGGACTTCAACAATTAAATTACCAATAGATTTCACGTTAAATATGAAGTATTTGCCAAGGAAGGGGTATTTTTCTGTTCAGTTCAATTACTATCAAAACTCCGTTTATGTTTGTTAAAGGAGTAAATAATTTACACCAGTATCAGTTTCATTGCAGTTTAGCATTTATTGTATTACTGGGAATGAGCCCATCAAATACCAAATAAAATCTATTTTTTAATTAAGTACAATCGATCTTACATTCATTTATTTATACATGAGTAACAACTTCCACCCTTAGGTGGTAATTACATTCTTTTAGTATAAGTGTTCAGGAGTATAGTGCCCACATTAGATATCGTGTTTACTTCAAATCTTATTAATATATTGCAATAAACTTAAAATATATTGCTAAATTCTATCAACAAAATGTATTATGTTTTTTAGCGTTTGACTAGCCACTAGTTAGTAGCTAGCCACTAGTTAGTAACTGAAATCATTTTTGACTATTGGCTTAAATTATTTTACATTTTATTTTGCAGTTGGTCACTAGGCCGATTTAGGCGGCTAAAATGGCCTAGTGGCTAGTTGTTTGCCGATTAGACTATTTATCCTGCAACTACAAAAATAATCGCGTAAGAGAATATTCTAATAGTGGTCTCTATATAGTTAGTACGCTTTTAGTTTTGATTTCAATTAGACTTAATTGGCAGCATTGGAACAGTAAACATGGATTTACAATGGGAGCTAAAGGGTTTCCAGAAGCGAAATAAAAGTAGGAATAAATGATTCCCATTATAGTTTGAGTAACTTAGGCAAAAAACTTCCATTGCAAAAGTAACGCCGCAAGCAACCACTAGAAAAAAATATAAATAAAATATGGACACCATAGCTAAATTACTGAGGGACAACGAACAGCCATTTTTGCAACTTGTAGTTGATTGTAAAGAAATATTTCTTGAAGTCAAGTTGATCCGTAGTTCCTTTTCTTCAAAATATTCATTCCAAGTCTCAAACAACCAATAAATTCCAGAATGAATTAAGATCTGTAGTTTTGAATGCAAAATGAATTGGCAAAATGAGTGGGGAATTGAAATGGCATTTTGGAGCTTAAAGAAATTGTCTTGTCCTCGGCTGAATGAGATATTGCGATATAAATATTTCTCATATCTGTCCAGCCATCTGTTTGTAGCGACGAAAGCAATTTTCTTTCCGCAAGTTTTCAAAAGATTATGTGTGTCGTCGAGGAAAGGATTGTAGCCGGGTATGCGCAGATTAGTAGCAATGAACTTTGAAGGGAGTTTTAAAAAGAAGTTAAGTCCACTTGATCGTATTTCTTTTTTACGTTTGTCTTGTATGTTATATACATACCAATTAATCACCATGTCATTCTTCAGAAAATATTTCACAGAAAACTCCAAGTCTTCTACGTACAGATTAGAAAAACGTAATATTTTTACAATACGTTTTTGAATTGTTTGCGAACATTTTTCGAATTTTGAGATGTTCGTTCTTAACATTTTTTCGGATTTGTGCTCCTGTCTGCATCTGGAAAGCATTTTATATACTGATATATGTTCCATCTGAAGATATAAATTCAAGCGCGATGGTGGTATATCATAAACAGCTGGCATATTAACCATGACTGTGTACATTATGTCTTTAGGATCCAGCATTACAAAATTATGGAGATCTTTGAACATTGTATAATTTGAAGTAGGTTTGAAGGGCACAATCACTTTGCCAACTATTACTGACTTGTAAGCATTACTGAATATCACAGCAGTAATTATCCATAGCCCGAAAGTCAACATCAGTTTTGCCTTTTTATTATTCAATTCTTTGGGAATCGCTACTCCCTGCTCCAATAAAACCGCCATTTGGGTGTACAATAAAATTGGCAATCTTTTTTCTGTGTTTAAATATTTGGATTGACAGAAGATAATTAGAGAAATAAATAAAACTGAGCAAAAGATCAACACCCAACTAATTATATCAAAAGGAACTGTATATATTGTCCACGTCAGATTGTCTTCTATGCCTGCACAAGTCACAAAATTCCATTCTGTGTCCCCAATTATTATACGAGAGTAATATGACACAGAGAGAGAAGTTTCTATTGTTTGTTCATTCCTCATGCCAATTAGCAATCTAGTGCGTATTGCTATTTCATAATCAAATTCTTTAAATATAAGCGCCAATATTGCTGTATTGAAATCAGCGGATTGATTTTTCAAGATTGCAAAAGGTGATAGTCGGTTGAAAAAATTAATTTCAGTTAAATTAATTGCTTCGGAAAGTTTTCCTTGTTTGTCAATGCAATTGTATGACCTTGGTAACACTTGTCGATGCACTCTAAGATAATCAATGAATGTCAAAAGGATTTCTCGGGTGGTTGTTTCGAATTCTTTCCAGAAAAATAATGGATCTCCAATACCGGTTCGACAAAGTTTCTTACAAAAACTACAAAATATTTGTCCTCGTCCAATTGTATAATAATCTTTGGGAATCATGTAATTTAAGTCGGTTATTGGGAAAAATATCGGCAAATTATTACTGTCATAGCCATGGAGACTAAAAAAAGCTTGTTGGGGGAATATGACAATTTCGAAGCCGTAGTTCTCACGACAACGATGATGGAATTCAGCAGTCACAGCTTTCCTTTTGCAGGCATTTACAATAATCTCGAAATCTTTTTTGTATTTACTGTGGAAATCGGAATGTGTTTCTACGAATATTCTCGTAAAAGGCAGCAACCATTTCCGACCTTCGTAAGCAGTCAACGGTTCGTTGTTTATTAGCGTTTCTAAGTGGATAAATGAAATTGGAGCTTGGACAACACAACATTCGCTTACCAGTAAAGGAATCCAATTGTCGTAAATGATAATCAGACTTGTTTCTAAAGACAATGAGTTGATTATTACGTCGAGACCTCGGATTTCTACAAATATTTTATTGCGCATTGCAGTAATAACGACAGAATTTTGAAGGATGGAAAGCAGGAAACATATTTTAACCTCCATACTATATCTACCGCCTTTGGATGAAACGTTTAAACTGATACAAAAACATTTTGTTTCAAGTGGTAAATAAAGTCTCATTAAAATAAAAGGTTACCGCAGTTGTTTTATTATTCTGGGTGCAGTTATATAGTAATAGTATTGATTAGATAATATAATCAGTTGTACACTAAGCCGCACCTTCGATCAATGATCGTCACAACATTCCTATACAATTTTATGCTGCGTCAAATAATTAGTAAATTCATGAAATAGGTTCTCGAGCTATTCCTAGTCAAAAATATCCCATTCCAATTGCTTATTTCTTCAGCTGTAATAGAAAATGTCAAAAGTGGATGGGCTCGTTAGATAATGTGTATTATTCTGAATATACCTGGATTAATAGGAATAAATAGGAAGTCAAGTTACGGAGTGTAGTTTCAAACAAAATTGTGACTGGTTGTTTGAATTGAAGGTGAATCAGTATGTGTCTTTTGAACAAAAGTTGCTATGATAACGGAACCAATTATAACATTGGAATAGGCTAGTGGAGATTGAGATGATGTTTAGTTTTAAGACTCACTGAATTATTGATTGCTATTTGAACGTTGTTTGTTTTGTTTATTTGATAATTGGTGATGATGATAGATTTGCTTACACTTAAATTCATAGTGACAACAGATGTACATGATTTGATAGTATTTAGATAATCATAGAGCACGAAAATATAAATATGATGCCTACGAGTATTTGCGTTGTAATATTATTGGAATGATTAGCGAAGGCGGCGTAATTTGTGTCCTGGACGTAATATGTTGTTTTTGCAATATGCTTTTCGACCTAAAATGTAATTTAAATCTTACGTTCAAGTCGATCAGCTGATGGATCTGACGTTCTTGAAACGATGCGTCTGGCATCGAGTTTTGAACCTAATTAGGATTAACATTTAGTATTCAATTAGTACGATTGATAAATTTGCAATATTTTTTCCGATAAAAAACGTAATTTCAATCCTACGTTCAATTCATTCTGCTGATGATCCCGACCATCTTGACTCGAGGCGTCTTTCAGCAATTTTGGAACCTAATTGTCATTTACATTTATCATTTAATTAGTACAGTTGTTAATTTTGCAATATATATTCGGACAAAAAATGCAATTTAAATCTTACGTTCAACTCGCTCAGCTGATGGTTCTGACCTTTTATACACGGTGCGTCTTTCACCGAATTTTGAACCTAATTATTATTTACATTTAAAATTTAAATATTACGAATGATGAATTTGCAATAGTTTTTTCCGATAAAAATTGTAATTTAAATCCCACGTTCAATTCTTTCTGGTGATGATCCCGACATTCTTGACGCGAGGCGTCTTTCAGCGAATTTTGAACCTAATTGTCATTTACATTTAGCATCCTTCAAAACAATAGTTTTTGCAATATTTTTTCTGGCAAAAATTGCAATTTAAATCTTACGGTCAATTCGTTCTGCAGATGGTTCGGACCTTTTTGACGCGGCGCACCGGACATCGACTTTGGAACCTAATTGTCATTTACATTTAGCATCCTGTCAGAACAATTGTTGAATTTGCTGTATTTTTTTCGTCAAAAAATGTAATTTAAATCTTACGGTCAATTCGTTCTGCTGATGGTTCGGCCCTTTTTGACTCCGCTAAAAGGAAAATTAAGGTGGTGCCATTAATAAGTAATATTCATTGAAAGGTCATATATTTCAACGAAATATTTATTTTCAAAATTTGAGTTATTTTTAAGAAAATGTTAAAATAGAAAACAGTTACGGTGCAATATCTGATTAAATATTTCAGGTAATTCCAAAAATAACTAAATTTTCGAAAACCATCATATTTATATTTGGCAATTCATATAAAATTGAAAACTTAATTCTTTTTTCTTTCACTCAAAATTATGTACATATTTTTATATCTGAATTTAATTTCCCACGACAGAAAAATTGCAAGTTATTGGTTGCTTAGTGTACACGCTAAAAATTAATAATGAAATAAGTCATATATTATTATTTTTAGTTACCTCCACGAAGACTTAATGGCGATGCATCGCGTCTATGTAACTCGGGGGTAGCATCACGGCACCCCCTGCTTTCTGTTTCTACGGAAAGAAATTGGACAAGGACCAAAACAAATATTAAATACTTAGTCATGATGCTAAATATTTTGTTACTTTGTATTTCAAATGGTTGTGTGTAAGAAATAGAATTCAATAATTATTTCTATTGCTCCATTCATTCAGAAAATGTGCGGCATTAAATACTGATCTTTTATCCATTCGCAGATTGCAAAGTCATGATGTACAATTAAAACTCTAATTATTCCATATTATTAATGCGTAGTTCTTGAAATCATGCTTTATTAGCCACAGATAATTTTAATGAAGCAGTTTCCTAATGGCTTAATTATTATTTCGATCAGCTACATAATAAAGATGAGTAAACATATTATTTTGCTGCATGTAATTCTTACAATGCAATGGTTATTTCCGGAACAGTAGGACACTACCTACTTAGTACTGATTATCATAATATTATATTATACAAGACGATTGTTAATTTTCCACCTTTCATCATTAGTAACCATCTCATTAGCAAGTAATGACAATTTTATCGGCATTGTCAGTTCCTGTTGTTCGGAGTAAATTAGCCAATTTTTGTCGATAGTTACTTTTCAATTTCCTTTGGAAATATGGGGATCAAAATCCCGTTTTATCACTGTCCTTTGGAAAAACTTTGTTATCAGTTTTATAAGTTTCACAAGTCACGATAGATCCAAAAGTTATGTTGATATTATTTTTGGGAGCGCTTTGTTTAAGCAGCATGAATTTTTAAAAGGGTCAGAATAAAGGATTCAAAAAGATAAGACAGAAATATTTTTCACTGCATCAACCAAACGACCTGATTTTAGAAGTAGCAGTATTGTAAACACTTAACAATAAAATATGATGGCTCTACTCCTTTTCTATTTTGATCTGCCTTGATTGACAATTCACCATCCTATCGTTGGAAAATCTAATAGGGGAGTTGCACAACAAAGCCATTTGGGCAGTGATGGCATTAATTTCTTAATTTCTCTTGCGTGAAAATGGAAATTAATTGAAAGAAATAGAGGTACATGGCATATATTTCACTTTGGAAGAGAAATATTTCACCTGTAAATTTCAATTAATTTCACTTGACAAGTGCAACAATAGGAATATTAGTATTTCACGCCACTTTTATATTTGTTTTTACTTTTCAGAAATTACAGTAGTGGAAGATTTCGCTAAAACTTTCAATAGGTACTTTCACTTATTTCTTTCAAGTGAAAATATTTTGGTTGCCAACGATGCATTTGGGCAAGTAAGTTACATATAAATTTCGCTGCTTTTATCGATGCCACATTTGTGCGTGTCATATACATTGTGCAGCCAAATTGGGAAAGTATTCACTTTGAATATTTCCTTGGCATCTACATTGTAACAACTGTAGCCTGAGCAGCACACGTTAAAAAGACAGGAAGATTCAAAATATTGTGCTTCTACACAAAAAAGCATTTGAAAATAGCGGCATAAATTGGGGAGAGCCGATTGCATCAAAATAATTCATGAATGACTTTGCGCATGCACCAAATGGCACATTTCTGAATGTACCCCAAAATTTGGAATAATATAGGTAGATATTCTGGACGCCTGTGATACTCGAACATTGCATTGTATGCTATTCGTCAGTTTTGGGGTAATGCAGAAACTCATCCATTCGGCTGCATGCAAGCAAATAATTCAACTGGCTAAATTATTTCGATGCTACCTCCGAATCGGACCCAAGCGGCATCCTTTTTGGGATGGCAGCCAGACTCGTTAGTTACATTCAACATTTAACTGCTTATTTGGGTGAGGGCTAAATATAATGACATCCAAAACTTCAAGGAAACTTTGCCTTTAGAGTAAATTAATTAAGACCAAATGGGCGACCGTTATGAAACTACATTATGTGTGCCTGAATGTGCCATTGTGAAACTATTTAAATAATGGAGGTTGTTTGAAGGTGAACCAGTATACGCGTGTTTTGGAACAAAATTTACTATGGTAACGGAAGCAATTATACGATTCGATTAGACAATTTGAGATGATGTTGAGTTTTAAAGCTAAATGAATTATTGAATGTCATTTGAAATTTGTTGTTTGTTCTTGTTTATTTGAATATTGGTGATGATGATAGATGTTTACTTCGTTTACATATAAATTCATGGTGACAACAGATGCACATGATTTGATAACATTTAGAAAATGATAGAGCATGTAAACATAAATATGATGCATACGACTATTTGCGTTGTAATATTATTGGATTGATTTGAGAAGGCGGCGATTAATTATTAATTTGTCGACTGCCTGCCTTTTTTGCGATCTTTTGGTTTGAAGTTGTTTATTTATTAAAGAAGCTGTTTATTCTTTGAAATGTTTTCTATTGCTTATCCCAATTTGGATTTTGAAGATGATTGATGGGAGGAGCGAGTGAGTGAGTGTTTTTGTTGTGGATATCGTTTGTTGTTGTTGTTGTTGTTGTCACTGCATCAGCTGCTCGCTCGTTGTTATTCGTCTCATTTTCTGCTTTTGATTTCTCCCCTATAACTGCGATTCGCTTTGCAAAATCTCTTTGAGAGGTATACAGTATATAATACACAATTTTTTGTTTTACGAGAATAATAACAATAGTAGTACTTATTAGCTAATTAACAACAATATAACTGAATGACTGGCTGAGGATTGTGTGTAGAGAATTGATTACATGTTGATATTTGTAATGAAGTACGACGGTACGCTTAATATGTATATTATTATCATCATTATTATTATTATTCAGTGAAGGTAGTAATGTGATGATGAATCATTGAGTGTGTAATATATATTATATTTAAGCAAGATGAAGATGTCAATTTAGTGGTTGGTAGTTGTTGGTTACTGTTTATTCTTCGGGTGCTTCCTCCTCGTCAGCAGACGCTGTAAGCATTTGAATCAGTTTACTTGTATCAATCTTTCCTGCTCCGTCGATAACCATTTGCTCATATGCATCATCTACTTCATCACTTGAGAACTTCTCTCCCCATGTCATCAAAGCATGACGAAGTCTGAAAAATAATCAACGATCGTGCATTTTCACAAGAATATTCATTAATAATAATCTGTCCTTAGATTTAATGTTTCTGGAGCCACTCTTATTAAGGGTACTCAAACAGATACACAAGAATTCAATTTATTCCAATTTTGAATTTAATAAAATAGAAAATTATGCCGTACTTGCATTATAAAATAATAAATCGATAACTTTTCAGAGACCCTTAATATTCAATAACTGACCGATCTAAAAGAAAACATAAATAGTTGGAATTTCCAGTTGACCTGATTCTGTTAATTACGAAAACTGTAGATTATTAATTATATTTTGATTTTCACAAGTTTTAAAGATCGACAAATGGTTCTAAAAGTTAGATTTTTTAAATCAACTTAGATTTTTAGTCGTTACTCGTTGACCTAAATGTCTTAAATTTATGATAAAT
>JAAAYG020000277.1:0-15007 GCA_009936455.2 Tomocerus minor
AAATTAAAAGTACCTACTCAATGATAATAAACCCCTAAAATATTTGGATTTTCTTGAATTTCGCGAAGGTAACTGGGACACGTTCATCCTAAACACTGTAAAACTCTAAGTCACGGCGAATTGAGTCATCATCTTTAAAATTTTCGTCAATTTCAAACTGAAACATGACACTTGTTTTCATAATTGTCTCATATGATCCTTTTGGTCGCTACTTTGTTACGATCGTTTTGCAAATGTTTATTCAAATAGGGAAGTGTATAGTAATAATTTAGAGTATACTAGAAGTTGGTATCAGAGTGTTGGAAGAAGTGCATTAAACCTACAACATAAATGGATAAGAAAAAGGTTGTGCCAATAGTAGGGGTAATCATATCTTCTAATAAGCATGTCTTGTGTTGTGCCCATCACAAAGCAAGTAACCCTAACTAACAATAAGCCAGAAAGAAACATGCAATGAAAATAATAACATGCTTTGCACATTTGTCAGTTTGCTACTTTAGGTGTAGTTTCAACTCGATCCAATCCACTATAATCTTCCTCACTGCTTTTTCTATGTCTTTACTTTAGACATTAGGGAAACTAAGTATAGGATTTACTCATTCACTATAAAGCAAGAGAAAGAGAGAGAGAGAGAGAGAGATAAAGTGATATGCATTTACATATAGATAGCTACATGAAGTTGTTGTGTAACATTAAGAATGTGAGGTGAGCTAATGCTGATTTGAGTTACCTAAATTCTCTTTGATTATTTAGCAGACAGATACAGCCTACTTAGTTTAATGGTGAGAAAAATCAGTAGAGTTCCTAATGAAAAACTACAAGCAAAGAACTATAATTTTTTACAATTACTTGCATGTGTACGTAGTTATGTAGTTAGGATGTGTAGCTCCATAGAAAATTACTATTGCAACTTGTAGTTATTCCCTTATACTTATACTGAATTATATCCCTAGCTTTTGCCATTAGTGTCTTGTCATGTCTCTTCTTTTCCCCCTTTCTATATAAGAAAGGAATATCTGCTAGTATATTATAAGGATTTTACGAGAATTATGACATACCACTAAATATTATTTACTTTCTTGTACAACTTTATTACCATATCAAGAAACTACGCCTAGCAGGTATATTATTAGTCAGGTGTTTGCATTTTCGGTTAAATTCAGGTTATTGTTATATAGCTAAATATTCTCGGAGAGTGTAGCTGTTTACTTTATAACTTTGCTAATAACAAAAGCTTGTAGCTTTCATCAGCCCAACGTATCACGTCACCTTCCTTAAGCACTCATCATCACCATTATCAGCAGAGTGGCAAGTGCCAAGACATAAAACAATTCAAGTCAATTGAAATCACTGTCTCGAAAAAGGCTCTAACCTATTTACTAGAGCACAGAGCACAGATAAAACTTGAACTTGTGATTGTTAGCGAGGAGGATGAAGTGAAAAAAAAGGCTGTCGACATAATTGTAAAGAAGTTGGAAAGTACCTAGCAAAGAGCACAGAAGAAGTTACCTTCAAGGTGAGTCAGGGTTAAGTAAGTAGTTACATTAGTTATAGCACCTGTACACAATCATTATGTAAGAAAACAAGTGAAACAATCTTAAGGCAATATAAATGTAAACTTCCCTATCTACAATCGCCTCTTATTACATCTTTAAGAAAAAATTAGCGTGCTCGGTAGAGTTTCTCACTTTTTCTACTCACTCTGATCAGCGAGAGTTGCACAAACACAACCACTACTTCAAAAACACAGATAACAAACAATAGCACAAACCATCACAACAACTAACGAATGTAACTGAAGCGGAATTGATGGCTGGATTCTTTGGCAGATTTAATCCCAAACTTTTAATGTGCCTGTTCCAATTTTTCACTGATTGTGAGCAAACATCCCGATAGTAGTAATTCTAATTGATCATACACCTTTCTTTCCCACTGAATGCTACTAACAATAACAATTCCTAGAAATTGAAAACCTTATAACGCTTCAAAGAAATTATTCATCCGTCAAATTATAGCCCTACACCCTGTAATAACATAGGCACGCTTTTTAAACTGACATACTCATTTTTTGAAAATGATTACTTTCTTAATATATAGATACAGTTTGAGTTGAACTTCAAACGAGGCATTAGCAAAAGGCGAAAGTTACTAAGTATACTAAAAAGTTAGAAGTAGCTTTAATGTCTGCGTAGCACTACTTTGATTAGTTAGCTAACACCCTACTACAGTGTTTTATGGTTTTATGTATGATACAAAGAATATGAAGACTTTTTTCGTGTAAGCATGCCCTCAAAGTAAATATAGCTTCCATGAGCAATCCATCAAAATCATCCAATAAATAATCCACTGCAGTCCAGTTGAGTTTCACGAGATGTGAGAGAGGCACTGAATAAGAAAGTGAAGGCACGGACGGAGAGAGGATGAGGAAGCGAACTATGTCGAATCTAAACATGCAACGCAATAAGGATCCAACAAATAATATCATGAACCTAAGAAAAGTTAACTGTAAGAGTAACTAACTAACTTAGAAAGGAAAGTAGAGTTGATCTGTAATGAATGTGCATCATCTCCAATCCCAACCACCTAATCTAGACGTACAGATAGTAGAAGGAGATAAATACTCCAATAAACTCGCTCTACTTCTACTCTCCTCATCAACTCACAACAGTCAAGTCAATGGAAGAAGGATAAGTGTATTATGAGGAAAACCAAGTAAGTAGTGGTTAGGTAGGACTTAGAAGTGTTGCTAAAAGGCTGTGGAAATCAACACGGCATGGAGCGAGTGGGATTTTCGCAATATTTTTATGTTTAATTACAGAGTAGGTAACTGGCTAGAAGTGCAGAGTACAGAGCAGTAGCAATAGAACACGTAGTAGGAGCTTGCGTCACAAATGGCTCCCTGCATTGCATATTCATGGAACGGAGTCGCAATAATTTACTTCATTCTACACACACAACCGTGTGCATCGCATGCAGTATAAATAGCAAAAATGCTTTGTTACAGCACTTGCAGTAAGTAAGAGTACGAGGCAATTTAATTTGACCTTAAACTTAGTTTAAGGAGCATTGTAATTATCAAGCCTTTTAAGTCAGCTCTCTTCTTCGTATATTAAAAGTTCTTCTTGTAGACACTCTGAATGAAAATTCACTGTATAAATAGATTTAATGATGATGTCACTGAATAAAAAATTGAGCAATCAAAACTCTCTGTCTTTTCAATATGAATTCCCTACTACAATTATTATCCTAAGGAAGCAACTTAGTTAGTAAAATTGCGCTTTGCCTCTTCCTATCCAAATTTAATGGGCACAAGTTCACAAAACATATCATTATCTTTTTTTCTCACTGAAAAAGTTACTTGTATTATTTCCCTGTATATTATTATGGTAAGGCTCTGTCTATGACTGTGCATAAGAGTAAGAGTAATTAAATTAAACACGTGTGCAATGTTTGCTTGATTTTCAAGGTTTAGTGTGCCAGGTTGATGTGTAAAGGCTAATAATAATAGTGAGCTACTTAGCTAACGCCTACTACTACACTACTCGACTCTTATCAGAAGATGTAGTAATGTTTGTAGAGCTCATAGTCAAGGAAGCATTGGATTTTAAGGAGTGAGGAATAAAACGCTGTGTACATATTTGCATTACTACATGTTTTGGTAATCCTTTAAAGAGGAGTCTCTGTTGGAATGCTCTTGTGGGTTTAAAAAATGGAATTCCACATTCTAGTCAAGTACTAATTGTAGGCTAAGTAATTAATTGCCTCTGTTCTCCCCGCCACCTTAAATTAACTAGCTATTTAGTATTTACATTAGGTAGAGCTAAGCTCTTTAAAGAAAGCGTGTCGTACTCCTGTCCCTGTCACACCAGAGATAATTAATCAAAGTGACTAATTGAATACTTAATTAGCTTACAATATTTTCCCAAAAGGTGTTTTCGAATTCCTCAATTTCATTTGTTACTTAAGATGTGTTTTGTGTCATCCTCTCTTTCAATTCCGTTGTACACTCAGAAGAATGTCTCTTTGGAGTTTTGGACGAGAGCAACTAGTAAATAGAATTGAAGAGGATAGAAGGATGAGGAGGAGTGTGTGTGTCTAACTAACTCTTTGCTATCTTTATGTACTCCGACTACAATTAGACTAAACTGCAGCACAATAGAAAAGCTGATGGGAGATAGACGAGTTGTTTTGATTAGGGCTTCCCGTCTCCTCTCTGTTTTGTCTACTTGGATTATCTACAAAGTGGTAGCTCCGTAAAGTAAAAGCGACCATTGAAATACTTTATGTCCTCCCAATACAAATAGGTAGTCACTAAAATCAAGCTAAAAGAGCTACGTATGTCTATTCCCCATTTCCTTGCCATAATGTAAAATGTACTACCTTGTGACAATGTCAGTCCCCTTGCAGAGTATGTACTTGCGTTTTAAGTGCAGACACACTAAAGGCTCACATACGAACACTAACTATCTAATTGCAAGTAATTGTAAGTAAAAGATTATGGAAAAGGCAACTCTCTACTTTCATAGTATGCATAAAATTGCTTTTCTATATATAACCGTTCCAGATCATACAT
Organism: Tomocerus minor; assembly: GCA_009936455.2. NCBI lineage: Eukaryota > Metazoa > Arthropoda > Collembola > Entomobryomorpha > Tomoceridae > Tomocerus > Tomocerus minor. The sequence continues at coordinate 4,574 of JAAAYG020000277.1, forward strand.
ATATATAGTAGAATGTATACTGGAGTATATAATATTGTTGTCATATGGGAATTTATAGGAATGGAGTGTATAGGTAATAAACTAGGTATCGGATCGGGATAATGGGTTAAGTACTAATAAACTCTATCTATATTCATCAACGTGTTTACACATATCTAAAATCTAGTTGTGAAATGCCTCTCGTTTATATTTACTAACCCTCTATGCTCACCCACAATAAATACTTAACGTAGATACGTACTACGAATATATGAAGGAGTCTTGTGTGTAAAATTATAATGCTTCGTTATATAAGAGTGCTGAGGTCGTTAACAACTTTTCTCTATAGGTTTATGTATTTATTCAACACTTCAGAAGCACAATAGCCAGTTAGCCAGGCAATTCAAATGGATTTGAAAGTATTTAAAGGAGAGTTGCTATTCTTATAAGCTTTATGCGCCCACTCTCTTCCCTTTTTATAAACATATAGCCCTCTCTCCTTATGCATCCGTCCGACTCTCAATTGCATTGTAGTCAGCTTTTTTCTCTTGGCGGCATGTTCAGAAGAAATATACGCTTTTACTTTATTTTACGGCTTCACATGCATCCAGCCAGAGAGAGAGAGAGAGAAAGATAACGTGGGATAAGATAAGAGGCTCTGTTCTTCTGTCGTGAAGAGTCTCGCTCTTCGCCCGACTTTAATTTTTCAATGCCCTCTCCCCGCGACTCATTCTGTTGATAGTTTCACAGAGCTGAGAGTTAACTTCCCTTCTCTCCTATTTAGTATTTAGGAGAGAAACTCCGTTTTATTTGCCTTTCGTATGTTCTGCCTCTTTGCCATAAGGATTGTGGGCTGTGGAGTGGGACATATAGTGCACAGCATGGATAATGGCAATTGAAATATAGCTAAATAGTTAAGAGTTACAGCTTATAATTGGAAAGGACGATTTGCTGATTTACTCAGTGACTCTACTCACTTCTCTTTCAAGCCAAATGAATATCATCAACTTATATAGCACTTCTATATTACATATATATAACACATGGTATATTACACATTGTTTAACTATATATATTCCTCATCCCTATATATATATAACGATGTAGGAGCAACAAAGGTATTTCCCATTTTCCTTAGACAAAACAAACGTGGAAATAGGAATTCACTCTCTCTCTCTCATTCTCTCGCTCTATCTTTATTTAAGTTGAGAAGACTAGATCCGAGCATTCCGGACTTTTCTATTAAAAATGCATGAAGTGTAAGCATTCTCTACTCTCCATTGCATTTCTATTATGTAGGCCTAATCTGAATTTAAACACAACTCCACACAGCACATAATGCTGAGGCAGTGAGACAGAGAGAGCGAGAAATTGAGAAGTCAATCAAACAAACTTCCACCGCCCAATAGAGCAGAGGAGAATATAGAGAAATACTACATCATAAGGGTTTTAATAACATCATTTGATTTTATGACGCTTTTTATTATGCAATGACTCAAAGTTTCTCTGCTTTCCCTTCACCACTCTTCACAATTCATTATTTATTCCTAAGCATTTAACAAAGTTTGTATTAGTACCTTGTCCTTTCCTGTCTGTCTCTTCTCTCTCTCTCTCTCTCCTGGCCACCTAAACATTCCCAGCCACTCTCCACAGACGACGACACCAAATTAATCAATACTCTTTCGCGTGTCGCTCAACTAATCTTCACTTCTGAATTATTGCAGCCTGGAGGTTCTTAAATGTTTTTCCTCTATAATAATCCAAATAATTGTGTTTACAATTGATTTCGCAGACACATTCCATATGCTTAATGCTTAGCCTTAAAAGGCTGTACAATAAACGGCTGTGAAGCCGAAGCCTACTATTACGACAAGAGAGACATAATGATATACCATTAAAACTTGCTTACTAAATCTAAATACTTTCTTAACAATGGTATACAATTAACTATAACAGTGTAATGATCCAGAGTCAATTTAGTAGAAATTATAATTCTTAGCTTAGCATACTTTTTGCTCACTTCCACTCGATTTTCACTTTTACTGTCGCTGTGCAACTTCTATAAGGGGGCTCATAACCAACAATTAGTAGTGGAAGTTATTGTGCCTCTTTTATTTCCAGCCAGGAATGCCTTAACTCCAACAGCTAACTAACTATCCAACCGCGAAAGTGTAATAAACAGACACTTACTTGTTCACCGCTTTAATTCACGCTCCACAACAATTGCTATTCAATTTCAAAACGTATTGTCTTGCATTGTTAAGTACATACTTAAATTTTCCAACCATTTTTTACAGTGTGTACATGGACGTACTACATCGAAAAGAAACGCAACTCCTTCGTACTTCATCATCATCATTTCTTCGATGCCAGGCCATAAGTAATAATTTCTCAAATTTGCATTACATTTTAATAATGCAGAATAATTACCTTCTAATGAATGTTAATTTATATCGTAGCAATCCAAAGTGCTTTAGTACATGAATTCGTTGGCAGATCATTTATATGTACATGTATGTCGAGTCGAGTAGAACCTAATGCAAGGTACTATGTACCAAGTACGAAAAGTAAAAGCGTAAAATTGAAAACATTGTAGTAGAGTCCTAATAAGAATGAATTAATAGAGACAGAGCAATTAGAAGGATTCTGACTCATTCACTCATACATTCAATAATTTGCTTTTGATGCATAGCTGCCTTGGCATGCTATTAGCAGACAACAAATGAAAGCACAACTTGCTCAATTGGCTAATCCTATAACTAAATATACTCAAAGAATGGTGCAATATACTACTACTTTTCCCATCCTATTCAAATATTCTACTATTTCACACATGTGAACATTCTCTTGAGTAGCCTGTCTCATATAGGTAAACTCATTGTGATGGATTCATTAATAACTGATAATTATAGTAGCCATAGCTCAGAAAAGAACAATTGTGAAAAGAAAGGTAGTAATGCACAATTACCATCGTCTGACTCTGTATAAACTATAAGGATTTGTAGAAAGAGTAACTGGACAGGTAGTGAGAGTTACTGGATGGAATGTGGCAATGGTAATGGTAATCATTAGAAATTGCTAACTAAGCTCCGACTGAATTATAATGCTTATACTTATCCTTCATTGTATGCACCCAGACGGCATAATATGACATTAGTAAGTACATACGTCGAGTACTACTTTCGGACCTGACTCTATAAATCCACTCGGCACTTCCAATTCCATTCCAAAATCGAGTAGCAGGCAGGCTATAAAGATTATTATAATAATTATAGCTAGCGGGCTACATAATATGTAATTGCTCATTCGCTTCGGTCAGTTACATCGACTTAACTGAACTGGAATGGGATGTGCGATGTGCTGGACGAGCGTTTAGCTCAATTGTTTCCATTCTTGATACTTACTACTTTCCTAACTACGTGTTCTGACTTTCCAACTCTATTACTATACATTCACATATACCGACACAAACTTATTTTACCTTTACATTTGTAAGTGGGATAAAGAACTGATTTGCATGTATGTGTAAAAGTCTTAAGGCTTGCCCGGCACACCAAGTAGCAATACAAATTATTCAGCTAATCATTGTTTTAAAGCTAGCATTTTTTAAATTGAAATTCCTTATTAAAGCTATTTTCTTCCTAATTAGCACTCATTACACTGGCACACTTAAAAAATAGCAAGAATAAAGTGAATTTCCATTTACTACAAGCATTTCTAAACGGTTAGCGGTTAAATAATAAGTTTGTTGAGTGCAATTTTCTGTAATTTCTTGTAATCAATTCAGTTACTGCCCTAAAGAATCTGTTCTCATATTCACTGTAGGTAATTTATGAAATGAGTAAGAATAATTAGCGCTTCGGTAATTGAATACATAAATCAATATATTTAAAAGTATACATAATTTTCACTACCTTTATAAGTTGACATATTTTTTGTGTTGAAATAGTAACAAAATGAATTAATATGATATTGTATTACAAATTTTGATGTTTCCTTCAGGCAGATATAATATTTCTCAATGTTAGTGGTATTGTTTAATATTCGCAATTTATATGTGCACGAAACATGTATACGCGTACACTTGTCACTGAGACGCTGACATGTGTGTCATGATATATAAGAGAAAAGAGAGGGAGGCAATAGTAGTGAGTAGTGGTGTATAGCCAATTTCTGCAAGAGTGTTTCAATCTCAGAATGTTAGGCTCCCTTGTTTCAGGGATTGCTTAGCTATTGGAGAATTAGCGGCTCTATGAACACGTATGTTAAAACGGTAGAAGGGAGTCGAGTCGTGTGAGCTGGATTGTTTATAAGTGCCTCTTATCACTAATTACTTTTCATATGCAGAAATTGGAATTGGCTACTGGTTCCATTTCCAATCTTAAATGCAATGTGTTTAGCATTTATCATCGACTAATCCTTGCTGTGCGCGATGACATTTCAAATGCATATTTCACGTCCACGTTACTATTACACGCAGACACTAGTTACTACGTTATGCTATGGGTTGCCACTTTTTGGCAGTTGTGCATGCTGCGTTATATATTCTCAGAAATTAAGTACGCTATTATTAACTGTAATACATAAAGTAGCTGTATAATTATTATTTGCTTTCCGTGTGCAAAGCTAGTACCATTTTTGCAAAGGTCATTCAGCGCATTTTACTGACTAGTTATTTTCTGCAATTGATTTTCTTCCCAAGAAGTGCTAGTAAAATGACGTACGTCTAAGGGTAAAAAGTCAGCGTAAAGTATCTAATTCGCCCTTATGAATAATAGCTGCAGAATTTTAGCTGTCCGGTTACTTCTACCTGTATTTCAGGTACTGTGTCATAAGTCATAAGATGCTACGATTACGATATAATCATTTCAAGTGAGAGTATCTACTATCCTTGCATTTTACCGACTATAATAAATGCTTTACGTTTATAATGAATAGAAAGTATTCGCACGACTCAAAATATGTATTACACTAATATTAGGTGAATTTTTGACAGAAAATGCGAATACTAGCAAACTGTATTTTTAAAATCTATATAAATTGTTGATTCAACATTTTAAGTTTGCTTGGTAAATTATTAGCACGGGGTAGGGAACATTGCAAACTCAAAATGCGTTAACTAATGCGTATTTTATTATGCACTTGTGTGTAGCTTGTCATAAAACAGTTGAGTACCTAATAAATATAGATAATTTGTAAGACTGAAATTGTTGCTTATCACAATTACCAAAGTAATTGCCTTGCTAACTTCCAGTCAATTAATGTAACTACTAATTTCTGAATGAAACAAGAGCGTTGCTGTACGCTATTAGTGCAATTATATGTAATAGTCCAAAATGTTGTACTCTATTAATAATAATGCTAACTAGAATCATTTATTTGTATGTAGTAGTGATTCATGCAGAATTTCTGTGGGCATTTCATTTCGTAATTAGACCTAATAGTTTTTAATTCGTCAATTGTAATTGTCAGGAAATTGCGGTGATTGCTGCGATTAAATGGGATTTTAGTTTATTAAAATAGGCGAATGTATGTATGTAGACATATTTCCTTTGAACATGATGTGCTGCAGTAGTTAGTAGTAGTTGAACATACATTATATTACGAGTTGCAAGTTTAAAAGCACTGCACATGCTTATCGAATTTGTAGATCTTGAGGTAGGGTAAAGCTTTAGTCGTGCATAGTACGTATAATAGTTGAGTACTATTAGGGAATTTAAAGATATCCTGGTAGACTGGAGAGTAGTAGTGGAGTGAGTTTGCTAGGGTCAGGCTTGAGTTGGCCAACTTGTGTGCACCATCATAGCAGGCAACACCCGCACAAGTTTCGGCTGTCAGAAAAATGATGAATTATTGGCTACACTGTCTTCTGTTTGATCTATGGGAGAATTGTAGGCGAAAGCCCAGGAGTTTCTCAATACACTTTTTGTAGTCCAGCAGAGAGAAATGGAGATATTAGTTGTGAGTGAGCTGACGGACTATTTCCATCTCTTGACTACTATGCCACCATTAGAGAATGATAGTAAGGAAAACTACGTCTCCATATAGAGAGGCGAGAGTGATAAAATACTAAAGCACCTAACTATAGAATGCAATATATTATTTAGGTTTACATAGCAAAAAATGTGGAGAATGGTAAAAAATGGACTCTGCTCACATTCAGATCGGAAAAAGGAGCTAGAGGATCATAAGTATAATGTACTTGACTCCTTTTCTGCAGTAGTGTGAAGAAGGATATTTATTTCTACTATGGATACACTGCTGTGCAATTAATACAAGTTGTACTTTATAGTGACTACATAGTAAGTAAGCTGGAAATCACCCAAAACGAAACTCGGAATTACCTGAAAGTGTAAAGAAAGAGAAAAGGATTTAATAGTCTCCATTTCAAGAAATAAAGCATTTAAACAAAAGAGGGTGATTTGAATGAGATGTAGTTGGAAGAGGAAGTTTTGTGCAATTATATTGTATTTACTAGAATTCTAGCATTAAATTATATTATTATCTGGGCATTAGAGAGGGTAAAGACGGAGAAAGTATCTTAAAGGACTCTGTGTTCTGAAAAGAGAATGAAGGCCTGGAAATTAGTTCATTTGGGAAGTAGAGGCGAGAGAGATGAAGCGCTGTCTCTCTCTTATCGCAACTCTCCAGTCAAGATAAGGGAAAAGACAAAGAGAGTCGAAACTTGTGTCAATTACAAAGTTTTTAGAGTTAGGTAATGTGTACCAAGGGATAATGAAGTTGCCAGACTGTCAATGTACAATAGCCTTCAGCAGGTACAAAGTGCCAATAAAATGGCTTGAACAACGACCTATAAATTACTTCTTCTCTAAAGACAGAACAGACGAGCACTACAAATACATATCTCTTTCTCTCTCTTGTTTGTACATAATATGTATATTGAGGATGTCCGAATGGTTTGGCGGAATGGCTCAGCTTTATTTCCACTACCCAACCACACACAAAACATATACATACAGTCTCGAATTATAGACGTAACCCTCTGTCAATGTATATCTAAAGTGGTGCTGGCTCTCGCAAGAAGATAATAATGGTGCAAATGCAATGGAATTCAATAGAGACGACGAGACACATTGAAAATAGAAGGAGGGAAAAGGGAAATGCAAAGTAAAGCAAAGCCAGAGGCAGGGCAGGGCAGATGAGACAGTGGAAGAAGACTCAAAGGACCAAATGCAGTAAAATAATGCAGTGGCATGCCATGGCTATGTATTTATTTCACTCTATCTCTCTCTCTCTCTCTCTAGATGTGTAGAGAAAGAAATGTAGCTCAACTCTCTCTCTCTCTCTGTATCAACTAACTTGTAATAGTAACTTAGAATAAATATATTTTCTCAATAAGCCAACTGAAGTAAGTAAGTAAACTATGGGCTATTACGATCACTATTACATTTGCCATTTCTTCCTTAGTCAATACTAATGGATAGAGGAGTAGCGGATAGTGAAGTGAAGCTGCTAGAGGGATGCTACAATAATAGCCACCTACTTATTCCTTTTTCCTAGCATACTTTTACATGCTCTTGCATAAACACGCACCTAGACACTCGTCCCGGCTAAAAGGCTATCTTTATTTTATACAAAAGCATAGATCTTTATGTAGAGAGGGAATTAGAGTTCTCTTCTCGCTACACTCAATGCACAGGATGCATGGTAGAGGGAAATTGGAGTCTCACTACAATTTTCCCTGTTTTTGGGCATTGGCGAAGGAAGTGAAGGAGAGAGAGGAAAGCTACAGTGTAATACAAATAAATAGTATAGAAGAGATAAATGCTAAAAGAAGAAGTAAAGGAGAGAGACAGACGAGGATATCGATCGATTCTCATTCTCTATCTTTCCAAGAACAAATAACATGGAAGTGAACAGAGTGGAATCCACTTTATAAAACAAGATTAAATTGCATTTCGTTTCGGACATTACTTTGAATTACATCACATCACATATAGATAGGGACCTAGGGCTAGGCCACACACACACACTCTCTCTCTCTCTCTGTACAGTGTGTGTGTATGTGTATGACCATGCCGGAGAGAATAGGAAGCCACAGCCAAGGGAAAGTCTCTTTTACAATAACATATCTAGAGCAATGCTTTGCTTGGTTCCTTCCTTCCTTGCTAAGTTGGTTGCTCCCCGGCTGAACTGCCCTGCAAAAGTGCTATTACACTATATTGTATTACTTCCACTTTATTTACTCCCGGAATTGGCTCAGTTAATTTCTTTATTTTCTTGCTGATTTGTTTAGCGAGTCGGCAAATTGAAATAAAATTGTTTTTGCATTTCTCTCTGCGATTTCACTCAAAAACAAAGGCTAATGCATGGAGACACTAGCAAATGCAAAGAGACAGGGACGTAAATACAGCCGCACTCACTTATTATTGTGCACAGAGCGTGCAATATGTATGTCTTTAGTAAATACAATTGCCATTGCCTAGCAGGACATTTTCTCCAACTCCTTCCCTACTCACTCTCTTTCCATTTTCATTGAATTAGCCAGAATAACTGGAAAGAGGAGCTCTCTCTCTCTCTCTCTGCAGCTATGTACATGCATGGAAATGTAAATGCCCTTTTCCTACTATATAATATATCAAGGATGTATCTATATAAGCTATATGGTACAACTATGTTTTACCAAGAAACAGAATTAGAGTAAATGTATTCAGGCTTTTTGCTAGATTAACCCGACTCACTCAAACCAACCAATAGCATTCAATACAGATAACTAAACATTTTTTATTTGTTTTTCTGCGGACCGTTGAATATCATGCCAGTGACATTCCCTGCGATTCAATCAAGCCACCTTGTTACAATCCCCTCTAATAGTTTAAATACTTAATAAAATGAACGTTTTCCCTTGGTTTCCTCTATTTATAGCTGTCTTTTCCAGGATTTATTAATACAATTAAATAGCCGTACGATGAAAATCTAAGCTAGTTGTTGACGGAGAAATTTTTTATTGAATTTTCTTATTTAGGACGTCATTGAGCATCAGTATGTATAGCTATTCCCCCCGTTTTGTGAGCTAGAGTCGAAGAAATTGTTTTTCCCTATGATTATACCACTGGGAAGTCTCTTTTCACCAGACGGATATTTACGATACAGACAAAGCAACAAAATGGTTTCATTTAATTATGGATATGCATGCGGCAGCTCTGCATTTATCTCAGGAGAGAGAGAAATACTAGATTCAGCTCCACATTGAAATACAACCCTGACAGATTCATACGGATACGGAATACAATCGGCAGTCAACATCCCAATAGTCATTTGATATAAATATCATTTTACACCTCTTTCTCAACGTCTATGCCCTGTAGAGACTCTGTCTCTATGCCTCTGACTTGTGTTTTACCAATTGACAATTGAATTCTGTCTTCGCCAGATATACGACCTATGTACATGCTCATTTCATTAGATTTAGTCCCTGGCTTAAATAACATTACATTATCTCGCATGTGATATTAAATCCTATAAAGAACTCTCTATCACACTCTCGTCATCCACTCTCCTAGACATGATTAAGTCATAATAAGTTACACTGTAACAGAGTCAAACGAAGGACTATGCACCGTTTTATATGGACTGTATGACATATGATGTCTAACTACATTAAACACACATGTATTCTGTTTGTACGTGATTTAAATTACATTTTGTTAGTGAAATATGAAACGAGCCAGAAAATGATATCATTATTAATAATATGCATCTCCATGTACAATGTGTTCTAACTCAACAAGTAACTTTAGATTTTAATAAGAAACGTGATTTTACATTGTGAAAATATGATACGAGCGATGATTCAGAACCCGAATTAGAAAAGCATATGTAATATTCAGACATCGTTCCTAAATGTGCAATTTATTAATATGTCTACTGCCTCCTTCCACAAACAAAATTAAGCTCAGCTAACGTATCTTCAGTGTAGAGATTAACTTTGAACCTCGTCATTCTATGCAGATATTATCTTTGAGAGCATAATTCGTAAATTGCTACCTTTTGACACAAATGTGACCTTTTCCTGTACATACACATTAAAAGTACAAAAATTATACTCATTAACTTTCAACAACCTAATAATTGCATGCTAACATATTAGAAGTAAACATTTTACCTTATGGAATTTCAAATACACCATTCCATGACTAAGTATTATGGATATGATGAATTGAATGAATTTAGAAAATGGAAGTGAAATGTTAAAATAATTTGCAAATAAGCATTCTCTTTTGCTTTACCTTCAATTTCCAACGACTGCTGCTTGGAAATATCCTGCATGTCTATTAAAAAACTGGTGGTTATTTAGTGATAAACTATTGAAGATTATTTCCCCACATACTTTAGCCACAAACTTCCGGTCGGTGATTCTGTCAGAACTGATGAATGCTGTTGTTTAGGAGGTCACTCAACTTCTAGGGCAAATAAAAGTCCTACTGACCTTTT